>CM032177.1:5258933-5324099 GCA_018908115.1 Anopheles rivulorum
TATGGCTTATCTGACTTAGTTTTAACAATGTAGTCAGATATTCTGTTCTTACTACGATCCGGGAAAGATCGGACACGATTTCGAGAAATAGTTACCAAATTTCTTTGACACAGAACACACAAAACGTATTTATCTATATAATCAAAATTAATATATAGACTGAAATCTAGCTCAAAATAAATTTTGTAAACGTGTTTTGATCGTCTAAGTTCATCTTCTAACAGCATTACTCATGGTTAATTCATATTAGCATTGGAAGTCAGTATGTATTTGTCAGTATGTATGTTTTGAGAGAGCTATGTTCACCCAGATCTAACCTAAGGTAAATGCGGAACTTAATCTGGTCACATTTGTATTGAATTTTTAACCAACATGTGTTATTAAAAATAATCAAATGATACGATTTTTTTAATAGAAACTCTTTTTTTCAATGACCATAAGATATTCAATGACCGGGTAATCATATATTTTTGTTACAGAACTCCATAACTAATCCAATGTAAGAATGTTTAAAACATTACTTGCTTGAAACAATTTTTTGATATGCTTCTTCCAAAATTGAGCCCTTTGGACTCAACATAGAACAAAACATATGTTCACAAAATTAATAAATTCATAAAAATATTATAAACTCATTTAATGGAAGTAGCTGCATTGAAAATAACCACCTATGGTTTAGTAAAAAAACCAATAAGTAATTTACAGCACTAATTCAATATGTCTGTTCCGATACATTTTGGGTTAAAAAGGATGCCAACATTTAACGCTCTCTACATTATATGTTAATGAGTTTAATGAGGAAAAAGCCTTTGAATCATAGAATTGCGTCATAGGGTCAGTGTAGACAATGAATCCCACATGTTGCTCCCGATGTCGCTTTCTTTCATGAAAATGGGCTTTTCGTTTAATTGTTTCTGTTGTTTTATTTCCAGCTATCCGGAATGGTGTGTGCATTAAGCGTTTGTAATGAATAAGCTTAACTTTCATTGTGTTCACCAATTTCTAAGGATACTTTCTCGTCGGTCCTGATGTTGTACGCCTTTCGCTAAGCGTATGGAACCATTGAGAGTCATAACCGCGGAACAGACAACCCAATAAGGCGAGGCACGGGAAAGGTCTTGGAAGAAACGGAGCATAATACTTTGCAGTACGCGTACCACAACGCAACAATTTGAACCGAGTCCAATCTGCAGCAATTCGTTTTACTCGGTGCGTTTCGTTGCACACAATCACTAACAGTACAGCGATTGCGCCTTCACTGGCCTGCCGTGTTTCCATGCCAAACTAGCGAAACATACAATATTGTCAATTTTCAAATGATAAACCACCATTCCTTCACTGTTGGGTTGCGAAAAGAGTTCTATTTTTGATTTACCGATGTTGACGAAACCAATGTATAGGAACACATATAATGCATATTATGCTGCCTACCGTTGCATGAGACATTCGGTTGTTTGATTTGGTAGTTGTTGAACAACGGTTAAGTTAATTTAGCGAACCTATCGGAAACCATCGATCAAACGCCAACGCTATCTGTAGTGTATGTTTCCCAACAACTACGCCACAACTCCATACTTCACACATCACGAGCATCACGTCCCACAGTTTAATAATGCTTGACCACGTGGCATTAGCTAGGCGCTGAGTTGTGTGTTGACGGTTTACCATGATGCCGAAAAAGCTGCTACACGAACGATGAGGTTAGGGAAAAAGTTAATCAAAAAAGCTGACTGATATTTCTCCAAAATATGACAAACCCGGCAAGCATCGTGATGGCACCTATACGGACACCTTCAGAGATGTTTCCCAAATTAAGTGATTCTATGCGCGCACAAATGTCGTTCACAATCGAGCCATCGCTAGCAACAGGGTGTAAAAAACATGGACCAATACGGAGGGTCACAGAAGTAGGGACAGAAGTGAAACCCACCTAGGGGTGTAGGACTTTTTGTGTCGAGTGGCTTGTTGTTTTGTGGATAGGGTAAAAACGTGGGGCGTGAATGTGACTTTTCTATTCCGGAAGTGAAACAGCTGAATGCAGAAGGATTGTGAGATAACGTGTAATGAAAAAACACATTGTGCTTCTGCGAAGACGCATTCCCTTACCAATGTATACGATAGATAATCCCATATTTATATGCAGTATTAATGTTCATGTTCTTTTATTTTATATAAATTAGAATAATTACTACTGTCTATCGTTGCTGAATGTGCGTACATTATTTTACGCACAAACACCCAATTTTGAAAGCATATCGCTTAGTCATGGGTCGGGATCATGGCCGTGCATGGTAAAATGTATCTCCAGTGTTAATCGTTATTGCACAAAGTGCTTGCTTTGCGATGTTTGCACGCAAAGAAACTTCAAAATTACATGACGTATGCTTGCAGTTTATTGTTTATCTTCTTTATTAACATAGCCCCATATGCCTCACCGAAAGCTTTGCTGGCGCTCGATGCACGGTTTATCACGTAACCTAGTTATGTGCGGTTTATCCTGCTAAGGTCACGTTATTAGCATTTTCTCACTTCATAACGCAGTTCGTTTCCAGTTCAGTTGTTAAACTTGGAACAATAAATAATTTTACCATCCTCGTTTACATCGAACGCAATGTGAATGATACTGAACAATCGAAAAGTTGTCAATTTATAGTTTGTATTGTCAGGTAAGTAATTTTGTTTCAATTTTCCCTAAATATTACATACATTACATTTTGTGAAGATAACTTGTTGGCGCCTAAAGGGTTAAATTAGAAATACTTAAGATTGCTTTAGTATTAGTAAACAGAACTGTCAGCAAATATGGCGAAAAAATAAAAAGGAAGTAGTAGTAATCTAACAATCGTAGGTAACAGACTATTTCTCCGTTCTAACATAAATAAAAAAAAATATATGCATTTGAGCTACCGTGCATAACTATTGGCACAAAGATTGCATTGGTAAGAACCAAGATTTGCAAAATGTTAGCCCAATTCCAGTCTTTGTTAATATCATTGAAATGCTAGTAACTCTAAGATGCCTTGGAATGGACTTAAAGAAAGAAATAATGATCTTCTGTAAATGACGAATATCTTGTACAAATGCACTTATTTTCATACAGTGTTCATACCTAAGCAATAACATAAACAGAACAAAACAGTATCGTACCTAATGTCTTCATTAATGATGTTTTTTTAAATAATGTTAATAAAAGTTATTATTTTCTATCCTGTCTTTTTGAAAATTTGAAATGTAGTTGCGCAGCTAATCTACGATTAAGAATACAATAACTTTTGTTTATGTGCAACGTACTCTTTTAAAGGTTATTATTTTACGTATGGTACTGTTTATTAATTAGTTTTCATTAAATCCACTGCATCGATGGTCGATGTGACGCAAAGTAACCGCATAAAAACGAAACAAAACGTTTATTTCATACAATCTAACGGGGAGCGCTAATCACGGCCAACCTTAAAGAGGTTAAACTCAGTTGCAATCGATGCAAGGAATGGATGATAAAAATGGTTATAAATTTATCATAGTTGCCCTCGGAACGTTTTATTGATAGGATGCTTTATCGGTTCATGATCTGTTTGCACTTTCCGATTTTGAACCGTTCCAAGGCAAGCTGCAGTAAAGGTGCAGATTGTAGTGTACTGGCCAACAGCCATAAATGCAAGCATGTGAGGGAGGACAAGATATATTCTCACAGCGAGAACATTACACTACGCGGTAGTGATATCGGACGGTAATCAGTGAAGCTGAGTCATTGGAAAAATGGCGTTTTCTTCGTCCAAATGCTGCGAATGCGTCTCGATGATACAAAACAATAATTTACAGCTTTAGCGGATAGATCGGCAAGGTAAACACTGTGCAGACATTAATTGCCTGACGTTGATTTTGAAATATTACATGCAAGATTGTTGTAGCTAAGAAGCTGCGAGAAGTAACGATGGTTCGTATACATATCACAATTTTTAATTAAACAAAGCGTAGATGATAATTGGTTTATCCTTCGTATAAACTTCGGTATGAAAATGAAAAACAAATTTTTGCTCATTAAATATCATCTGTTTGTAGAATGTTTCATATGTGACAGTGAATATGTTTTTCTACACAAAACAAAATAAATTTTCAAAGTGGTTCAGTGACCAGGTTTCAATGCAAAGGTATAAAGTTTTTAAAAACGATGATACAAAGAAAATTTCATCCAAAATAGTGAGTTTAATATTTAAAAAATTAACTTCTGAGATTGGAACATCAGTCACAGAAAAAGTAAACAAACAAATATTGTAACAACAATACTCAAATTCGATTAAAGCTTTGTAATCTGTGGTGCACTTTAAGCTACAGTATAATAATAGCAAAATAAAAAATAGTAAATTAGTTGAATATAACAGTTTTATGGCTTATTAAACGATGAGTACGATTTGTAAGTAAAGTCCATTTGATTTCAATATGGTTTTTTGTTCTAAATATGGATTTGATACATTAACTATTGTTGTACAAACTACTCGAGTACCTGGCACCTTAAAGGCATTGCATTTAGGGAATTTACTTATCACGAATTTGTCTGTTTGTAAAAAAAAACAAACCCGTTTTTACAAACATTTTATGCGATTTATTACAACTCAGAGACTCGCATCACACTCGAATGTATCACCTTATCCTTACCCGCTACGGTGCAAGAACAGAAGCCTCCCGAGCGTGCAGTTCCTTCGGCAAAGCTTCACCTTCATAGGGACTAAAATCAGGCACACTAACACCAACCTCATTACGACGGTGTGCAAGCCCCAGTTGTTGCTACCGATCCGACGGTTGGTTCCCATTTGGATTGCTCTGCAGCTCGCAACTGATAAGGGAGCCAGCAAGCGCACCGACGCACCAGACTGGTAGATCCCGACTCGGCTAATGTCGTCTCGTTCTAGCCCAACCAGCCGAAGCGTTGTGATAGCGAGTCTGTAAAGCCAGCGGACCAACGGCTGGAAGTGGACGGTTTCGGGCAGGCGTGACAGGGTAGAAAGGAAGGGAAGACCGGTTGTATTTTCGGTTGTATAAAAGGTAAACCGTTGTCTTCGGCATCAACCATTTGTTGCTCCAGCGTGTTCCCGTGCGGTGTACAAGAAGAACCGATCTGCGATCCTGTCACGGTACCGTTGCGGTCATCTTTCGTGTGCTCGTGTGCAAAAGTGCTGGCCAGGGCCAAAAAGGTGCGACTAAAAGGGCAAGTGCGACACTAAAATAAGTCTCTCGTTTGTTATGTGTTGTGGTTAGTGGGAGCGTGCGATGACCATCGAAATTCGGTGATTTAGAGAAAGGAACCACTGCACAGGACACGACACAGGGGGCTAGGGCACATTCGGTGGGAAGATTCGTGTGCTACGGCTGTAAATTAAATTATGTATGTAAGTTCGATTATGATCCGACGATGAGCACATCCGGACGTGTTAAGACACTGAGGGTTTGCCACTTGTTCGATTGGTTCTGCTCGCTCGGATCTACGACGATGCAGTGCCATTAACGATGTACCATCAACCCGGACCTTTGATTCCTTTGATGGGGAACGCGCTGCATCTTTTATGCCAGATTCGTCAAATATTTAAATTGACTCTCGAAAATGGTTCCCCACTGAGTGACCCCATTGGTGATACGGGTGTTGTACGGTGGGTTTAGCTTAGTGCACCTCGTGGGCTACCTAGAAACTATGGGTGTAAAACTTTCATGTACCAAACAAAAAAAAAGCAACGCTCCTCCCGAAACGACCAGCTTCTTGACGGAAGCACGGTTCCTGCTCAACGTGCACCGTTGGGTTTGTGGTGGACGAAATTAAGTTAGCCATCCTCATCACATGCTCATAATTGGAATAGCACGCTTCTGGATACAATTTGCCACCCAGGTCAGGTCCGATCAGGTGAAGGTGCTGCATAAAAGAGACTGTGCACCGAAGCCGTTTCCATATGTGCTGGGTGGCGTTTGGCTACTTGGTCCATAAAATTAGCTCACAGTTTACACATTTGATAGTTTCGTTATTTTAGCCTGAGCTTGAAGTCAAATATTTGTACAGCAAGCGTCAGGTTGCATAGATTAGCTAACGCTTAGTTACACCTCGGCCAGTTGCCAGTTACGTACATGAAATGGTCCGATGGTCAAACATTCGAAAAATCCCACCAGAAAGATGTAATGTTATTTTATTTGTTTTCCACTTGAATGTGAATGTGCAACGATTGCATTCGGTGGACATGGATTTTACCCAACACAGAACCTCCATCGGTTCCGTCGTCTGCGTTGGGGTTTTGGCGAAACTAGCGACTATTTGCTGATACATTTCCGGATGTTTGAGCTTTACGAAGATCATGCTTCTAAATATGGCCAAAAGCTTTTAGGATTTTAAATGCAAACTGGTCATTAGGGCTGGTGCCATTTTCACACGCAAGATCATCCCAGTCTCGCCACTTTTTTCTTTCGTACGTACGTAACGCACCGTCGTTAGCATTTTTTTTCACGAAATTGGAACACTGGACAACCTCAAGCAGGGAAGTGTGTATCAAATAATGTTGCCATTAATAATTAAGCAGGCTTTTAGCACATTCATCTTAAGGTGCGTGGTGATGTGTGATGATAGCAACAGGCACTCCGTATTACATCCTGGCCTGAAGGATTTGACTTTGGTTTCGGATGTTTGTGTTGTGCACATTAGATATTAACCAAGCGTGCATGCGTGAGTGCCAGTTTCAATACGGTTAATTAAGTACTTTTACCAAACTGGGAAGTACCGAAAAACATTAGCAACGATCGTGGGTGAATCGCTGCAGATATTCTATTTATAACACTGATTTAATGGGTGTAAAGCTTTCTAATTATGATAAAAAGTATAGAAGATGAAGTATACTGCTTCCTGATTGTTGTTGAATAATACATAAATATTTCAACGATTAATGAACGATAAATGAACACAATTTATTAAACCTGAATTTATGATTAAGATAAAATTATTTCGAAAAAAAAATCAAACTAATTACAATAACTATGTAGAAATACTGTTGAATTACTATCATATGAAGTTCTCTCTCTCTCTCTCTCTCTCTCTCTCTCTCTCTCTCTCTCTCTCTCTCTCTCTCTCTCTCTCTCTCTCTTTTTGGCTTAACGACCTACTCGGTCGCCGGCCATCAAATGGCTTACTAGACTATTAAATACCACGTAGTTGCATAGTCAGTGCTGATTACGGGGGGACGATCCGAATGGGATTTGAACCCGGTCCGGTCGTGTTAGGACCTAGCGCTGTTGCCAAATACACTACCAGGTCGCCCCAATCATATGAAGTTAATATATTTCAAATGTCCAAAATATGTTGTTGTCATTTATGTG
Source organism: Anopheles rivulorum (assembly GCA_018908115.1). NCBI lineage: Eukaryota > Metazoa > Arthropoda > Insecta > Diptera > Culicidae > Anopheles > Anopheles rivulorum. The sequence goes on from CM032177.1 coordinate 5,266,278, forward strand.
TTAAGAATTGAAAATATGTAAATATCTCTATAGTTTTGTTTTAATTTCACTTTCAATTGGCTGAACTGATTGTAAATATTTTCTTTGGATCTTTATCCAATATATAATATTATCTTTTAAAACAACACCAAAAACACCAACAACACAAAAAAAAAACATCTACAATTGACAAATTCAGTGCGCAATGTATTTTAGCGATACAAATAAGGTCAATTTTATAGTGTAGGGTACATAATCGATAAATAAATTGCTGTGCGATAACGAATAACAATATTGGGGTATATAGTAAATATTATCAGTACAATGAAATAATATTAATGCAAATAAAAGAAGTTCAAAATATTCTACGGTGAATATTGTTTGTAATTTAACACGTTCAATTAGACTTTTTATATTCATAAAGAACTGCCAGGCCGTACTGCTCGTAATTGTACATTTTGTTATCTACGAATTTATAGTTTATAAAACAATTTTTAAACAAACAACAATTAAACAAACAAAAACAAAGCGCTTTTATAAAACGTGCTTATTTAATATTCTTCATTGCTGTTTGGCTCGAATCATTCGAATCCTTTTAATGCTTCTCTCGGGAGCAATGGATGCTGGAAAACGCATCTTCCACGCCACACACAATTTCCATCGCTAGTCTTACCGGTTAAGCATTCATCAGTAGAACGTTGTCGTTTTTAAATGTTACAACCACTGAATTTAATTTAAATATCTAACAAAGATAGACGACATCACCTATCGGACGACGGGACAGATCAGCCCATGGCTTGCCCGATGAGGGCATGGTCCAATTCCCAATGGCAGGAAATCGGTTTGAGCTGCTAGGGTTATTGTTGTTTATTTGTCTGTGGGCTGATATTAATTATTCTTGCGATAAGCCATGCTGGATGTCAAGTGGCAATATTTTAACACTTTCTACTTCACTGTCCAATTGCATGCGGTTGAAGTAGTGTAAATAGAGATAAAAAAACGACAAGTGCTAAAACTAATCCAACCATCATTTCTCGTTCCAGAATAGACACTCAAAGATGCATCAAATATCGACCATTTGTTTCACCCTGGTTGTAGTTTCCGTACTGGTACATAGTGCAAGTGGAAAAAGTAAGTACTATACTGAGTGTGTTGAATAAGATTTTTGTTTTCAATTTCTTACATACGGTTGAAACATTTAAAATACTTGTTGTATTGAGGGTGTTATAGTTATAAAACTGTAGTAACAACGGTATGACTGGTTCCAAAAACACGCAACACATGTGCAAAGGATAAGCACAAGAGGTCAATGCATTTTTGGCTACGAATCAGCTCAACTCAACCACGCGGACAACAGAAAGGAAATTAAACTGTCTACTCCAAAGAAGAAACACCTTCGAAACCAATCGTCCCCCAACACAGGACGAGCTTTGTACAATTGTATCTTCAGCAATATTTAGAACCGTCAAACCTTCGATCTTCTCCAACTGACGATGGCTTCAACAAATAAAAACAAACCCAGGCTACAGTCATCCGTTTTCACACTGCTGCAAAACGCCTTCGCTTGCACGGTTGCGGTTGTAAGGAAGGCAACATGCGGAAACGAATGACTGCTAACACTCATTGGCTCTCATTACTAGCTAGCAGTAATATTATTATCATATTCTTCTGGATGTGCCATTGTGTTTCGCTCATGCAACATTATGCAACATTCGTCTAACGTCGTCCTGTGCTCCGTCGGTGGTGGGTTTTGTACCGCGAAAGCGTTTTTAGCAGGACGGTAGATTGTGTTGCAATGGCGAATGTGCACCATCACATGCATTGTTTCCGTCTTGGAGACGTCAGTATCAGTTTATGTACCGTCTGCCTCATTCAAGCCAGGGTCAGGAATCGCGCACAATTTCCCACTTAATAATGCTATCAACCTCGTTTCGTTTGGTAACCCAACATAAATAAAACGATGCACACTTTGTCTTGTGCTAGCTGCATTGTGCTGCAACCTGCAGTGGGCTCATAATTTAGTAGAAACGAACGATACCATCCATAGTGAAGGGAACGTGCGACACATATTTGTGTTACCTTATTTGAAACATACTTTGGCGGGTAGATGAATCTGTTTACGTTTTCGAACTCTTTATGTTGTTTTCGGTTCATTCGAAAAGGTTGTTGTAATACCTAACAAAATATCAAACTATCGCTTCATCAAAGAGAAACAAACTGCTAAGTTACAATCTGTATTTAAAAAAATAACTTTTGTAATTCACATTTATTACGCGGTATAGTATACTATATATACGAAGTCAATTTCCCAAGATTTAAAATTATCTTCGTAAGTCATACAACTTTTTTTTAGCAAGATTGAACAGATAAAAAATTAAAACGATAAAAGTATGTAAAATCGACTTAGGAAAACAAACAAGATTAAACAATTTCATGAAACGATCTTCGAGTGTGTCTTTAACACTCATATTGATTGATTTGTTTTGCATTTGATATTTTTAATCCATTTCAGAAATAAACTGCAAGTAAACGAATGGAATTTAGAATTTAGTTAACGCATCTTTAAAGTTATGTTAATATTCGTCAGTAAACAACCATGCGTCTCCATCGGCGCAGTTTCGTCCAAACTTGAAAGTAGTTTATAGATATCATGTTCCTTTGTTTACTTTACAGTAATATTTTCTGCTGGTTCCACTGGTACTCTCTGAGAACAAAGTATTATAGTATAAAATGTTTTTCAAAAGATCATCCAAATACTTGTTTGGTTTTGTTTGTAACGATTTTAAATGAAAACATGAGTTCTGTTATATCCCATTCTATCTATTTATCTCTTTCTCTTAACAGGAGGCTGTGCTTCCTTCGGCCATGCATGTTATGGGGGGCATGGTAAGAGATCAGGATCCTCCGCCTCTTCCTTGTATCCGGAAGCTCTCGATCCCTCCATGGTTGCGTTAGAAGTGCTTCCCATCCCTTACTCGAAGCTGGCTTTGGACAAATCAAGATCATTGGATTTAGGACCGGATGTAATGCGTCCAAATAATGCGTACGCTGTGGATCCAAGCGCTTCAAACCATCGCACAGATCCGCGAACAGGAGAGCTTAAATATGCTATTTATGCGATGCTAAGACAGTTGGTAAGCTTCACCAGTGTAGCCGTCAATTTTTTTGAAATTATGTCAGGTGTTCCTATTATGTATTGCAGGTGGAAGAGTCAGCTGTTAATCGACAGGAGCAATCGCATCAACAGCAGCAGGTACAATCGTTGAATCAACCATTCCCACACGATGCAGCGAATGTTGTCGATATCGAACGAGAGTAAAATATGTTCCCAAAAGTGTGTTTGGTTCCCGACGGACTGGAGTAGCTGCACATCTCGCCTATCAGTTTAAGATAATTATGTTCCAAAAATAGGGGCCGTGAGCTGCATGCAAGTTGTTTCTGTTTATCATCTTGAATTGTTTCAATGGGTATAGTAAAACAAAACAAAACAACCGCACGAACATATTCTAGATCATCACACGCACCCGAACAAGCGAATAAGAAGCGAACGAATAGGAGAGAATAAGCTGCTGCAATGCAATGCGATAACCATAAGCGATGAACAGTGTAAATATAAAATTCTAGAAAGAAAGTGTGCATAAGCAGTCACAAAAGAATGAGTATTATAACAGAAAATAACAATTATACGCTACAATGAAACCATGTGTTAAATAGTTCAATAAGCAATGATTGCAAACGAGCAAATGAGGAACTAATAAAACAAATAGTTAGACGAAACTCGTCATGGCTGGGACAGTTTCGTTTAATTATTCCCAAAAAAACAGATTACTATGTTCGGGATTGTTTGAAGTTGTTACACCTGTTTACTGAGAGACAGAGAAAGAAATACAATTTGATCAAATATCAACACAAGCTAGCTTTATCGTGGCTTGATTACATCGACTCCAGTTGTTCCTAGCACAGAAGGACGATAAACTCCTGTTGAGCTTTTGAAGGGTAAGAAAGTAAATACTAAACTAACTACTCCACATAAAAGCAAAATTTAAAATGATTTTCATTCTTGTGTACCTCTCCTGTTTCATGTAATAATTTAACTTATGTCTTGAGCTCAATGTTAATACATTCTAATTAATTATTCGTATTAACTTATTAGGCAAGAAAAATGTTGCAAATTTTTTGTATGGCTTCTAAATCCCTTCTGGGGTACTTCAATGCTAAAGTTGACGGCCAAAGTATCCCCATTATGTAATGGAGTAAATTGACCCAGTTTGCATCAGTAAACAAAGTGGCTTCGGGGCACATAGACACCTCCAGCAATCAGATAGATCAGAAGTTAAAAATTCCTCGAAGACAATAGTGTCAACTAAATGTACGACGGTGTTGAACATCGTCAAAATGCTGTTCTGCCTAACAGTACAAGGTCGAGTTGTTCCGTTTGTACAAGAGATAATTTAGAAACTTTCAGAAATACAATCACGAATCATATCTTAACTATCATAGAGTTATTGGAAAAGATGCCTGAGCAACAGCTTCATTCTTTACATCTCTTAATTTCAAAGCGGTATATGATATCATAGGCAGCCTGGCTATACTTCTTTCAGGACCCTTTGCTACTACCAAGGATATGCGTAAAAAAATGGACTAGCTTGTCTACTTTTCAACCTAGCACTAGAGAGTTCTAGACCAACAATAACTCAAAGGTAGAAAATTTGAGGACCTTGTTCTCAAATCAATCCTGATCCTGGCCGATGACATAGATGTCATTGATTTAGACATCATCCTATATTAGGCATTCTAGTGGACGCCTATCGGATGATCAAAAAGGCCGCGAAAAACCTTGGGTTACAGATTTGAGGATTTGAGAAATTCGTGCCGTATCTTGCATTCGTTTGTTCTGTGTTACCTGAGCAAGAGAGATAGATTGGAACCAGATTTGTAAATTCTCGAAAGTAAAAAACTCCTAGATCTGAAGCATACCGCAGCGAGAATATAAGATTTTCTTCTCTAAATCTACTCTCCTAAAGTAGGAGTCATTAAAGCACACGGACAGCGAACGTTAACATAATTTCGGACATAATTTCAGTCAATACAACAGTAGTGGAAAAATTTATCGAACCTGTGGCATCCTATGTCCATAGAAATAGCCAGATTCAATGTTCTCCAATTGTTTGGAATTAAAATGTGACTGACTCTGTGTAAAACACTCAAATAAAATTGTTTGAATGAAATTGATAAAAATGGCGTTTATAAAGAATCAAATGTTTCCACTTTACCAATGCTTCATATGATACTAACCATATGAGTTAACTGAATCACTAATAGCCTAGTGGCGTCTTCTGCAATCTAATAAGTATCAACGGCTGTTTTACTGCAGATAACGCTTGGATTGTATTTCTATTGAATATTTCGTAAATCACACATTTTTTTAACTGCGTTGTACAAAATTTATACAGTTGTCTAAAACTCGCACTAAAAATGTTGGTACAAAACATTAAAATTAAAATATATCAAGAATTGTTAACGCATATGAAGAACTCATGCTGCTCAATGCTTTACAATATCGTTATGCGGTTTATATATGAATTTGAAAATGTCCTTTTTGGTTACTTGATGGGAAATATATTTTTAAAGATGGCGCTGCTAGGGTCGTGAATGAGCTTTAATAAAGCTTCCTTCGGAAAAGCACTCACTTTCGGAGTTTTTTTTGCTAGGAATATTATTTAGTACAGCTGATTTACACGCGTGTACCAAAACTCCGTTCCGTTCTCTTAAATAAATTTACTCCATGGATTTTTCATAAATATGGTAAATAAATGGATCAGGGGTATACATAACGCACTTAGAAAGAATTATCCGAACGCAGTAAGCCTCTTTCCCGTCGTAAATGTATTTGATTTTTAAACAAACGAACGCTCGTTGTGCGGTTTTTCGATTGCTACTGCTCCCACTTGTTGATCGCGCAAATGATGCCATGATGCGCGGAGCTTCCGCGGCCAATCGTACCTTACCGTGCACGCACGAACGCACGCACACCACTTAACGTTTGCGGGAGAAGCACGTGGGCTTACGAAAAGTGTCATCAATCAAAACTGTTTATGCGTGTCGCTGCTTTTGCGTTGCTCGTCCACTCGCCCACTGATCACCGTTAATGAATGACACACAGGCGTGCCGGGACGCAGCGATTGAGATAACAAGTTTTCCGAACTGTGAAATATTCGTCCTGATGGTGGAGTTTGCTGAAATCGTTCGTTCGTTCACTCCTATCTTCACTGACAATTGGATGCTGTTCCCTTCAATCGGTTTGATGACGGGGAAGATAAATGAGCTTAATATAACTCGGTTAGCCAGCAGCACATTTTTGACCACGCTCCATTTCGTGCAGGTGATTAGTTTTATTGCACGTGCATAACATATTCAAATAATTTAAAATAAGTTTAGCAGCATAATAGTTTTTTTTAAGAATGTTGTTTACAGCACGAAAGGGGGAAAAAATAATCAACTTGTCTGCCTTCCTCGAATCATGCCGGTAGAGGGAAAAAAGCTTGTTTGTCTCTTGTTTCACCTGTTGGAATGCCCGGGGTTAGTCTTTCGTCAGCAAACTTTTTCACACAAATGTCACACACGGACGCGCTGCTCGGTCGGAAAATGGCGCCACCGGATCGGCGCAAAGACTTACGGACGCGTATGTAAAGACCGGCATGTCGCGACCGATTGTGGTGTGGGAATATGAGTGGAATGTACAAACAAAAACCCTTCTGCGTCCCATTGCCGATAACCAACAAACCAACGGCACGCATCGTTGCGGTATTGAAGAAACCTCTTTTACTGATTTGCATTCGCAAGGATTCTTTGCGAGGAGGAGTTTCACCCTTATCGCAACGCGATTTGGTGGAATCTCACACTCGAGCGGTGGAAATAGACACGGAGCCGATGGTCGATAAATCATCACCCGAAGCCAAAAGGATTACCGAACAGAGGGGGGCCAATGCTGCCGCTGCACGTGGTGTGATGATTTATGGTTTTCTTCTCGAATGATATGAGTAGTTTTGTTCTTTTTTTGTTCGTTGTTATCTTGCCTGCGGTGTTTTGTTGCGCTTTATGTTTATGCTCTTACCGCAGGCGCCAAAATAGGTGACGTAATATGTACAGGGACCGCAAAACACACATCACACAGCGGTCGATGGGGCCGATGTGTCGGGCTGGTGCGGTGTGGTGTCGGGTCGGGTCGGGTCAATCATTTCCTTTCTTGCAGTCCCGTTTGTAAAAGCTAACAATATTACCAGACACACCAGACCAGAGTTTGTCAATTATGGATGTATAGTTTCAACGGGTACTCACACAGCCACACATCAGAACAAATTATTAACATGGACGGTTACACTCTGGAAAGGTAAGCGAACCGTAAACCTGTGAACGTTAAACCGTTCGACAATCGGTGCAGTTTTTAATATACAATTATTTTCAACAAGTTTCAAATTGTTGCGGATGTACTGTCTAGTGCGTACATACATTTTAAGCCTCATTTGCGTATGAGAATCATTCATCGCTGCCAAGGGGTAGACATTTTTCCGGCAAAAATACGCACGCAGTAGCGCAATGATTAAATTGTGCCGGGAATAAATGTAGTGGCGTTTCGTGCCAGAACCGACCGAGACCATCAAGCTGTTGCCTTAAAAAGCTTTCCAGTAAGATGATAAAAATAGCTGAACAGTGATAGAGAATAGCTGAATGGATACGACGTTCCACAAAACTTCCACTATCTCCACCCACCCGATGCTGTCATGTGGGAGGTTCATATTGAAAAAAAAAAAAAACGGAAGCCCAACAGAATGGGAACCGCTCAAACTGTGGCATAATAGGGGGAGAAAAAAAGCCCAGCAAAATAAATAACATACAAATATTCCAACCACTGCTTCACACCAGAGCAACCGCGCGCTACTGCCGAATGCAGTCGTTGTCCTTTAGCGGGTTGATGAATTTGTTTTCCCATGTCTCGTGTACCCACGGTCCCTGCCTGACCGTACTTCCCATCGGGTGTATGTGAGTGGTGTGTGTCGGGCCAACACAAGCGGCTTCTCCAATAACTACTACTCCGCATCGATGGTCCCATCCGCGACGGTGTCTGCGGTGTCGTCGTGGCCGTCATCGTTGTGTTCGTTAGCCTATCGTCCTAGGTCGGGAGTACCGCGAGCGCCGCACGCTGTCACACGGTCTAACGGACGATTTGGTGTCGATGTGTGCGTGTGCGTTGTCCTGAACCGCCTACCCGCTTCTCGCGACCGATGGCAGCGATCAACTGGTGGCGTGCTCGTGTAGTGTGTCGTCGGTGCCGTATTTACTATCCTCGTCACCTCGGTTTGAGATGAAGATGTCTTTACTACACCACGAGTCCGTTCGCACCGTCAGTCGTCCGTACGCGTCCAGCGGGTTCGGATCGGTCGCTTCCAGCAGCCATGGTGTACCGACGCCGTGTCCCTATCAGTCGCTAGCCGATCTCTCAAGCCAACCGGCAGCAGTGTCGTTTCATCTAATCTAATTTCATACTCATTCAAATTCTACACCCAACGAACGGGAAACAGTGTGCGGGTGGCAAAGGTACTCCAAGTGCCACCGGTGGTGCAGTGCAGTGCAGTGTCGATTTTGCCGTGACTGTGGCGTGAAATATGTAATACGTCGCAACAAAACTATCCTCGGATCCAGGAGTACGGCGTCGAAGCAGAAGCAGAAGGATTACCGTCTATCATCTACATGTAGCAGCCACATTGGGCACGCAGGGCACGGTCACAAAACACGGAACCGTTACCAGTTGAACGATATTGCTACCATAGCGTCGATTCTGTGGTAAATCTACTTTACAGACTGAAGCCGTGTACATTTGCAATGTTTTTTTTAACGATTTTATTCTGCAGAAAAATCGTACAGTCTCTATAGCAATCAAAATGAATGTCAATAGTAATGTTAGTAAAAATAGTACGTTGTTAAAAAACTAATATAAAAAGCGTTCCATAATACGACAAAGGGAAACACATTGCCTTGCCAATATGTTTCGCTTCTGTGAAAGAATAGACGGTCATGGATAGATTGTTCGTAATGACGCCCTTCGTGTGTCTTCGATAGCTTAATTTACCTCTGGCTGCTTTTTGGATACATTCGATTGAAAAATTGGATTTTATTGTCTGTGCCTGTGTGATGTTTGCCAACAGGAATTTGATAGGAATACAAACGGTCTAGTGTAACTCACTTTACAAAGCATCAATGCTATGTTGAATGCAGTGGAAAGGTATGTTGTGCCTGTTCCACTGAACGAATATTTATGGAATGTAATATCAATATTGGCGCAACGATTGACAAGAATCATCTGTTTGAATCACGGCCACGGAGAAGGATTGAAGCAGTACGGGCCCGTGCTGTGTTGTGTGTGTTGTATTGGGTTATGGGCAAAAGCTCATCTCGGGTAGGCGTTCCTTTTTACTCAACCAAAGACCGTTGACTATTTTGTTGAGCAGGCAAATACGGTAAGCACTAGTAAAAGTATGTCTGGATAGTGCAGTGAGTACTGGAGTGAGTACTGGAGAATATTAGTTGGAAGAATAAGGTTGAAGAGTGCTGTTTTGAAGTTGTGGAGTTGACATTGGGGCCTACTCAATGAGCATTCTTCGCTCAAATCGATGCGTTTTGATCACCTTTTCGAAATAAAGACAGTGTCTAAAAGTACCCCTGTTGACTTCCAAAATGACTCAGATTCTAATTTTAAAAGCTCTAGTCAGACTTTAAAAGACATAGTTGATTCGAGTTTCGTAGAGTTTGCTTGTAGTCTAGAAATGCAAAACAAAACCATTCTCCAATCTTTAATAGATACAGCTCAGCTATCAGAATTGCTATGGGTCATGGGCAATCGTGCGGCAATCGTGAGTACAACATACACACATTCGCACATACACAAGAACACTAGAATAAAACTTGTTGCTCTACAATCATTACATTTCTGAAGTTATGTTTGATGCAACAGCTATAAAGTAATTTCAATTTTATGATGTAGTGACTGTAGTGAAGTTCATTTGGTGTAGCACAACAGAGAAGGCTGACAATGAACGCATAGAGCTTTCTATCCATTTTGTTATCCGATGTCTGAGCTATGTGGCCTGGGCGTCGATTATGGAGTAAAAAATAACTCCACTGTCTGCCATTTGATGGGACCGCCACCGTATACGATAATATGATAGGATAATTCATCATGTGTTTGCCATGTTTTACACTCGAGCTCCCATGGACACTTCCCATTCCCGCCAACGTAATCCCACTCCCTACTCGACCAACTGTCGATGATTATTATTTACGCTTTCTCAAATATTGCTCCACCACCGCACCGGTCCCTTCAGTACGGTTACACACTATTTGCACGACTGTTGCAAATGTGCATTTAACCCAACAGGCACGTCTTGACCAACGCACCACACACTTCATTTGTAGCGTAATGTTGTTCGCAGTAGAATGTTATCGGGCATCGCCATCGTTGTCAGTTGCGACTGAAGCGAACGTAGCTGAAGATAGTACACGGACGGTGCTAGACTTTCTTTGCGCGCTCCATCAATGTTTATTACCTGTGGAGCATTAAATTTGATGAAGCCCAGCTCGTGCATCCTCCACCGTCCATTGGAATATCGACGAACACGCTAGGCTTAGATTGGAAAGCGTGTTAGCTTATCGAGGATAAAGCGCTGATCCTGTGGCTGTGTGGAAATCGTAACGCTAAGCGAAGCGTCCCGCAAAGTGGCAACAGAGATAAAGAAAAGTCAGCAAGACAACGAATTAATTAAATTTATCTCTTCCTCTTGCTTTCTTAACGGTGACACTTTTTCCGATTAGCTTTCCAACCTTTAGCGATCTTTACCTTTCGGATTCCTCTATCGGGATGGTCTGTCTTTCGGTTAACTTAATTCTAGCAAATGTTCTTTCATTTTTTTTTTGTGCTGTTCTGCTGCCCCATATCAAGTTGGTTTGTTCTGCCAGTCCGTTCTTAGCAATGCAAAGGGATTACGATTTTCGAGTGAGATTGATGGAGGTCTTGGACATAACTATAGATAGGACTGCGTGTTTTGAAGTTTTATTTTTTTCGCTCCCTCCCAATCAACTTTAACCTTTTGGCCTTTCGCCAAGATTTGAATAAACTTTGAGAAGCGCCGTGGGTTTGGGTTGTTTAAATGGCTGTTACCAGGCGCACCGAGAAAAGAAACCCCGCACCACTGGAATGAACAGGAGGCACTATAAATGTTAAATAAAATAATCAAAAGACATGCCCCAGCTGACTGACGTATTTTTCCATGCTCGAAAGTTCGTGATTTTCCAACCATTCATGGGCATCGCCTATAATTACACTTTGTCATCCCCGGACATGGCATCGCACAGATAGCTTCAGTTTTATGTCTCCAGAAAAAGAAACAACACTTTATGTTGTTTACATTTTCCCGCCAAAGCAAAGCGAAACCTTGGCAGGACACGAACACGGTCCACCACGCATTCCTTTCGTCCGAAACGAACGATAAACATTCATCATAAACCTATTGCTGACCTATCGCTTTTGCCAAGGCGACCTTTGATACCATTAGCGACTGACGACGAGGGCACAGCGATGCGAGATTGTGGTTACAATCTTTTTTCCTATGGCCTATGGGTAACAGTATGTTTTTCGGCTTCCTGTATCCCCGCGAAAAGGTGCTAAATCTCGCTAGATTAACGTTATCCTACAAACTGTGTTGTTTATTGTGAGTGACTAGACATGATGGCGCGTGTCGACAAGATGGAAGAATTTTTTCTACTCCCTTCTACAGTGTTCAGTGGGATAGATTTGTACACAAACACGAAAGAAGCATAAACAATAATACTTCTAAATACTCCATAATACAATCGGAAGAAAGATAAGAAATTAATAAGAAAGGATGTAAGGTATTATTTGCTCTTTTGCATTGTTTAACATTTGTTTAGCATTAAATTTAAAAGTATTACTAATTTACCTCAAAATTCTTCTCAACATTTTTACACAATCGTTCGTTCCTAAATAACGCAACAAGCGCGATATGAAAAACAATCCTGAACCTAATACTTTGTGTTTTCAGCGATCAAGATTCCTTCCGAAAGCTCGCTTGATGCGTTACGTCTCAATTTCGCCCATGGAACGCCATGGAAGTTGGACGTTTGCTATGTCGCGAGAAAATTGAAACCAAATCGCTTCATTAACCCACCAAAAAAAAACCCCCCATGAGCTAGATGGCTGTCGATAAAATTTCCACATCGGCAACAGAGCGTTTTTTCTTCTTTTAGCTTTGACCTCCAAGCCTATGCTCATCCCTGCCACGCTCCATTATCTCCTGCGTAAGGTTTTTGTTTCCTTTTTTGGCTGCCTGTTGTGTGTGACGCTAAACTAACACACTCATTCACACACATTCGGTGGATGGTGAAACCTATTTTAATCCTGCTTCCTGCCACATACATTGGATGTTTTTCTTATTTGAGGGACGTGATGTGTATTGTTGATCGTAAGGTAGAGAGAGAGAGTGAGAGAACATCAGTAAGAGGAAATTACGTTCTTCTTATTTCGTTGTGGAAATTTTCTATATAGTAAATAAATGCAGATGTTTTGTTTGGATTGGTTTAAGGATATTTGTGCTGACAGAACATATCTTTATGTTTATTTTATGTTTAAAGTTTTTTTAAATTTTTAAAAATTATGTTTAAGAAATTTGAACATCTTTTTTCACAAGAGTGTAGAGAGTTTTACATTAAATAATGCCGACCATTCTTATAAACAATCCACTGTTGCACCTCTATAGGTATCACCTTTATAATGAAATAAAATTCTATAAAAAATTACCATTATGTAATAATTTAAAGCAAGACAAAAACGTCGAAGTAAACAGGCAAATAAAATCAACCATAAACTTTAGAGAAAAACGTTTACCATGCAATATCACCCATAATCGATGGGATCTAAGTGGACAGCCTGTAGTTTATCATTTTACGATCATTATTTCTCCTTCGTTCTATAAATTCACAATAATTACACTACGTCTTGCGCTGCCGGTAGTGAACGTTGCAATAAGAAAAAACAGGAGGACCTATTAGGACTCTTCCCATTAAACGAATTGCTTGTAACGAAGAGGTTGTAATAAATACTGTTTGAGTTAAAGGTAGTATATTTTCCTTTCAAACGAAAATTTTATTGCTTTATCCAAATTGATGTATCCAAAGGAAATTACGTTTGTAAACTAAAGTAACAATGATATTGTTGGTTACATTGGTTACAACAGTTTTTTAAATACAGAAATAGTAATATAAATACTTTTGTGTTTGTCAAGATATTAGAACACAAATGGAGTGTACATAAAATTAAAACACAATAAATCTTTAATACACGTTAAAACTTAACAAATGTTGACGGGACGCAAAGACACGACAGGACAGGTCTGCTCGCTTAAGCGGTCGCGTTGAAAAAGGGACTTAGAAAAACGGTGGCGCGCGCAGCCGAAGATTGCCGAACGAAAACGCACATCGGTAGCTGTCACGTGCAAATACAGTGACAGCACCGAGTAACGGTGTGTAACGCTGCGCGCCCACGGTGCATACAACACCTTACACAACAAATACATATTGAAGTATATAATATTGTTTTACCTTCTATTGCAGATTTGTCGATCTCAGTGGCTGTAAAATGAAATCCCGCGTCAATCACACCGACACCTCCTCGATCAAATCGATCAGCTCCGAGGATGTCAGTACGCAACAGCACTATCACGGCAACATGTGCTGCAGTGCGGAAGCAAAAAATCCCGCATTCAAACGTGGCCGCCAGCTGCAACAGATGCAGATGATCATTCTGCCGTTCATACCGATACTCGCACTGATTGTGCAAACTTCGTACGAGATGATCGAGATCGTTAGCTACCGGATGGAGGTGACGGAGATCGAAAACCAAGTAACCATGGCGACGGACCTCGGGAAGGTGGTGACACGTCTCCAGCAGGAACGGTCCGATGTGGCATTCTACATCTACACGAACGGTATTCCATTGCGCAGAAATCTGAACGACACGTTCTTCGAAACGGATCTCGCACTGGACAACATGTCCTCCTGGCCGGACATTTCGATACGTACCGTACAACCGAACAATGGCGAGGTGACGTGGTTGAACATGAGCGAATTTCGCGAAACGCTGCAGGAATTTCGAGCGAACATCAGCACGGAGGACAGCACGGTGCCACAGATTTTGCGCTGGTACACGACCGCCAATGCGGCACTGCTCGAGCATCTTACCAACCAGATAAAGGATGCGAACAAGAGCGGTGTTTGGCGATTTCTGCTCAGCTTTAAGAACCTGCTCCGCAGCATCGAGAGTCTGGACATCTCGTCGGTGTACGGCATAAATTACTATGGCCGTGGCTATCTGAAGCCCGATTCGTACATCAAGTACGTGCAGCATGATATACTCGGGAGGGATCTGCTGAACGGTTCTCTGCACTTTGTACCGTCGTTGAAAGTAATCTACCGGAACATCACTCTTACGATGCGCAGCTACGGTAACATCACCCAGTGGAGCAAAACCATCCAGAAGAACTTACGACGCGAAGGAAATGTGGCCGACGCACGCTCTTACTACGAGTCCATGGCCTACTACATCGACGAGCTGCGGAAGCTCCAGAGAGCATTGCGATCGATCATACGGTATGTATCGATCTTACTTCAAATCATCCAATGTGTGCGTGTGCCCTTTGCAACCTTAGTAGAGGAATCTTAGCAATGTCTGAAGCTTTTTTACTTTCGCAATGCGTATTGCTAACCATTTGGAAGATTTTTTGTGTGTCTCTGTTGATGTTCTCTAAGGCCACAGCTCGGCACGGTCATGCAAACATGCATGGCTGTGATTTCCCTCGGTAGCACTAACATGCTTTGCTTTGCTCTGTCTCTTATTCCATACGCCCATCGGCCTTCCAAGCAACGAGGTCCAGAAGGTGCTCCAGTCGGCCGACAATATGGAAACGTTCGGCATCGCCATCCTGGTGGTCGTCCTTATTGTGTCCCCAATCATCATCATACTGGTACGGAATGCGGCCGCCACCATACAGCTGTACGCCATTAATCTGGCTCACAAGGCGAAGGAGCTGAAGCGAGAGAAGCGCAAATCCGACTCGCTGCTGTTCCAGATGCTGCCCCCAACGGTGGCCACTCAGCTCAAGCAAGCCCAAACGGTCCCGGCGGAATACTACTCGGCAGTGACGATATTTTTCAGCGATATCGTTGGCTTTACCGAAATTGCTGCAGAATGTACACCGCTGGAGGTACGCACATGTCCCACATCGCCCGGTGCGAACCATTATGTGCCCACGTTATTAATCCAGCCCCGGCTATCTGTGCACATTTTCTCTTTTTCCGGTAACTTCGACAGGTGGTCTCGTTCCTGAATGCCATCTACCGGATGTTCGACGAGCGCATTGAGTGTTACGATGTGTACAAAATCGAAACCATTGGCGATTCGTACATGGTGGCTTCCGGATTGCCGGTGAAAAACGGTGGTAGCTTCTACTTCATGATATCTTCCGCAATCCCAAAAAAACGGACGAATCTCAATTCGTTAACGAAAACGTTTTCGGTTTCTTTTCTTCTCTCTCTCTCTCTCTCTCTCTCTCTCTCTATCTCTCTTTTTCTTGTGCTTATTGCTTTGCTCGTTATCTTCTTTGCTGCCTTACATCCGGTCGCTTCTTCCGGGCAAACGCTGGATGGGAAATGTTGCAGGCAACAAACATGTAGCGGAAATAGCAACAATGGCATTGGATCTATTGGACGCTTCCGGCTACTTTAGCATCCCACATAAGTAAGCGATTCAAACATAACGCAACATAATTTAGATCTGCAGCTAGCTTATCATTAACGACGCATCTAATGATAAAAACAACAGTGGAGAAGAATGTAGGTTTGGAGAAGAGTAGTTTGTTTTAATTCCATCATTTTTAACAAGGTAAAAAGTCGCGAAGAAAATAAATTTTTTATTTTAAGTAAATATTAAAACTGTGAAAAGAAAATTTTATTCATTTTAATTATTGTTTTCAAGCCTTTTTTTAGTTATAAATTTATTATATTTTACTCACAATAACTAGTTATCACTTTTTATCATTAGATTGAAGTTTTAAGATTCTGTGGAAAGTTTACCTATTTTATTTATTTATTTATTTATTTTGTCATGTTATTGCAGCCACAGGCATGAACAGTTTATACTCAGTTTAAACGAAAATGATAAAAATTAAGCCCAACGGTCAGCACGATTAGCAAACGATTTAATTATGGAGGCGCCTAGTCTTTCACGAAGCACCGAGCAGGATCGACTTTACCGACGACACTCCCTGGTGTACAATTCACTACACCTCTACACCTCTGCTTTTGTGTTTGTTTTTGATTGTTTCAGAGCCAACGAACCGGTACAAATACGCTGCGGTATTCATACAGGGCCGGTGGTAGCCGGTATCGTTGGTACAAAAATGCCGAGATACTGTCTGTTTGGCGATACGGTTAATACAGCCTCCCGCATGGAATCTACCGGTGAAGGTAAGCACAAAACAAAAAACAAAAGTGAAACAACTGCCTAAAATCACCCGCAACTCTTTCTATGTTCTATGGTGTACTGACGCGGTACCTTTCCTTTGCGGTGTATTGCAGCATTAAAGATTCACATTTCGGCCGAAATGAACGACGCACTGGTCAAGGTGGGAGGATTCAAGACGGAGCACCGTGGATTGATCGATGTGAAAGTAAGCCGGCAGCACTATTCCAGATAAAGCCATCCGATGGTGATGTTCAATCGTAATCAAATGTATTCTGTTTAACGCCACCGTTTCGCAGGGCAAAGGGCTGATGGACACGTACTGGTTGACTTGCAAGGAGGGTGCAACGCCGAACAATAGTCATGGCGAGGTGGCTTGGTTTGCCGATATGAAGCCGGTCTATTTAAAAATAGTTTAATGCAACACAATCGATTGGACGGCGCACGGGAGCACGAGAGCAGTCCGTTGTGTGGCGGACGTACGATGAGCTCGAAATGGAGCACCAACAGCTATCGAGGGACAAACATTAGCAACAGCAGAAAAAGGACGTTTCTCATGATTATTGTTTCGCGTACTTTTCTCAGCTGTACAATAATAAGTTTGCTAACACACACTAGGCACATTACGATGAGAAGCACAAGAAGTAAAGATTGACTCCATCAATTGCAGCTATCTAGATAGTATAATGCTAGACAGCTTAACAATGTTACACCAAACTAAGTATTCCGTTCGCTGTGTCGCTTGTTCAAGCCATTTCGATATGCTTCCCCTACCTATATACATATGTGTCTATCTGTCTATCTGTCTGTCTGTCTATCCACTGTTTGTTAGAGCGTAGCGTACTAAAATCTACACCCGATTCCCGAAATCCGTCACAAACTGTACCAGATGTTCAATGTAAGGTTTCCAAGAAACACACCACACTAGAGAGAAACAGAAAAATATATTTAACATAAAGGAAAGGGAACCCGAGGTTGTTCATTCACCAATCGTTTCAATCATAATTGCATACGCTGCACCGACCAACAATCCTCGTTCGCCACTATCGACGGAACCCCGGTATCGTATCGTGGCGCCCTGTTGCAAAAAGGCACTGACCTTTCCGAACAGCGAGCGAGCGCGCACTAAATACCTCTGCTGCGTATCCAAAACAATGATGGTGACGATCTGATAAACGCTTGCTGGGACACAACTAATCGCCCATTAATACCGCCCGGGTCTGGTCTGGTCGGTGGATCGGTCGCAGAAGGTGTTTATGGTTTGTTTCACTGCCCGATGACAGTAGTGATGAGTGTACAATTATGTTCTGGAAGCGAAACGGTTCGGATAGACCACCGGCGCTGTTGCAGTGCCGAGGACAGGATTAACATACGCATGTTAATATTATTATCTTTGCACAACAAAACACTTCATTAACCAAATGACAATATTATGGTTTACGGTTTCGGTTTATTTTCGGTGTACCGTGTGCCTGTACCTGATACGGTCGGTGCCGATTTTGATTTCACCGCACGCAACAGCAATGGCACGCAGCTAAACATTTTCTTCCGGCACTGGGTGGATGGATGTACGTTTTGCTGCGGTTTGTCTGCCTTCGGTCGTACTTTGACTGACCGTTAATTGCGCGCGTAAAGGACCAATTATACGACTGTATTCGGTTACGTGTTTGCTAATTTAGCCAATTTCTCCTAGCAAATACGTACGACACGAGATGACTTCCTGGAAAAGAAAAAAAAAAACAATCGCACGAGCCACCGGAGCCAGTGACAACGGGGTGATGCACGTGCACGACCCGCCCGTAACGTCCCATCAAACGGCCGTAATCCGATACGAATTCGGTCGCGCTCATTGTGCCACGCAAACGGCAGGGTGCAAAAATCGTCCTGGTTGGGAATGTTTTCACCATTTTCACCGGCACCTTCCCTTATCGGCACATCATCGGCATGAAGCGTTGGGCAGACCGGGGACTGGCGGGACGGCAAGGTCGGGTGCTCTGCACGAGCTCAAATGATAACATTATCTACTCTGCTACCGACTGCGATCGGCATCGGCGAGTGCATCCTGTCGTGCCATACGGTGGCAGCCCGCTTTTGGCAGCCTAATTAGTGACATCGGGTATCAAGCCGCGGCATGCCGGCACTGTAACCATCAGCTCTCGGGCTGTATCGGTACCATCGACGATGACGACGATGACGACGAGGACGACCACGACGACGACGACAACGCCGACGACGACGAGAGCACAGCTTCATGGCACGAGTGTGTATAAAAGTACGACATCGTGTCCTGCAGTGATGTAGTTTCCATTCGTACGCCGTGTAGTGCAGGCAGGCATTCGGATTCGGGCAGCAGCAGCATCCTTGTGCCGACCGGCACACGGAATTGATTATTTTCCGCCGGTTAATCTCACAGTGTGGTGCTGAAGTTTTACCATCTGTGGGTGTGTGTATGTGTGTGTGCATGTGTGTGTGCATGTAGGATAGTGCTGGCCAAGGGATGTGCAGGACATGCAGAGCGTTTGTTTGTGACTGATCGTTCACACACACACACACACATGTGTGTGCATGTGTGTACAGTGGCGCTCTATTTGTCTCTATTATTCTTCTCCGGTTCCGGTGTGCGGATTTCGTTTGGCCCACGTGCATGCAGTTCACGGTTCGCAATAAATTATCGATGCTAACAATCAAACAGAAAGCAAACACTTCGTTTTGTATTGTTTTGTAGCAGCAGCAACAGAGGAAGAAGAAAAATACAAGGTACAGCGAAACAAACGGAACACTGGAAATCTAATATTGTTCCAGCGAAGGTAAAGCCGAGACTTTGGCTGGTTGCTGGTTTGCTATTGCCGGTTGCGGAAATAGTCGCCGTTAAGGCTAGCACATTTTGAATGCACACTGTATCGTGCTGCTGCTGCCGCTGCCGCTGCCGTTGGAGTGAAAATCGATTGGTCCAGAAGGAACGGCGAGCGCCAATTGAAGCATTACAATCATATAGCGACACAGGTCGCACACAATCGCTGTACGAAGCTGGAGCGAACACAGGTGACCGTACATCCACCACCGGACGAACCGTGCGTCCTGACCGAGCAGCCAATTGTTGGCCTCTACCCAACCGGGGGCGGTACCGGTGGACCAAGATCAAAAGGGCCGCGATGTCCCTTCGAGCTGGATCGTCTTGTGGCGGGTACCGGTGGTATGCCCGGCGAGCTGTCCAGAGCGAGAGACTTGTCGCTGAAATCTTCGCCCTCGGTCGCAACGTCCACCTCGAGACAGTCGACGTCATGCTCGGATGTGGCCCTCGAGCGGGAGGTGACAATGTACGGGTGCTTCAAATTCAATCCCAGTTCAAGGTGAGCCCGCACATTAAAATTCTCAAACGTGTCACCACGCGTAAAATTCGGAAAATTCGTGACCCACAATGAATTGCACTGGGCGCGTGAGCACGGCGCACGGATGGAGTTTTTCCCGCGTTTTTCTTTTTGTTTCGTTGTTTTTTGTTGTTTGGTGGTGGCTTGCATATTTAACGCACCATTCTGTGTTCCATATCTAATTATGTGTTCGAATTGGCATTTGCAATCGCCCAGCAATGCACAACAGCATGGGCATATCATGCACCAAATCAATACGGGGATAAGCAAGATTACATTTGTTACCATAAATGATAAGTTATTGCTTTTGTTTGTTTTATTTAACATTAGTTGGAAGTGGACTTGCATTAATTGTGGCACACAAGTAAATTTTAGCACGGATAAAGTATAGAACATTAAATAGAAAATAAAATTTGTTCTCCATGTGCCTTTAAGTGTACTTTATATCATCTAAAACAACTTACCCGCGATTTGCTTGATGTAAATGTACACGCGAAGAATAACACAGTCACACCAA
Source organism: Anopheles rivulorum (assembly GCA_018908115.1). Lineage (NCBI taxonomy): Eukaryota > Metazoa > Arthropoda > Insecta > Diptera > Culicidae > Anopheles > Anopheles rivulorum. The sequence continues at coordinate 5,286,727 of CM032177.1, forward strand.
TTATTTTGTTCACTGCTATGGTACCACGGACCAGGAATGCACGAAAGTTGTTCATGACACACATGCTGATTGTGCTACTCATACCGATCGCATCGGTCGTCATGCAAAACATGATACTGCTTCAGCAGCACGTGAAATCCTACAGCGAAACGGTGCTAGCCAACGAGGAGGTAGGTGATTAATCGGCAAACATGGTTACGCATCGGCCACTTGAATGTGCTCGAAACTTTGGTTTCGTAACAATTTCAGATGGGACTGACGATTAACATAACGCGCCTATTGAACGTTATCCAGAACGAACGTATGAGCCTCGTGTTTTACATGCTGACGGGCAAAAATCGAACCCAGGTGGAGCGCTCGATCGAAAACACCAACGATGCCCTCAGCCATCTTGGGGAGGATCTTAATTATCTGCTGCCCGCCGGCACTGCAAATCAAACGCTGATAGCCGATATGAGGTGAATATGCACTGCAGCATGAATTGTGATTGTGGGCGTGTTTGTTGTATGTAGTATATGCTGTACATGATACGATGATATATGAGCAAAGTTTACTAAAATTGTGTTTCGAAAAATTTTCAAGCAAAGCAAGGAATGTTATGCTTGGGTAATTTTTTGGCATAATTTAGCCCGATCGCTTTTGATGTTACTGTCTGTACGTTTGTCTTTCTAGGCTCCATACACCGGAGAATGAAACCTTTACCGGGTTGGAGTATTTCGAGCCGTACAATGCGCTCAACCGATACGTCATTAATGAGATCGTGCGTAGTACCGGTACGTCGATCAGCTCAACCGTCTGGCGGCAGTTCGTGGTGTACAAAAACCTGATCGAGGCTATCGAGAGCATCAACATAGCGGCGATCCTCGTGCTGCAGTTCATGCGCCACGGTTACCTGGGTCTGTCGGATTATGCACAGTTTGTACGGCGAGATGCAGCGGCACTGGACTACATCGCTTCGGCTCAGAATTTTATGACCTCGCTCAACATCATCTCCGGGGCAGAGTTTCAGGTGATGCAGTATTGGCGCAGCCAAGTGCTGATCAACATGTCGGCCGCCTATCGGACCGATGCGCTGATGGAGTACTATCTGTCAGTCACGACCATCTTGAACAATCTACAAATGGTGCAGGATCAGATACAGGCCGAGGTGAAGGAAACGATACTGGAGGAAATTGACAGCGCCCGAAAGCACCAATCCATCTCGATAGGGCTGGTCGTGGTGATATTCATCATCAGTCCTATATTAGTGCTAATGATACGTGTCGCGACCAGCACGATACAAAACTATTCGACCAAGCTGATGGCCCGTACGATGGAGCTGCGCATGGAAAAGGGCAAGTCTGACCGGCTGCTCTACCAGATGCTGCCGCCTGCCGTAGTGAAGCAGCTGAAGCAGCAGCGCCAAGTGCCGGCCGAAACGTTCGATGCGGTAACCATATTTTTTAGCGACATCGTCGGCTTTACCGACATCTCGGCCAGTAGCAGCGCGATGGAGGTGGTCATCATGCTAAACACGCTGTATCGCTTGTTCGATTCGATCATACTAAAGTACGACGTGTACAAGGTGGAAACGATAGGTGACGCCTACATGGTCGTATCGGGGTTGCCGCAGCGCAATGGCAATCGACATGCTGGAGAAATCGCTATGATGTCGCTCGATTTGGTTTGCGGCATTTCGGGATTTACCATACCACACATGAAGAACAGGACGCTGGAAATACGCGTTGGCATCAACACGGGACCGTGTGTGGCGGGTGTGGTCGGCACCACCATGCCACGGTACTGTCTTTTTGGGGATACCATAAATACTGCTTCCCGCATGGAGTCGACTGGTGAGCGTAAGTAATAGGACAGCGTGCAGCGCTCAAACACACACACTGATCACACTTTGTTTGAACCCCACAGCAATGAAAATTCATATCTCGGAAAGCACAAAAGAGGTCTTGGACAAACTAGGAGGGTTCAAAATCAAACTTCGTGGAACGGTGGATGTCAAGGGTAAAGGAACGATGCAGACATTCTGGTTGACGGGACACACACTGTACGAGCACCTCACACCGGATATGCTTATACCAATGTATAAGCAAAACGTAGTCACTGAACCTGATTTCCTTCAAATAATCTAAACGTTAGATGCAAAATGGGACACTAAAAAGCAATCTAGAATCACGCAAACATAGTTTAAGTTTATGGAAACCACACAGTTTTATCAGTGTAGCACTAGTCATCCAAACATTTGTTGTGTGTTATTTTAGTTGGTAGGAATCGGTGGAATTACAGCTCTCACATTCGAATCTAGAGATTTGTTTACATTTACTTAGGAAAAAAAAGTTAAATTTAAAACAAGCTTCTACTGTAGTCGATATGAGAATAAAAAGGTAACAACGTGGAGCAATGACAGTTGGCGGAAATATTTGAACTTAGCAGATTTTGTCCGCCGTTAATCCAGTAGAAACCCTGCCTATATACCGCGTTAGGTTTGATGTTCGTTAGGTGTTCGGAATGCAGGACCAACAGGACTACGCAAATTAAATAAAATCGCACCGTTTCGACAACGATTTGGTATAATTTGAACCGCCATTTTAGCAAAGACAACCACCAATCCCAATAGTTAAATCCAACGGAATTGTGTGCCGTTTAAATAATTTTCCAATATTTTCAAAAAAATACACATTGTTTTTGTGGAGAAAATACGTCGCACTAAATAGCCCCTCATCAAATTAATTTTTGCAAAACTCTCAAAATGTAGAAATGTTGTTGTTTGTTTGCACGCTATAAAAACGTCATTCAAACGTCCGTGCGCATGGCCAATGAACGTCCTAGTGTGCTTGTCAAACCGTCCCATCGAAAACATTTCGCACGTGTTTTGCCGGGAGTAGTTGTGTGGCTAGATAGTTATCGGAAACAGCAGAGAAATGAAAAAGAAAAGCCGAAAGCCTCAATATAAACGAAACCGTCCAAAGGTGGAAGCACCGGTTGAAGATGAGCCGGCTGCAATTAAGAATGCGCCGCACACGTTCGTTATACGACGCGGAGAACGGTGCGCGTCGATTGCACGATTGTCCCGTGATTTCCGTCGCATGATGGAACCGTTCACTGCGTCGAACCTACGCGAGCGACGCATCAACAAGGTGAAAGATTTTGTCCATTTATCTGGTTTCTTTCACGTATCACACATGTGCATGCTGTCGTTGTCATCGCAAACGCTGTCGCTAAAAATCATACGTATGCCGAAGGGCCCAACACTCACGTTCAAGGTGCATCAGTACACGCTGGCAAAGGATGTTATTAGCAACGCGCGTAAGCAGTTTGTGGACGAAGATTGCTTTAAAACGCCACCGTTGGTCATTTTAAACAGCTTCAGCGGTGAAGGAAAACACTTGAAGCTAATGGCCAGCACATTTCAGAACATGTTTCCGCCAATTAATCTGTCCAAGATCAAACTTTCAACACTGAAACGCTGCGTGTTGCTGTCATATAATCCGGTGAGCAAATTGATTGATCTACGGCATTATTCAATCACAGTGGTGCCGGTAAACTTGAACCGAGGCGTCAAGAAGCTTGTTACGCGTAACATACCCAACCTAGGACGATTTGAGGATATAGCCGATTTTGTGGAGAAGTAAATGTCGCGCCTTTGCCCGTCGCAGCAGCTCAACAAACCATTAATGAGTACACGACCTTTCATTTTACAGGGGACATCTTCTTTCCGAGTCGGAGATGGACGATGAAGAGGCGCACGTAGTTCTGGCACAGAACCTGAAGTGTGGCAATTTGGCCGAAAATCAATCATCATTACGTCTTCACGAGATTGGTCCGCGCATCACGATGCGACTGATGAAGATAGAGGATGATCTTATGACGGGCGAGGTACTGTTCCACGACTACATCGAAAAGGATGCACTCGAAGTGGAGGCCATTCGTAAGAAGCGAGCTCAGCAGCGCAGGCTGAAGGAACAGCGTAAGCATAAGCAGGAAGAGAATTTGAAAAAGAAGGAAAAGGACAAGGAGCAACACCGTGCCAAGACCTCGAAACAGGCTAAGGCTGGTGACATTACGGAGCAGGACAAAAAGTTGCTGCAGGACGCCGAGGAAGCTGTGGGCGATATATCGGACGAGGATGATCGTGAATACTATCGCGAGGAGATCGGTGACAATCCGGATGAAGAGCTGTTTGAATCGGCCGGGGGTGGCAATCGTAAGCGACCTTTCATTCCAAAGGGATCCAACTATTCGCTCAAGCCGAAGAAGCCTCGCCTGGATAAACGCAAACAGTACGAGGAAGACGACCGGATGGCCAGGCAGGATAGCAAACGCAGAAACAACGAAGGAAAGGAGATGAAGGGTAAAGGCAAATTTGGCAGAAAGGGCATGAAGGATGATTTTAGAGGGAAATCAAAGTATAACAATGGAGGAAAGAAACCGAAAGGTGCACCGAAAAAGGCCGGTGGTAAAAAATCTTCCAAACGAAAGTAATTATCAATAAATTCATGTTTACCTGCGTTCTCTTCAGGTAAAGTACGTACATCGTTTTATTATTATCTAACCACTGTAATTTCGCAAGTTACTTACCACACCTAAGCCGTAGAGCAGCTTATTTTCCAAAACTGACCATCCCGCTTTCTGCGCTTCCTCGATCGCGGGTAACAGTTGGGTGAGCTGCTCGTTCTCCACCAGCGCTCGACCATGAAGCTTTAGGAACAGACTGAGATAACTTTGCGCCAGCTCAAACTCCTTCCGCTGTCCGAACATGTGGATAACCATGCGCAGGAAAGCGCCCATCACCGGAAGGCTTCCGCTGCCGCTATTAAACGGAGTTAAATTTCGTATTTCATGGTCAATCATCGATGGACCCAGCTTCATCAGATAGTCGATCGGTTTATCGTACTCTTGCGTCGTGAGCGTTGCGTTCAGCAGCTTCCCGAAGGGAGTTAGGTGGTCTACCTGTTTGATGTCGATAATGCGTGATTCTCCTTTGCCAGCATAATCACCACCCGCCGCAGACGATTTGCCGCCCAGCTCGGCTTGCAAATCGAATTCAAAATCAAGCCCGGCCACGGTCGGCAGGAAGAATGGTGCAGATTTCGGCTTTTTCAGAGCTTGCCGGGGTCGGTTACGTTTCTTAATAATATCTAAGTTCAACAAATTTTGCCACCGAGAAATGGCCACGTTGGACATGGTAATCAACTCACTAGATAGCTGAGGCGGTGAGTTGTACTCGAGGTTGATTTCTTCGAGTGCATCCTCCAGCTCGTCAATTTCCATCTTCTTCGCGCCCTCGAGCGAGAGCCCTGTGCCGTCCTGTTGCTCATCACATATCGACGTAGGTAGATCCAGGAGTGGAGCTTCGGAATCTGGCTTCAAGCCACGTAGCGTAACGTTCGTGAACAGGCTCTTGTTAGCCCAGAGATTAATGCCCCGGTAGTCGACGTGAGCTGTCGCAAGAAAATCGCCTGTCGGTGACATCGTGAGCGATGTGCACATGTGCGATACGCGGAAATGGTCAATTAGATAGGACGAAGGTATATCCCACACTTTTACGACGCAATCCTGGGCAGTCGTAATTAGCCAACGACTGTCTGGCGAGAAACACGCGTCTATTACGGTACCACGGTGTCCCTCAAAGCGACGCACGACTACGCGCGTATCCAAATCCACCAGTACTACAGTGAAATCATCCAAAGCGGCACAAATCATGGCACTTTCCCGGTGCGTTCGAATCAGCGTTATCGGTTCCTCTAAATCAATCGTATCGATGGGTGTTTTGATAACAGTCGAGTTTGATTGTTTAAAGTTCCAAAACTTCAGCAGTCCATCCGCTGCACCGGACACGATCAGCTGATTCAAATTGTCACTCGATAGGCCACGGATGTAGTCTTTGTGAGCGCTCGGCGAACCATAGCTAGCACGATGAATGCCACTTTGTATGTTGAAGCGTTCCACGTGTCCGCTCGAGTAACCGATAGTGACGAAATTTCCACAGTGACTTAAGCACAAACAGGTGGCCGTTACGGTAAAATCCTTGTTGTGCTGTTTGTTCTGAAAGGCTTCCGGAACGAGATGAAGATCACCCATGCGCCGCTTACTGTACGACCAGGTAGTCACCTGCACCAATCCTTGATGCAGTGCAGCTATGCTGTCCCACTCTTTGTCACGCGTTATTTCCGTGGTAAAGTGGCTAATTGGTGGCATGCGGAAAGGATCGTTGGATTTTTCTACAATAAAATAATGGAGAGGCATAACAGTTATACTGCGTTTCTTACGCTTAAAGGTCATTGGAAATCACAAGAACCAGGTTGCACTTTCGAAAAAGAAAACACTGAGGTGCAGATAGAAATACTTACTTTTTTGCTTTTTAGAAGCCTTCCGGTTATAGCTGGCCTTTCCCAAGCTGCAGTTAAATGTCTCTGCTACTGTGCTGAAAATTCTCAACGAAGAATCCTCCCCCGATGATACTATGTTTCTGCCAGATGCGCCATGATAGCGGATGCACATTACAGGAGCAGCATGTCCTTCTCGAAAACGCAGCAAACGAGCCCCTCCATCAGACAAATCAAAAATCCACATTTTCAGTGAATTGTCCGGAGAACTCGTAATCAACAACGGTTCGTTTGGTAGAAATTGAAGTCCGGTTACGGAATCATCATGCGCCATAAGTGTCGACAAAATTGTCTTTTCTTCCAAATCCCAAAACACCACCTGTCCGTTCGAGCTGGCAGTGGCCATGATAGAGGTACCATCCGTTCGAAAGTTTATCGCAGTCACCGGTCCCCAATCCTGGTGCACTTCGATTACCACCTCTTCGTACTGGATATTCAGCAACACAATCTTTCCATTGTGCAGGCCCACAGCGATAACATCGATAGCCGGAGCTTGCTGCAGTTGTAACACTTTGCTGTCGAAGCCTGCAAACGTGTGTACCAATTTGCACGTTTTCAAGTTCCACAACTGCAATCCGCCCTGGGTGCTGCCGAGGAGAATTTTATTCTTGTACGATGCTGGGTGCACGATTGCCGATATTTCAAACTTGTCATTAGCAAACGGAATCTCGAGATACAGTTCCTGCGTTGACACGATCCATATCTTCAGGAGGCTGCTCTCATCGACAGAAATGAGATGTTTTGCGAAGGGTAAAAGCAAGTGTATAGGCTTCTCATGTCCACGATATACCTTTCGCAGTTCCACACTTGATCGCCATCCATAGATCTGATTACCCGCGGCAACATAAGTTAAGAACCCGTCCGCCGCTATAGCAGTAATATCTGAGGGATGGATTCGACCGGTTCGAATCAGCCGGAAACTGTTGCTTCCGTATACATGAAACGAACGGCCTACACAAGTAATAACGACATTCTCGCGTCTCTGATCAATGTAACGCACGATGGGTGGAACATGGTTGCTCACGTAACCAAGGGCTCGGTTTGGTTGGAATAGATGGCTGCTGTTCATATTTGTAACTTAATTTCATTTAAATGGAGCACTCTCAAAACATAGACACAATCCGCGGAACGCCAGCACGTGCATGAGGAATCAAAACACTGCAACTGTCAGCTGTCAATTCAACTTACGCCGAACAAGGAGAAACTCACAGTGGTTGCCCTGACTACACCAAAGTAATAAAAGTTTTATTAAAAACTTGTACGTCCTGTAATAGGTGAACTATCGGTACACAAGAGTAAATAAAAATGTGGTTCTGCTATTTCACTTGACAGTACTTAGTAAACTCTCCTTACTTTTGCAAAGATGCATATTTAGCTCAAAAAATAAGGAACTTAAATTTTGCTGTCAATGTCACAAGTTTGACCTGTTGGTCGACCACGATGCAAGCAATCTCACAATACGCGCGCCCTTTGTTGATTTTTTCCGGCATCAAACAAGCAGCTCTCGGAGTCGGCATTTTTCCTTATTTATTCTGTAATTTGGAACTTCAGGTAAATTTTAAAAGTGTCCTACAGCTACTGGTGTACCTTGAATGCATTGTGAATCTTTGCTAATACAACTTTTGCTTTTTCCTCGTGGTTGCAACAGACACCGGGAATGGATCCGGTCGGTTCGAAAGATTTGGCGTTTCGTAAAATTTGCACCGAGCGCTTCGTCTTGTCGATATGCTACAGCCTGCTGCAACAGCATTTGTTGGTGACAATCTTTCTGTTGTTTATCAACATCAGCATCCTGCACCCGATAAGCTGGATCATCGGAACAGTTCGTCTACTTGTATCTTTCTATCCATGGATCGCTTCGATTCCGTTGGCAGTAGCCGTGACTGTACACGGAATAGTGTTGGCCAAATCGTGCCTCTTAGAATCGCGGTATCATCCAACATATTTTCTTAAACTGTGTCGTAATCTCATACTGCGGTCGGTACTTTTACTCTCAAATGGGACCATCGGTTGCCTGTCCGCTTGGCTGTACACACGTTTCCTACGAGACGAGTATCGGTTACTGTTCCTAGCTAGCGAGCAAGATGAGACTGTGTTTCTCAACGAGCGTTTCGTTTACCTGCTCATGAGTGGAGTGTTTGGTGGAAGTTATCACTTTGCAAGGGAACTTCAAAATCCGGCAGCAGTAGATTTCCCGATCATCCTCCTACCTAAAGTGGCTCAATACTGGAACAATTTAAGCAGCGTTTTAACGAAATCGATGAAAAAGTCAGTTGTAGGCATGTTCATCTACATGTGTTTCTACTACACATTTTCGAGTCTATTTAGACAAAAGCTAGCTGCGCTTCTGGGAGGAGTTAGACTGCAGGGTGACTCAACCCTGTACAGTTTCTGCAACATCGTGATGGACATTCGCCTGTTAGTGTACACCTGGCTCTTTTCTGCACTTATTTTAAGCAACATACAGCTGATGCACGTGTTGTTCCGCATTTTTCTAACCGAACCTCAACACTTCAGCCTAGAGACAAGCATTTTCCAAGCGAATGACGAACCTCTGCTCGCGGACGCATTGGCCTATAAGCAAATCCCAATTGTACAGCAACTGGCAGCTGAGGATCTGTTCGTTATTGCCGAAGCACAGGACAACATGAGACGGAAGCAATTGTTCTCGTTGACAGTGCCGGGAGGTCATCCTAACAATTGGCGCAGAGTGTGCGATGTATGCATGAAGTTGATTGGAGATTTTACGCAGGAGCTGGATCTCTCGATTGGTGGAATCGAACCGAAACCTGCACCACCGATGGTTTTGATGGGAGGAGTACTACGACCAACGGCATCGATGGACAAGGAACACTTTATGAAGAAGCAGTATAACCAAAACTTTGGCATTCGTAGCCTGTCGACACCAACATTGACAGCCTCCAACGGAAAATCCGAACAAAATACAAAATTCCACGGCAAGGCAGTGGATCAAGTCATCTCTTTAGCCATGATGGTGAAGCGTATTCCTGGATATGATTTCCTGTTTGTCGAATCGAAATCATCGAAAAGCTACTATCTGCTCTCGATTCAATCACAGCTGATAGTAAAAGTAACGCAAAGTTTGGTCGCCATTGCCAGTCGCTCTCTTGCCGAGGATACGTACGGAGTCTTGCAAAACGATTTACCATGCATCGTCCATACGTTGTTGGAGCTGAAAAAGGTCGTCGATAAAATCGGTTCCATCAATTTGGACGTTAAGAGAGTCGATCGTAACTATATCGCCCTGAAAGGTGCTGTAAAGAAAAGTTTGTACAGATTTACCACAGCTTTCGGGCCGTACATTAAGCATCTTGTAATCGAACCAGAAGATATAAAGGCGCTACAAGCTTTCGTAAACTTCCGTGAAGTTTAACAAAGTTTTGGTAGCAGCTCGAAAGTGGTGAGGTATAACGTCATTTACTTTTGTTAAACTATGATTTTGTTAAATACAATCGACATCATGAAGCGAATCATATGTAAGACACCCCGTATTGCATTTCAATAGCAAGTTTTTGTTGCACAAATGTTAGGCACAAACGAATGAAGAATTTGTAAAGTTATTATTTAAGGCAGTCCCGGCAGTCGTTAGCAGGAATAGATAAGCTATATGGCAATGCGAGGTCAATGGCCACTTTTATGTTCAGTTTTGAAACATTCATCATTATGTGTTATCATGAAACATTATCTGATGTCAAGTTCTGTAAAAATGTGAAAACAAGTAATTACAATCGATAGATATTTTCATGGATGCATGTGTGTTAACGATTGCAAGAAAAGACGACAGTAACTATATTATGAAAACGAAAATTTGGTACAGAAATTAGTATCACAATTATTACTTTCGGTTAGTACTTGAAATGATGGGATTCGAATGAAAAAATAAATATTGTTGTCAAAAATAAATTTTTCCCAATGGTTTTTGTGTGATCCATAAACGTAGTAACTGCAACGCGTAATCCGTTGGATGGTCGAAATATTTGAAATTTGATTCGCTGCAGCTATCTTTCACCGAAGGTAAACACCGCGCTATCCTACCCCTTCTGACTTTACAGTGTGTGCTAATTTTATACTTGCCATGGGTTATCAAATTGTTCTAGATTTCTGCGGTTCCACTTCAAAACGACATGATTAGACTAGATTTTGAATGAATATTTCATACACAACGAAATTGAAATTATAATGAGAAGTCTTGCATGTAAAAATAATTAGATTTGAATTAAATAAAAAACAACTGCTGGATGACGGTGTCGCAGTAGATGACAATCCATATGCCAACGAAGAAATGTCAGTAGGTGCGGTGCATTGTATGACCTGGCCATTTCTAAACACAAAGATCGGAACGAGAGTGCCCAACACTACAACATTTTGCGGGAGGAGAAAACGATACGTCGTACGCAAAAATCGGTAATATTCAGAGCAAATTAGCGATAAAATATTCCGTTGAACTGTATCGCGGACGTGTCGAAGTTCAAGTAAAACTATGCACAGTTGTGTTGCGTGTGCTGAAATCCGCTCGGTGGATCGTATCGCCAGCAGTTGTTCACAATTCGTTGTCTTGGGTGGCCTCAGCTTAAAGGGGCAGACATTTTGTTTTTTGATGACCGTATTCTTTCCGTCAGTGCTGTGATGATGTTCCCGAACAATTTCGTGCAAATTTTTCCCAGCAAAAGCGAGTTACCATGAAACTAGGCTAGTTATTAGCAAATCCAATCAGAGGCCGACTGCGGCATTTAGCGTAGCAACTGATGGGTGAAGAAACAGTTCACTATCATAGAGCTGATTCGATCTTTGTCCCCACTGGAGGAGATTCATGGCGTCAAATGGGCAGTAAATGAGCTTATTATCAATGGCCGGACGAAGTCGAGTTTCTTTGGTGTGCGGTACAAGATAAAACTGTTCGAATGAATTACTTCGAACGTCTCCTCGTTCAGAGCCTGTGGTGAGCTACACAGTGAGGGCGAAAGTTTACTGTTACCGGATAGACAACTGCTTCCACGTTCGCTGCTGGTGCAGTTGCCACGGTAGATTTTTTTGCGACACAAAAAAATACTTGTACCATTACCCCGCGTAGTAATAGATGGGAGCAAATAGGAGCGGAAGAAATTTCGTCTGCGTGGAACTAGTGACGAATCGAGATCCGTGTGAAAGAAGATATGACTGTTGGACTCGTGGAGCTTGCTAGCTTAAATGTGTAACCTGCTTTCTGGTTTTAAGTATTGTTGTAATATTTTTGCGTAGCAGTGTGCAGTCGCATTGAAAAAGGGTTCGCATTTTCAAACAAAGTTATATTACACGCTTCAAATTTGGGTTTAAAAAATTGTGCATGCCGTACGAGCATGAGATGGAATTGTATCGGTGCGATTAGCAGCAATGTGACAGTGTAGATGTGGTGCGCTTACGTGTGACATGAAAACCGTGTTGAAAATGAGCGAAATATCCCATCTTTCTGGGGACTTTTGTGGAAACGCAGATGAACAAAAACAAAGTTCCTGGAGGAAGTGTTTGTTTGTGGGTGTGTAGCACAGGGATCGATCTGTCTCTGTGTGTGTAGTGGTGTGCATGTGCAAGGAGATGCAGTTCCTATTCGATCGTGTCCGCAGGGCTTTGTTATTAATCTTTTTGGTCCGTTTCTCTTCTTCCTGTTCCCGTTCCTTCCTTTCGAGGTCAACTTTTTGTTGGGAGGCACGTTGAATTGGGTGCCTTTTGTTGCATTTCCTACGTTGTTATACTCGCGCCTTGTAGCCAGCTCCATTTTCCAGTCACCTTTATTTTCACGATGCAATTCTTATTCTAATTTTGATCAACTTACTCGTTGACAGGAAGAAGCAATTAAAGCAATAACGAGGCAGGCCGAAAAGCACGGCATACTAGAGCTCTGTGAGAAAGCAGTGCTTGTAATAGAAATTACCCAAACACAGTGAAGACCGTCTGTACCACACCAGCAGGATGGGCAATCGTGATGATGAATATGATTATTTATTCAAAGGTACGTACAAAAACGCATTCTACATTCGTATTCTTAGGTGCTGTGCCATATTATTGAATTTGTCGAAACTCTTCACGCTTTATAACGTTGAACATGAGCACTAATGGTGTGTTAAGGAATTCCGCGCCTTTATATGCGCTTGGTGACCTTATTTTTCGTTGGTATACGCATTCCAACCACTGTTCAATAAAACCTCGCGCCTTTGGCATCTTGGCCTGTATGATGCAGACAAAGGCGTACACTGTTTTCATCGATTTAAAATGATAATCTGAAGCAACCCGCCAGAACGAATTCCGAGGCGAATGTGTGTCGAAGTGTTGTCGTATTTACGCTCCTTATCAACGGATCTTATTGATGGGAGTGTGTAAAATAGACATTAGACCAGCCAATGGACTAATTTGATCAAGGTCAATAGGGGCTCCGGCCTGTTTAATTTGGTTAATTCGGGTGAAATGAAAACGGAATGGATGAAAGCTCACAAATGCTGGATGGTTCTATATTGTATTGTGCGGGTTTCTGTTTCGCTGTCGCTTCAGTCATTCAGTAAACGTGGATGAATCATGATGATTCACCCTCTACCCTATGTGGTTCGATAACAGACCATACCATCAGTTATAACAGCAAGTGTAACCAGAGGAATTGTAAAGGGGCGTCTACGTGGAATGACGCAAAATGTAAAATAAAAAATAAAACTGTTCACACGCCCGAAAATGTGGCGAAACGTGTGACAGTGATAAAGCAATAAATGAATATAATTGTAGAACATATTTTGTAATGCGTTGGTTATGTATATATATTTATTTTTTTTTTGTAATTTTCCGCTTGCGATGTTGAAGAAGGCTGACAAGCTTTAAAATAATATTATTCAGGATTTTTTTTCATTTAATTCCAACTTTGGTAGCTTCCCAGCACGAATTAACTGTTTTAGTTTGAATAGGTTTAATTTAGCTTCACAATTCCGTCTTCCTTCACGATTGCCCATTTCATTCATACTTTCAAATCTAATTATAAAGAAATACATACGAAACATCGACAACAGGTTTTTGATAATCCAAAATATTTATTTTCTTTACGTGTCACCCACTTAAAGCTTGTTAATTTCCACAAAAAATTTCCACAATTATATACATTCTTTATAAAACTGCTATTTATGGCAACATTTTTTGTAATATGTTCGATTCAATGATAAAATAATGTTATATTCTCTTCGCAGTTGTGCTGATCGGAGACTCGGGTGTCGGAAAAAGTAACCTGTTATCGAGATTTACTAGGAATGAGTTTAATCTTGAATCTAAATCAACCATAGGTGTGGAATTCGCTACCAGAAGTATAGAGGTAACGTTAATGTGGACGTTGTGATTGTGATTTAAAGAATTGCTAATACAAATTGTACGGCCTTACTTAGGTTGACGGTAAAACTATTAAGGCCCAGATATGGGATACTGCTGGACAGGAGCGCTATCGTGCGATAACTTCAGCGTACTACCGTGGTGCAGTAGGTGCATTGCTCGTGTACGACATTGCGAAGCATTTGACCTACGAGAACGTTGAACGGTGGCTGCGGGAGCTACGCGATCATGCTGATCAGAACATCGTCATCATGCTCGTCGGGAATAAGAGTGATTTACGACATCTTCGTGCCGTACCCACGGATGAAGCGAAGGGCTTCGCAGAACGTAACGGACTCAGCTTCATTGAAACGTCGGCATTGGACTCGACCAATGTCGAAACAGCATTCCAAAATATACTCACAGGTAAACTATCCATCTTCAATAATGTTAAGCTTGTTATATTCTTTTAGGTGTTACAGTGTAATTGATTTTTTTTCGTAATTGTTCGGTTTATTCAATCAGAGATCTACCGAATTGTATCGCAAAAGCAAATTCGGGATCCGCCAGAAGGCAGTGTGATTAGACCGAACTTGGAGAACATCGACGTGAAGCCGACCAATCCGACGACTGATTCCGTGCGAAAACAATGCTGCCAGTGACCGCCGCAAGCAGAAGAGACGTCCGTTCATGATGCTGTGTATTCAGTAATAACATCATCCAGCACTACTATTACTACTACAACTACAGATAGTACTGCAAGCACTATTACTGCTACCGCCAACACGGTTACTGCATCTAATATTACAGAAAAAGCTAAAATTAAATACAATATTGCTCCAAATGAAACTATTACTACTACCACAACTACTACTACTACTACCACCACCACCAACACCACCACCACCACCACAACCGCCACTACAACGAGGGCAACAATGGTCGGCACCACCATTCGCAATGACATTATTTCAAAAGATGATCGCTTCATGATAGACATTACCAGCATTCGGGAAAAGGAGCCATCCACAGTTGATGGTAACAACAACGCTGGTGGAATGCTGCTTATCTGAAGCATTTGTTTGGATGGCAAATGGCAAATTTCCTGAAGCATTCCCCTTCCTTTTTGGCTATATCAACCCGTGCAAAATGAAGGTGTGTTACACAATAGAGCATTTTTATAGAGATGAAATTTTGCAGCAATAAGGAAAAATGAGTATGATTTTTGTGTGTTTGCTTTATTCTTTTTATTCTATTTTTTCTGTTAAAAAAAAAACACTGTTTAACTGTCTTGAACTTGAACATGGAGTGTCTGTTGAAGAAGCAACAAGTGCTAGTGCTTTTTATTCCATAGATGCGACGATGTGAATTGTAGAGCTATGCCAAAACACGGTGGACAATTGATTTACTGTTACACTCGAGAGTGTTTTACACATTTCAGATAGCATGAATGGTGCAAATCCACCTGCGAAACATTAGTGCGGTGTTGTAAGAAGAACAAAAAGAGAATATGCTAGTGATGATTTTTAAAATCTCTCTTTTGCAACAACAAAGGAGAGGAGGGAGTATGGAAATGAACAAGAAATAAGAGAAGAGAAATGTTTTCCTAAAATAATGATCAATTGTACGAAATCATGTATATCATGTATAAGGGAATTAAATACATGTTTCAATAGAATACCGGGAAATATATAACATTATATAATAACTCTAGTGATGAGTGTCAGTCCGTTCGTGGCCGAGAAGAGATTCAACTGTGGTTGGAACCATCGATAAGGAAAATCATCTCACAACACACTCCTTTCAGCATTCGAATCTAGCGAGTTTCTGCTCCAATTCTGGAGAGGTAGGAATCGTGCTTTATTCAGCAATAGCGAATGATGTTTCAGAATATTGTTTCGAAGCGTTGTCCTTTTCAACGACCTTGCTAATAGGTGGTTTGTTGTTACTGATGTTATAAACATCGGACAAAACTCGCAGCTTCGTAAACGGTTTATCGTACAACGTACATTTTCACGCTTTTCATGTGCACCAACGGTCATAATCGATACTGAACATTCAGTCCAGAATAAATTGGCGGTAAATGTGCGGAAAATAGTTGATGGCAAAATGAGGAAGCTTTGTTGTGTGATGGCTTAAAAAATCAAAACAAATAAGTAAAAAGATGTGTTTTAATGTAAGGGAAATATCACTAGATAATGTTTTGTTTTCATTCAAAAGTTCAAAATAAAGAGGATGGAATAACGGATGAAAGTGAAGAAAGCATGAGCCTAATGGTATTGTTTAATGCTGCAGTATTTCCACTCCTACAGTTACTTTCACTTATTGATGGCTACAGCCTTTGATAATTTGTAACACGTAATGGTAACTATTGGTAAGTAATGCAACGATGGATGTATGAAGGTTCTAAATTTCACAAAAGATGCTCACTATTCCCAAAAAAAAGGATCTTTATACTGTGGCGGACCGTTTTATAAGTTGCCAAATAAATAAATGTGAACAAAAAACAGTAAAATTACGCACGCCAATAGAAAAACGTATGTTGCGCAAGCGAGTGCTCTTTATTGCAAATTATAAAACAGTTAAAAGAAATATAAATAAAATGGGTTGCAAATAGTTCAACGAAAATATCCACGGGAAATTGAAACGTTACAACGCACCTTTTTGGTATATGTCTGGCTAGAAAAGTATACGGCATTGAATTATAATCGAACAAGTTTGAAAAATATGGAATGCAATCTTTATCTGTCCTCACACACACGGTGGAGTCAACGATAAACGGAATTATTGTTAAGCACTTCGAAAGATCATATGACATGTCTAGCAACGGACACAATTTTGGCACATGGCCTGTGGATTTACGAACTGGCTAGTTTGTATAATGGAGAAACGAACATAATGTTAACTGCATGGATGAGTGATTTATTTGAAATTTTCAATCGTTATGCTAAAGAAATGAATGAGGTATGCGAAAGAATGACTGGTTAGTGCAGAAAAATCGCGGAACGAGAAAAAATAGTAATTCTTATGTCGAATTTTGATGAGTTTGAAATTATGATTCAAGAATGTATGATATATTCGTCAATAAAAGTTTGTTTATCACTTTTGTTTTAGTTTTCCAGATTCTAAATGAATAGGATCGTGTAACAATCAGTACAACAGTTTACATCTTTGTGTAACGTCCAATAACAACAACAACAACACCACTCGTCGAGTCCAATATCGGTTTACTGAAATGGTTATTGTTTTTAATTCGCACAATGTTCAATCCGCACCCTTCATGTCCGTACGCACCGTCCTAACATCTGTAACGTTGACGCGTTGAAAGCATAACGCCTGTTACGAGACGACGATGTGTGCGTGACAACAAAGCGATTTTCTCCACGGTGGCGCTAGTATCGCAGGGGAGAATAAGGTTGATGGCTTGCTGACGAAGAGATGTTTGCCGTGGGTGTTGTGTGCTTAAGAAAAATCTAAAATTACTCTGTAATATCTGAAGCAAACACAAAAATTAGATTAAGAACGGTTGTTTAAGTGGTACAGTACATCTGGAATGTGTTTTTGTGTGTTGAAAATCGCGCATGGTTCGAAATAGTACGTACTTTGTCTGGTACCCAGCACGGAGGCGCCAATTGGCCTAATTAAGGTGTATCTGCAGGAAAGTGTTCCATAATGTGCAAAAGTGTTCAGTTTTGGCGGAAATACTTAAGAAATGAATGAAATACTCGTGTAAAGTGGTATGCTGCCGAAGATAGTGTGCCAACAGAAGTAACTAACAGGAGGCGTCATCGCCGCTAAAGAAAGTAGCTGGATGCTTCGTAGCTGCGGTTTTTTGTACGATACAGCAACAGACAGTAGTGTGCGTGAGGTGTTTGATGTGTAACGGCTTCGTGTCGTTTATGAAAGCTGTGGATGTGTGCGTGAAGAAAAATCCCGTCTGTAGAGTTCCCGTTGTGTATGCGCATCGCGCACGACATTGTTAAATGTCATTTTATTGAGGCAAAAACGAAAACAACCTTCTGCAGTCGATAGTCTGGTCTGGTGTTTGGTGGCTGGCGTAGTAGTTTGTTTACTTACCTTCTTGAAGGTGTTTCCCGCCCGAAAGGACCGATGTGGTCGGCGAAGATACAGAGTTATTTGATTCCACATAATCCGTTGTTAAGCGCTGGACGATTGCGAACGGTGGAGATAGAACATTATTTAACCTAAAGGTACAACGTTAGCGGCGGCACTGTGATCAACAAATCAGCATCATGTTTTACGCACACATCGTGCTGGCCAAGAAAGGCCCTTTGGCCCGGATTTGGTTGGCGGCGCATTGGGACAAAAAGATTACCAAGGCGCACGTTTTCGAGACAAACATTGAGCAGAGCGTGGACGGTATCATGCAGCCGAAGGTGAAGTTGGCTCTGCGTACTTCCGGCCACTTGCTGTTGGGAGTTGTGCGCATTTACGCCCGGAAAGCAAAATATCTGCTTGCCGATTGTAATGAGGCATTCGTTAAGATTAAGGTAGGTGAACGAAGAAGGTATTTGAGTCTGAAAAATATAGTTCGCAATACTAACGTTACGTATTATTTGTAGATGGCTTTCCGTCCAGGAATGGTGGATTTGCCGGAAGAGCATCGAGAAGCAGCCGTGAACGCAATTACGCTGCCGGAAGTGTTCCACGATTTCGATACTCCACTACCGGAGTTGAATGACGTCGACATCGAAGCTCATTTTTCCATAAATCAATCCCGTGCGGATGAGATTACGATGCGCGAAGATTATGGCACCCTCCCTCTAAACTTACACGATGATGGTTTTGGTGATATGGGGTTTGACGATACACCCGACATGGTTCGCGATCGTATGGACGATCAGATGGAGGTAAGTCACTATCAACTTCACTTCAACTTGTTCAACGTGAACCATATTACAGTCATAGCAAAGCATATAACGGCCTAAGACTTAGTCTTAACTTTCAAACTTTGTGTCTGCATTTAGTTTGGGTTTCCAAATTTATAACGATTTTCTATTTTAATTACATTTCTGCAAGCTTGTAGATTGCCTTCTTTCCTTGCTAATGTTCCAGGTATATAATGCCAGTTGCAATGCTAAATTTTCCTTCAAAAGTGTTCAATTTTCTCCCCAAAAGGGGACACACATAATGTTCAAATTGGTAAAATACGTTAACATCTCTCCCGATGTAATGGTAGCAACACTTGTCGCAACACTTGTCTCGTGGGTTTGGTTTTATATTTAGATACTAAAATTATGAACGATAATATGCTTATGTCATGGTAGTCAAAATTGCAAATGGTTCGTGGGTCATATAAGTAGACGAATGGCGTGATAAACATTAACATGAACAGGATTTTAGGTAACATGTCGCTTCATATTTGTTTTAGTTTGCTACGTTGAATCCTAATTTTTCGGATGCATTTTGGCGTATATTATTATTTTCGTTCTGCTGAATTTTGGTTCGTCTACAAACGATTGATCACTTGATCAATGAATATCGGTCATAAATGTGCGGTACAATAAGACCTGATCGTCACGTTCTACGGCTTGTGCAAGCACAATGCGATCCACACAAACGCATTTTTTGTGTTTTCTTTGCTATTCCGATGGCATGCTTACCAGACGCCCGAACCGAACGGTGCACACCAGGATGAGCAACAAGATGGACGAAGGCACAGGCAGTGCATTGGCCCGGAATCAACCGAGATGGTCGATGCCGGGCAACATGAAATGCATACAAGCCCGCCCGAGTCCCCTTCGCATGCTTCTCAGATTGGTGCTGGTGGTTGTGGCGGTTCTACCAC
This sequence comes from Anopheles rivulorum, assembly GCA_018908115.1. Taxonomy (NCBI): domain Eukaryota; kingdom Metazoa; phylum Arthropoda; class Insecta; order Diptera; family Culicidae; genus Anopheles; species Anopheles rivulorum. The sequence goes on from CM032177.1 coordinate 5,306,251, forward strand.
TGCCTCACAAAATGGTACCGAGGGTCGCTGGAACGAATATCTAGTAAGTAAGTCGTACGAAGTTGATGCTACGGTAAACTAACCTCCAAGATGAGCCATTGTAACGCGATTCATAAAATAGGTTAATATCGCAAAATGCGTAAGACCAACATAACACTGATTTATCAAGATTATTGTGCGTTTGGAAGTGGTTATAGCTTAGGGAATAGTCATAGTTCTACTTGTGTTTACACAGCTTTGGTCGTGGGTCAAGTATTTTGTTTAAACGTCTTTTTGTTAGGCAATGGTTTTATCTACAGATTTATTTTAAAGGTATAGCTCACCATTCACTATGCTTTAATGGATCAATTCATGTATTTTATGTGTTCATTTTTTTCAATTAGTTATTAACCAAATTAAACGATCTTTTGAATGGTTATATGAAAGAATTTAACAAATGTGTAGAGTCATTTAATTGAACATGACGCATTTCAGAATTTATGGATGGTTTGTTTACAATCATCAAAAAGATTTGCTTTTGCTCTAGCTTTTATTTAAAAATAGTTTGTCCAGATAATAGTGCTCAAAATAAGGGGAGGATTTGTTCAGTCAAACTTTTATTTTCTTATATAATATTTAAGCTGTTTTACTAAGCCGTACGATGTAGATTTATTATTAATATTACGTATGTATGCACTGCTATGTTTCCATGTTCAACAGTTCTTTAAAAATGATCCGACTATACCACTGTAAGACGTAGGAAAAGAACTAATGAGATTGATATGCTTATATTTTTGTAGGACGATCTGTTCACAGATACCGTAACGCGCCCTCCAGATTTAGAACAGGATAAGGAACCATTGCCAGGAACATCACGATCTCTCTTAGATTCGATCGATCCTCACCATCCGCACGGAGACGATGATAACTTTGGTGATGAGGATTTTGGTGGCCGTAAGTACTGCTGAACAGCCTGTACAGCTAAATATTTTGTAATTAAAATATTCTCTTTCATTTGTAGAGCCCGCGGCGGGTTTGTTTGAAGGCGATATATTTGCAGATGCACCGCTGGCTCCTGAACCGGAACTTCCGACTGCCGTTACTCAGCGGCGAGATGATTCGGATGATGACGATGACGATCATTTCGACATGGGAGGAGCACCATCACCAGCACCAAGTACAGACAATTCACGGCCTCCCTCACCCATAACGAGCAACGCATTGTTAGATGGTGAACCTCAGCCCGGTACGAGTAAAGATACTGCCGGTTCACAGGGTCAACAGTTGCATCCAGAAACCGGGCTTCCTATTGCCCATAGTCGTGACGAGGGCGATGAGGGCTGTAATGATGGGCATCCGGATCAAACAACGCTGCTAAATAACGAGGAAGAGAGCTTTGCTCTAGCGCCGGTCGATGCGACAGCCCTGAAAGGAACAACCAAATCGAAACGGAAAAGAAAATTGATTGTTGATGAAGTGAAGAACATATCGGGAGAAGAGATGAAGAGCCAGCTCGCCAACACGTCCGATATAGTAACGACATTAGATTTGGCACCGCCCACAAAGCGACTAATGTATTGGAAAGAAACCGGTGGTGTCGAAAAGCTATTTGCTTTGCCATCGCGAGACATTCCCTCGCGATGCCTAGTTAAAAATTATCATCGCCACCTAACTTCGCGATCGATAGGTATCGAAGACTTTTCGGTGCTGGCTCCGTTGGACGTGCTTGGGGTAGAATTACCAGTGGAACGTGCGGAATCTCCAGTCCAAGTTGTTCCATCAAAGCGCGGCCGAAAACGGAAACAGCAGCCAGAAGCGGCATCAACGCAAAGTTATTTGGAGCAATCGGCAAGTGATCAGATGCGAAATGTTGCTGGTGAGATGGCTCCTCCGACCCCGGCTTCGATAGAAATGCGTGAGGATGGATTGGCAGCGGATGCAACGCAATCATCCTCGTTCATGCCACCTCCTGCAACCCCGGGGCTAAGTCAACTGGCCAGTCCAAACCATCAGAGTCATCTAATGCCACCTACCCCAGGATTATCTACCATTCCGATGACTCCCGGACAGCTTGATCACGGTGGTTTGACTCCAGCAGGTCTGGGTCATGGTGGTGAGCTGACTCCGGTGGGACTTTCTCACGGGGGACTTACACCGAGCGATTTGCATCACGGAGGTCTAACACCGGCGGGATTGCACCATGGTGATCTCGGTGGGGGCATGACTCCGCACGGGTTGGATCACGGCGGTATGACACCTCACCATGCCTCGCTGGAAAATATTGACCAAATTCCGAACCTGCCCGCCGATCAAGTTTCCTCGATCCTGAATGAACCGGGAATGGAAGGATTTTCTAACATGGGTTTCGATGGAAATACGTCGGAAGAAATAGCCAACGATTGGAATGGAGACTATGAGTTCCCACCCTCCGTCGGTGCAGTAAGTAGAGATATTTTAGAATGTGTAACAGCATTCGCGCGAAGAATCATTTTACATGATCGGTTTTTTTATTTTCTTTTTTAATTTCCAATAGACGCATCCTAACGAGGAGCAACAAGTCGACGAAACGATCGAGCAGTTTGAGGAGCGTGTACTGAACAAACGAGCGGCACAAATGTTCCTCTCGGTGAAGTCTCGATTACTGAAAGCCGAGCATATGGTGCTGTCCGAAATGACGCATCGAAACAATAAAAAGCAGGTGAGTTTAGATGGTCTCTCTGGTTATCTGGGTAGAATCGCATCAAAACGTAATAATACCATTGTTTAACAATTAATAATGTTGAATTGTTTGTTGCAGGCTGCACAAAAGTTCTATTCGCTTCTGGTGCTGAAAAAGTTTAAAGCATTGGAAATCTCACAGAAGCAACCGTACGACGACATCATCGTCACGAGGGGCCCGATGTTCGATAATCCGAAGCTGTAAGCTGTCAGGGTTTCAGAATCTCGGCTTTGTTGCTCCGAGAGTGACATAATTGTAAAGCAAATTTTATACAGTGTGCAAATGTTAGGGACGAATGAGTCCAACGTCAGGGCAACAAAGTACAGTGTGCCTAGGATCCTTGCATTTACATCCTTGTTGAAAAGAGTTCCAGAATCCCACTTATCTCATCCAGAGCTACGTACGCGGGATTGAGTAACCTGCTACGGGTAAATAAAGTGAAGGACAGTTAGAAACGGCAACTCGGCATCCAAGACCTTTGGAGGTTGTAGTATCACAAAAGAAGAATTTAGCAAAAGTCAACCTGTAATTGGTACATAGCATTGAAAGTAATAGTGTATAATGGGATAAGTGTAGATCAGCGACAGTGTGGCTGTATCGTTAAATGTATGCTAACTCAATACTGGATGTTTAGTTAATTTCTTAGGACCGCGTGCTTCCTTAGCCCTGGTGGCGGACACATTCACTATCCTTTAAGAGGTAGAATACTATTGTTGAATTTATTTTATTTCGTAGATCGTATGCTTTAAGTTAAGAGCGACGTGTTTTTGTCAGTTTTAATACTAGACCATATTTTTTATAGACGTTTCACTGCGGTCTAGCCATCTAAGATTACGCACCCCGTATTGAAAGCCGTCGAGAAGGGAAGGAATGTGACCTGAGTTTAGATTGTGAGCAGCACGAGTAGTCTTTGCAGGATTCCTTTGTCGCAATTTGTATTGTCGCAAAATGGTCGTAGTAAATTTTATTTTATTGTAATTTTTAATGAACAATATGTGTGTGAAATCGTGACAGATAGAGACAAACATTGCGGGAAGCGCTAACTGTTTTAGAAGATTCTTACTCGTTTTGTATAGTATTCGGTCTTTTTCACCATTCTGATCTCAAGGTTATAAATGGCGAATTTCACTATCGAAATGGTAAAAGCAGAAAGTACATTTCATCCAAGCCAGTGGTTCATTTGCCGGCAAACATATTGGCAGTGAACTAGTTGATTCGTAATGTCCGTCTTTACACACACACACACGCACACACACACACACACACACACACACACACACACAAACACACATCTAAATGCAACGATTGATTTCTGTTTTTGTGTATATAATCTGTTTTTATGCATATAAAGTAAGGGGTCATAATTCCGTTTGTGTCGGTCGCTTCCTTTACTTTTTGCCGTAATATGTGGATACCTTCAGCGCGAACAGAACTATTCCAGCTTATGTACTGTAAAGCATTGTATAGAGGGTTTGCTAAAATATTTCGTCGACTACGCTGAACAAACCTGCTGATCAATATTTAGAAAAGATTGTATAAAAGCCCAGTATATGACGTACCACGTGTAGTTTGAAGTAGAGCGATGGAAGCATGTGAAACGAATAAAACCAAACGTTAGAACCGTGGACAAGGTGTGGATAGATTGCAGTAGAATGCTGTGTAGCACTCTAGAAGGTACACAACAAACCAGCAAGAACAAACATGGAACTTCGTCGGACAAAAACATAAGAAAAAGTTGACAAATAAAGGACACCTGAAATGAAAAACGAGCACGTGTTGATGTTAAGAATGCATTATACATACAGCAGGTGATGTACAAGTTAGGTAAGGAACATAAAGATGATATGAAATTCAACATTACTTACGGTAGTAAGTGTAAGTGTACAATTTGGCATGCTCGTACGTCATTACTATTCCCGGATCGCTGGCACACGTGGCTGTGTCAATTGTGTGGGAGAAAATTCGATGGTAACGATTGTGCACAGTTTAAAACGTTTGTCGGGATCGTTTGGACGGGGAAGAGGCATCATCAAATGATTCGACGCTGACACACCTGGCCCGTGGGATTCGATGGTGTAGCTGGGCTGTTGCAACGGTCTCGGCGAGATAATGTAATAACTGCTATTCCTATTGTCTACGCTTGATCGGTGCACATTGGTCGTACGTTTGGTTGATTGTGACGGAGCAGGTGTAGCTGGGGCGCGCACACGATCGTGATGTGATCGGGCGGCATAGGTGGCAAGGTCTAGGTAGTAAGCTTAAATTATGTGATAACAAAACCAGGCGGAATACGAGCAAGCTAAAACAAACGCTCCGTGCAAACTCGTGCGTTTCCGTACACAACGGCACGCATACACGTTTCGCTATTCTGTTAGGCCTGCAATACAGGCGGAGCCACATGTTGCCAGCAAACAATTCTAGGGTATGAAGAGACGCGTCTACTAAGCGCTACCGTTTGTGTATCAACCTGGTGGGGTTTACGCGAGAGCAGCGTTGCGCTAGTGTTCGTCGGCCTGGGAAGGGGTTAGCAAGTGTTTATGCTCCTGCGGGGGTAGCGTTCTGGTGACGTACGATGACAATAATGGTCACGACAACGGTGATGATACTCGGGTCGGAACTGTTGAAACCTTCCCGTGTTGCATTCGTTACTGGGTGTGCGGTGTGTGAGTATTGTTGTGTTGTTTTTTTTTGTCGTTCACCGTAGCGGGTCAGTTTTTCCAATTGATAAATTCTCTCTAATGCGACAATCTGCTCCGGTGGTGCCTGCATGAATTTAGTCGTATTATGACAGCGGTACCGTGCGGTAGTGATAAGTGATTGCGTTACGCGCGCATGCAAACAGGCGGAAAAATATCGTTGCAAGAGGCATTTAGCGTACAAACACATCCGCAAAGGGAAAGTTGCAAAAGGACGAGCATGATCGTCACAGATCAGGCAAATTGTGAATAGTTTTTCTTCCTTGTGTTTCGGTCGAAATTCTTCGAAGGTGCACTATTACCGTGTATTAAAGGTGTGATCGTACAACACAAGATACGATAAATCCGTCACTTCTTTTCCAGAGCAGTTGGCTCCATTCCTATCAAGCGTTGCTGTTTAAGGAAACTCAAGAAGCAACAGTGCCACGAAGTAAGTAAAGTGCCAATTGGTGGCGTGCCGCAACGGACTACTCGATTAGGGTAATTCAATTTTGTTATAAAGTGGGGTAGTTCAAGTTTGCCTAGTGGTCGCGAAACGTGTGTGATCTCGTTGTGTCGTAAGCTTGATTAGAATGGACGGGGTAGCTTGGGTGAAAGCGGAAGGCTACCTATTGCACCATGGACCGATCGTTTTATCGATGATCGATCATCACTCCTTTCCGTTTCGCAAAATGTGAATAAGTGACTGATGATTGTCACATACACCCAGTTCGTGCCCATCCACCGGAAGTGATCATCCATTTTTTGAACGACATGCCGGCAGGAAACAGAGCTGAACGACGAACTGCTACGGCACGTGATGCTTTGATTGTTATAATAGCTTTTAAAATGAATGCGAAAAAAAGACAATTCCAAATTAGCTCTATTTGAATATTTCGACAATTGGCATGCAAAAGGAGGAGAGACAAGCTACCGCTACCGCCCCCAAATCTTGTTCCGCTAGGCGTAGAGCGGTTTGTTGTGAAGTGTAAGAAAAACGACGACAAATTGAGATGATTACAAATCGTTTGTTTTGGTAATAATGTGCAATTGAATTTATGTGTCATGGCAAAGCCGTTGGCGGAGCTACATTTTTGGATACGTGAAATGAGCGCTATTGTGCTTTGATTTGCATTAGGTTCTTGATATGTGAAGGTATTCATATGTGGGATTTTTTGTTTTCTTTGCATGCTTTTTTTTATAAATCCTCAAAGCTGTTATCTAAGGTTTGTTGCACAATGTACACTATGTGTCCTTCATGCCTTTGATGTCGGGGTTTTTTTTAGTTAATAGCTTTTAACAGCAAAAAACCAAATTTCATAGAAACGTGTCGTACTTTGTACAACTTTGTCTAAAGCAATACATTTCCACACGTATTGCATGATAAATGGAGGAAAACTCGACAAGTGTAGTGTTTAACGTTGACACTAACTATTGACACACGTGTTAATGTCTTTGCTAATATGCATCCAGTCATTTATTTCAGTCTATTACTAGTTAATAGCCCTCTTGATGATGAAAATGTCGTACCTTGCAACTGTCACTATCTAATAAGTATAAATTTTAAAAATAAATATGTAAAAATATTTGTATAAAAATTAAACATCTACAATCAACAGTAAACAAATCATTTGTTGTACCTAGCGATTTAAAAGCGGGAGGAGTTAGGATGTGACTTATTTCTGGCAAAGATCAGATCTTCCAAACGGTGAAGCATTTTAAGGGCTGATTGTGTGGTAAGTTAATTACAATGTAGCCTGGTGCTTATCAGCATACGCATTTGCACACAGCATCGGTGGTTCAGTGGTAGAATGCTCGCCTGCCACGCGGGCGGCCCGGGTTCGATTCCCGGCCGATGCATTTTTTAGTTTGTTTTGTTGCTGCTCTTTGAGGTTTTAATTATTCATACATATGGTGAGCCATGAATGATAATAATAATATGCTTGTTGTGTAAATACAGAATGTGTTTTAGGTATTGAATCCAATCATACTAAACAATTTCATACCAATTATTTTTCATCGACTTTTTACTGTTTTGTAATTAAATTTCCATAACTAATACAGTTTTTAGTGAAAAATGTCTACTAGCTGATAAGATGGAAATTGCCGGCTACTGGGGGAATTGGATGTAGTTTAACAAAGCAATGACAACTTTTTAGTACCAATTTTATTTGTTCCTGGCTTATTTAACTACAATAAAATGAATGTTATTTTAAATGAAACAAAGTAAAATGAAACAAACAAGTTCAGTTTCAGAAACATTCCAAGGTGTTTTATATGCAATAAAATGTTCTTCCAATACATTGGTTTGTAACATTCTTTGGCGTAATGGAAATTTGTAAAACTAAATAGAATTGCTGTGATAATGGTTTTTTTGTTTCATTGTTTTTGTTAATGCGGTTGAATTTTTCGTTTCTCTTAATTTTCTTAGTCTTCTTCAACTTTAATACAACGCATTAATAATTGCAAACTAAGCGAAATCCTTTCGTCAATAAAAACAAACATACAACTATATGTCTTTTAGCGTTGATAATGACTGAACTAAATTAAACATAATGTAATTTATTGTGACAAAAGAAGAGATTTTTTTGTAATTTTTTACCTATGTTTTGGTGCATTTTCTTTTGCAAAATAGTTCGCTAAATACTCTTCCGTATGCTACGTAAAAAAGCTTCATTTTTTATTCCTACAGAAAGGGCAAAAACAGCTTTGATAATGGAACAAAACATGTCGTGGGAAACTAAAATGTCACCGGTCGAAATCGAAATGAACAGATAAAAAACACCTTCATTAGTAACAGGCAGCACAACGGTGGTGGCAAGCTAAGTTGGTAGCAGGTGATGATTGCGCGATTTATCAGTGGAGAAGCTTGCTCCGGCCACGGTCGAGAACGTGACTAAAAATTGCATTCTTCATGCAATGTGTGGTGGTTCGATCTATATCTGGGTAATGCTTCACCGTGAAGGACAATGCAGCGAAAGGAAGGAGATGATCGCTGTTTGTACACAAACGAGCCACCCGAATGGCTTTGAAGCTGTAATAATTGTGCACAACATTGTGCGATCATTGATGAAGCGCGACGAATTTTCTGTGTCAAGTTCTGCTCGGTTGAATGTCAAGTGAGATTTTCTATTCTTGATCAAGCGCACCTTCAGCTTTATCTGCGGGTTTGTTGGCTGGCGGGTTTTGTTTTTGCTGTTGTTGTTTTGCCAACGGAACGGAAATCGAACACACGGTAAATGTAGGCACACTTTGCATTCGCAGAGATTTCCAGCCAGAATGAGAGACCTGCAGCCCCAGAATGGTATCGAGAAAGTCACGGACAAGCACGATGAGTTGCAAGCGAAAGAGAAGAAAAGTCCGTCCTCGTTGCGGGAAAAGTATCTTTACTTCAAACGCAACATAACCGTCGAGCCTATGCTGGCGTGCTACATAATGCCCAGTGTGTTGGCCGGCTTAGCCACCCAGAATCTCAACCTGGAAAAAGCGTGCCGAGTGAATCTGGCCTACGGAGACGAGATTTGCGATGCCCTTACGCGACGTGATACAGCAAATTACACGCAGTAAGTATCGCCGATCACCGATCGTATCGGATCTCCAAAATGTATTCGATCCATAACCACGTGTTTATGTTTGTCCATCACAGCGAGGAAGAGATGGTGCAGCACCTGGTGGCAAGGATGGCTGGCTGGAAGACGGTGCTACAGAGCGCATTGCCATGCATGCTGATACTGTTCTGGGGTTCGTGGAGCGATCGTCATGGTCGGCGGAAGCCCTGCATGTTGATACCGATCATCGGCGAGTTCATGACCGCGATCGGGTTGATTCTGTGCACGTACTTCGAATCGGTCCCGATGGAGGTGGCTGGCATAACGGAAGCCCTGTTTCCCGCACTAACGGGCGGTTGGTTCACGATGTTTATGGGCGTCTTCAGCTACATTGCCGACGTGACCACGACCGAGGAACGAACGTTGCGCATCGGAATAGTGAACCTGTGTTTTTCCTTGGGCGTCCCTATTGGGATGGCTTTCAGTGGGATCCTTTTAAAGTGAGTTCAAGTTAAGGCGCCGCACGAGGCCTAGCTGACACCTGACCGTTTGGGAACCTGACTTCTCGTTCACAGACAAATCGGATTCTACGGCGTGTTTTCCATATCGGCCTCACTCTACCTGGTAGCATTCTTTTATGGTGCGTTCGTGGTAAAGGAGGTGGACATTGTCAACGAGAAGCAACGACTCCGTGCGAAGGAAAAGGGACTGCTGGCCGACTTCTTTGATCGCGAACACGTGCTGGAGACGTTCCGGGTGGCGTTTAAAATTGGTGAACGGCAGCGCCGACTGCGTGTGATCATGCTGATGATAGTGGTTATGGTCGTGATTGGTCCACTGCACGGTGAGTACGACACGAAATTCCGAAGTGACCGCCGTGATCGCGGAAGCAAGAAATTAGCCTTGATTAGGCAACAAGCATCTCGGCGAGGATAAACCGGGCCTCTTTGAGGTTCGGAACTTCCGAGAGTTCAAGGCCTCGAACGAGTGGATAATGCTTGCCCATCCACTAGTCTAGGCGTACTAAAATTGGTAGAATGTCAACTAACGCCACTTCTCTGTTTGCAGGAGAGATGGCGGTAATTTATCTATTCACACGCTACCGGTTCAACTGGAGTGAGGTAGAGTTTAGTTTCTTCTCGACGTACGGCATGCTGACCGGGTTGATTGGGACGATCTTCTCCGTCGGTGTTTTTTCACATTTGCTCAAAATAGACGACGCATTGATTGGCGTTATGTCATGCATGTCGAAGATACTGTCGAGCTTTGTGTATGCATTTGCGGTCACCACCTGGCAGCTGTATCTGGGTAAGTGAAAACTACTGCTCCAACAGTCGCACTGTTGGTACCACACGATTAGTAAAACTGTTTGAAGCACGCTCATCTGCATCTGCTATGTGGAAACGGTACAAATGTTTAAGAAATAATTGCAATACAATTTGTTTAACAGCGATTGGCCTTACCGATTTTAATTACTTGCACTATTGTACACGCAACTGTTATGTGCTGTGGCTTTACACACAAACGTTAAAATCGCTAATGACAACAAAGTTGAAATGTTTGTAAAATAATTTAGTTCTTTTTCTCCTAATAATTAAACGACACATTTTCAAAATTTGACCTTATGTGAACCGAGTTTATTATATAAGTATCATATAACGTTTAAAAAATAAGCGATCGTTTTTCCTTCATTTATGCACTTTATAATGCATTTAAAATTTTTAGTATTATACAACGCTACGAATCGGAGGTCAGTAAATTCTGTCTCACTAGAAATTTTTACAAAGGTCTCAGGATCTCTATAGCAAGTCGCTTTTCATGTGTATCAGCGAATTTTATGTATTTATCTACTCTTTTGTTTTCCAAAATTGTTCACAGCTTGGCTAATGAATGCTTGGTAGGCCTGTAAACTTAGTTCAGAACTCATGCACTTAAGCAGGGTTGATTAATGATGTTGTTCCGTATTCATGACGTTAGCTTTTTCATTGAACTAATTCTGAACTAATCCCTAGCACAGAAGAATTTTGCTAAACGGATATCAGAATCCTAAGTTCAAACTATTTATTTATTCAGAATCGATACATCTTGGTTCATTTATTGGTACATTGTATCTATAGTTTTCTAATGCAGTAGAAAGTCTGGGATTATCTGGGAGACGGATTATTCGTGGGCTCTGGACAATCGAAAAAATAACTCTGGACAACCGATGTTTACTCTTGTAGAGAATGTCTGGTCGATTAAAACACTTTTTTTGTGGTAATTTAGTATAAAGTAAAGATTTTTTAAGACGTTTAACAAGGAATCATCACCCGAATTCGCCTATGATGCCTATGCTAACTTATGATTATCCAAACAATCAAACTTTGAATATAGCTAAAGCTCCAAAGGGCCAGTAAACCGTGCATCGGATAATCGGCGTTCAGCTGTATTGCCTTAACGTTAAGATTCTAGGTTCTATATAGCGCGTTTCATGAAAAGTGTGCTGACCGCTGGTACTAACGACAAAATATTATGAAAGAGAAAATGCAGACAGATGTTTCGTTTGTCGATCGCCAATATTAAACATCATTTCGTAATGTGATTGTGCAGGTCCAATTGTTGAAATGCTCAACGGAACCTCCTTCATTTCGATGCGTTCAATCGCATCGAAGCTGGTCGCAAGCGACGAACTGGGCAAGGTAAATTCGTTGTTCGGTGTCGCCGAAGCTTTGATGCCGCTGGTGTATGCGCCGCTCTACACAACAGTCTACTCGCTGTCCATAAATGTTTTGCCGGGAGCATTTTTCCTGCTAGGTGGCGCTCTCACCTCACCGGCAGTAGTAATATTTCTGTGAGTATGGCGCGTGGTGAGAGCGATTGTTCTGTGGTGGAAAGTGTGGCTATTTACTGCACCGTGTTGGATCTTCTATTTCAGATGGATGTATCGCGTGCACAGACGAGAAGCTCGTGAGCTTGCGGAAGAAAAGCGCGCCGAAGATAAGTATCGACAACTGGACGATAGCGCCGAGAGCAACGGATGCCGCACGATCGTGGCAGTACAAACGGAACGCAAGCAGCAAACCGTGCCCGATTATGGAACGGGTATCGCCAATGCTGCCTTTGAGGACGAGAATGTGCTCGCAGGAAGGCAGGATAAACACACACTGACGACTGTGGACCAATCGAAACTGTGATATTCGCTGGTTCAGCTATGAAACAGATTTAGATGTAGTATGTATGTGTGTAAATACAATCAAAGCTGAATGTACTAAACATTTGCTCTGTAGTGTGATGAAGTGAATTTTATTTATTAGGCGGAGAGTTTGACGATGACGATTTCGAATCGGGATGGTGAAAACCATCTTCTCTTCTGTATGGCGTTATAACAGCAAGTGGCAATCCTAATTTAATTGCCCATCGGAATCTGGGCACGGTGATGCAAAAGCTTTGGATGCAATAAATGCAACCGATTACCATGCCGATTAGTGACGGTAACGCGTAGCGTACGCGTTTCAAGTGGCCGGCCTAGTTGGAGTAGTGGTATTAGCGCGCTAAAGATAACATATCTCGATAAGTGAAGCGTATTACTAAAAGGGCAGTAGTGATAAGCCCGGTGAAAAGGCGTGAGTGTGCAAACGGCCGTCCGGAGCAAACGTGTGAGTGTGCGTGCTGTGCTGTGCGCGGGAGCGAATAATCCTCGCCGATCGTTTCAAGTACCAACTTAACCGATTGGATTCGCTCGTCCGAGTGGCAACAAAAGAAGAAAAAAAACTGATCAAACGGCATTGTACGAACGGGTAACAACAACATATTAGGTGCAACGCATGGAAAGTTCTCCGACAGTTGATCGAGCAAAGTTGAGCCGAGTGGAGCGCACAAGCAAGCGTCTCCGGACTAAGTTTAGGTGCGAATAGATTCCGCGGTCAGTTCCTGGTGGTCGGCCTAGCGCTGCATGAAAGTGAAGCACGGAACGACCGGCGAAATAATATGTGATTTTAATACCGAACAGTGTGAGTTACCGTGTGGCCGCCATTGTGATAACCATTACACAATAGCAAGTTGGCAGTGTGTTGAAAGCATTCGCATTCCGACGATCGCTGGCTAGGCAACTGTGCGTGCGTGTGGCGATCCATTGTTCGATTGTACCATATCGGGTAGGCAAACGTACCGGAAAATGAAGGTAAGTGTACGGCGTGGAATCGAAAGGGAAATAGGTACCGATCGATGAAGTTTTCGTGACTGGAATATCCGGTCGGAAGAAAGAGCGTGTTAGTGCTCTTTTACATTCACCGTAGCACGTGGGACGGTTCGTATCCACTTGATCGATTTCTGCACATTCATTGATCTTAATAGGGAGCCACATTGTAGAATCAACAGGGGAAGAAGTAGATGATGTTCTAATCGTGACCTTCACATCTCGCAGCATCTCGAATGACGTAAATTTATTGCAGGGATTTTCGAATTCTCACCCATATATGATGTGCAGCGGGTTTAAAAGTCTCAAAGAGACTGCTGTGCAGGTTATTAACCAACGTTAAAAAAATACGGTCGTCGGTTCATAATGATAATCATACAGCAACAGATAAATGTGGTGCACCTGTGTGATGGCTGTAAAAGACATGCCAAATATTTATTTACCATCGTTGTTAAATTGCTAGCCATTATCTAATCGGCCATTTTGGTAGCATGTGGTAGTACCGTTTAATTAGTACTCTGCGTCACGCTTAACATGTATGTATATGTGAGTATATTTCCCGTTTGTATTACCATCAGTAATACACTATAATGAACTGTAACCTCAATGTTTGTGCAGCTACCACGTGCCTTTCTAGCGATGTCTATTTTTTTCTGTGCTCAAAATTTGTAAACAATGGCATTAGTATAATTGCTGCAATAATGTTATTTATCATAGGATCAAGCGATTGGTTAAAGGGTGGTTTAATTTCCCCTCTTCACTTTTTTATGTTTATTTTCAGGTATTTGCCTACCTTCTTTCTCTGTGTGGCTGGTATGTGGGGACATCTCTGTCCCTACCGCAAATGGTAGTGAAGCGCGATGACCTAACCGAAGAGCAGATGGCAACTACCTTGGAGCAGTACGATCAGGACGTTCGATACCATTGCAATAGCAATGCGATAGCGAATTGGAATGTGGCCACCGATACGGAGAATGAGCATCACCAGGAGGTACAGGTAGGTAATGGAAGGGAGCCAACTGCCCAAGAAGAAGAGATGATCAAACAGAACATTATAAAGGTATCATTCTTCACCGCAGAACAACGTCTCGTTGGCGTATGCAAAGTTTCGAAATGAATACTATGAACAGTATTTTAAAAATGCCAATGTGGAAAACTACCAGAACGAAAAGATTCGGAAACAGTTGAAACTGTTGAAAGATCTCGGTACAGCCGCTCTACCGGCCGAAAAGCTGGCCTCGTTAAATCGTGTGCTGCGAAAAATGGATACCGCCTATCAGCTCGCCGAGGTATGTCCGTACACGAACCAAAAATGTGGTCCCGCCGATCCAAAATGGACACTTGATCCAGAGCTAGAGAATGTGTTGGCCGAATCGAGCGATTACGATGAGCTGGAGTACGTGTGGCGACGATGGCGTGAAGAGTCCGGTAAAAAGATGCGATCCGATTATAAGGACTATGTGCAGCTCGTGAATGAGGCAGCCCGCCTGAACGGGTACGAGGACTACGGTGCCTTGTGGCGTTCCAAGTACGACGATCCGAAGCTTCGCGAAACGCTCGAACGGCTCTGGAGCGAGGTGGAGCCACTGTATGATGAGTTGCATAGCTACGTACGGTATCGACTGTTTGGGCTGTATGGCGAACGAATGGACAAGGGAAACCCGATGATCCCGGCCCATCTTCTGGGCAACATGTGGGCTCAATCGTGGGCTAACATGTACGATCGGTTGAAACCGTTTCCGAATGCAAGTTTGGTCGATGTGACGGCAAAAATGAAGGAACTGAGTTACAATGCCACCAAGATGTTTGAGATGTCAGACGAATTTTATCAGAGCCTGGGTTTGCCTAGCAGCGCGATGAGCTACGGACCGAAGGCGGTAATTGAAAAGCCACCGCAGAAGATTGTTTGCCATGCGTCGGCATGGGATTTTTGTGACGGAGACGATTTCCGCATCAAAATGTGCACGAACGTTAATATGGAAGACTTTGTGACCGTTCATCACGAGATGGGACACATCATGTACTATATACTGTACAAGGATCAGCCGTATCTGTTTCGTACGGGTGCAACNCAGACGAATTTTATCAGAGCCTGGGTTTGCCTAGCAGCGCGATGAGCTACGGACCGAAGGCGGTAATTGAAAAGCCACCGCAGAAGATTGTTTGCCATGCGTCGGCATGGGATTTTTGTGACGGAGACGATTTCCGCATCAAAATGTGCACGAACGTTAATATGGAAGACTTTGTGACCGTTCATCACGAGATGGGACACATCATGTACTATATACTGTACAAGGATCAGCCGTATCTGTTTCGTACGGGTGCAACACCTGCCTTCCACGAAGCAGTCGGCGATACAATTGCCCTGTCCGTGGCCACACCGAATCACCTGCGAAAGGTGGGCTTGCTGGATGAGTATGAGGATAGTCAAGCGGACAATGTGAATGCGCTGTTCGAGATGGCGCTCGAGCGGGTCGCTTTCCTGCCGTTCGGATTCTTGATCGATATGTGGCGCTGGGATGTATTCAGCGGAGCAGTGAATGAGACCGAATGGAACGCACACTGGTGGAAATTGCGCGAGAAGTACCAAAAGGTGTATGCGCCGGTTACGCGCTCCGAAGAAGATTTCGACCCAGGTGCAAAGTACCACATTCCGGCCAGCTCGCAATACATAGCCTATTTTTTGGCACACATTCTGGAGTTTCAGTTCTATCGGGCACTCTGTATCGAAGCGGGCCAGTATGACCCCGCGCAAAAAACCACCCAACCACTTCACAAATGTGATTTTTACAACAGCAAAGCGGCAGGAGATAAGCTCCGAGAAGGGCTTTCGCTTGGGTATAGTGAAGATTGGCAGGATGCACTCGAGAAGCTTACTGGAGAGCGAGAGATTAGTGGCAAAGCGTTGTTGGAATACTTCGAGCCTCTGTATCAATTTCTGAAGGAGGAAAATCGCAAATTTAAGGCGGCAGAAATGGAGGACATTGTTGAGCGATACAGTGAGCAATACTCGACGGCATGCAATAGGCAAGTTAAGGCACAGTTTGCTACCCAGGTCGACGTAGGCAATCCGCAGCTGCAGCAACAGTTGACGGAAATTCTGGCCGAAAACACAAAATTCGTGCTGGACAACTACAATCGGTACTTTGCGGATGTTAATCCACAGGAGTTTCCGAACCCAATGGTAAGCCGGCAGTTGCAATTTTTGACGCAAATATCAATCAACAAACTACCCGTCCAAGATCTTGCGAAGGTAAGTAACCTGTACACTGTAGTAAGAATGAACGAATCGAAAACTACTCCTTTCATATTTTCCTTTCACAGCTGCAAAGTGCCCTGGGTAGAATGCAAAACACCTACAGCAGTGCTACGATTTGTCCGTACAGTGATCAGCAGTGCACGGATGGAAAAGTATCGCTGGATCCCGAGTTGTACGAAATAATGGCCAAGTCGGAGGATTATGAAGAGCTAGAGTATGTATGGCGCGAATGGCGACGTAGTACGGGTCGCAAGATGAAACGCGATTATATGGACTACGTGGAGCTAATGAATCGGGCCGCTCACCTCGGAGGTTATGAAGATATGGGTGCATTATGGAGATCCTCATTCGAGCAGGAAAATTTTGTTGAAGGCATGAAGCGTCTTTGGGATGAACTGAAACCGTTTTACAACGAGCTGCATAAGTACGTGCACCGCAAGCTGAAAGCGATTTACGGTGACCGAATGAAAGCGGACAATGACAACATTCCGGCGCATTTACTCGGCAACATGTGGGGTCAGTCGTGGGTGAACTTGTACGACCGCACAAAACCGTTCGCCAATACGATTGATTTGGACATAACGGAAGCCCTGAAAGCGAAGAACTACACCACTCGACGGTTGTTTGAAATTGCGAACGAGTTTTACGTGGGACTCGGTCTGCCCGACAACAGCATGAGCTACGACACTGATCGCGGAGCAATGATAGAGAAGCCCACGGATGGGCGTGTAGTAACTTGCCATGCATCTGCATGGGACTTTTGCGATCGACAGGATTTCCGTATCAAAATGTGCACGCGCATGAATATGGAAGACTTTGTGACGATTCATCATGAGATGGGTCACATCAACTATTACATTCTGTACAAGGACCAACCGGTGACGCTGCGTAGCGGTGCCAATCCGGGCTTTCACGAGGCAGTCGGTGACACGATCTCGCTATCCGTGGCTACACCGAAGCACTTTGAAAAGATTGGCTTGCTGCAGGGATACAATGATACGTACGAGGAGAACATCAACGCACTCTATCAAAAGGCTCTGGATCGTGTAGCTTTCCTTCCGTTCGGGCTGTTGATCGATATGTGGCGTTGGGAGATATTCGCCGGCGATCTGGAGTATTCACGATGGAACGAACGGTGGTGGGAGCTTCGGGAAGAGTATCAGAAGATTTCTCCTCCAATCGCACGCGATAGCGACGATTTTGATCCGGGCGCGAAGTATCACATTCCTTACGATAGTCAGTACGTGTCGTACTTCATTGCGCACATCTTGGATCTACAGCTTCATAAGGCGCTCTGTACGGCGGCTAATCAGTATGACTCGCAGGATCCAGCTAAACCATTGCACAAATGCGACATTGATGGATCACGTGCTGCTGGTGATCTGCTGCGCGCGGGACTTTCGCTTGGCCGATCGGTGCATTGGTCGGATGCATTAAAAGCCATGACGGGCGAAACGGAACTGCGAACGGATGCGCTGCTTGAATACTACAAACC
>CM032177.1:5331328-5398902 GCA_018908115.1 Anopheles rivulorum
TCCGTGGCTACACCGAAGCACTTTGAAAAGATTGGCTTGCTGCAGGGATACAATGATACGTACGAGGAGAACATCAACGCACTCTATCAAAAGGCTCTGGATCGTGTAGCTTTCCTTCCGTTCGGGCTATTGATCGATATGTGGCGTTGGGAGATATTCGCCGGCGATCTGGAGTATTCACGATGGAACGAACGGTGGTGGGAGCTTCGGGAAGAGTATCAGAAGATTTCTCCTCCAATCGCACGCGATAGCGACGATTTTGATCCGGGCGCGAAGTATCACATTCCTTACGATAGTCAGTACGTGTCGTACTTCATTGCGCACATCTTGGATCTACAGCTTCATAAGGCGCTCTGTACGGCGGCTAATCAGTATGACTCGCAGGATCCAGCTAAACCATTGCACAAATGCGACATTGATGGATCACGTGCTGCTGGTGATCTGCTGCGCGCGGGACTTTCGCTTGGCCGATCGGTGCATTGGTCGGATGCATTAAAAGCCATGACGGGCGAAACGGAACTGCGAACGGATGCGCTGCTTGAATACTACAAACCGTTGTACGAGTTTTTGAAGGAAGAAAATGCCAAAGCAGGAAGCGCTTGCGTAGCATCCGTATCGATCAGCCTCCTCTTAGCGACATGTATGTT
This sequence comes from Anopheles rivulorum, assembly GCA_018908115.1. Classification (NCBI taxonomy): domain Eukaryota; kingdom Metazoa; phylum Arthropoda; class Insecta; order Diptera; family Culicidae; genus Anopheles; species Anopheles rivulorum. The sequence goes on from CM032177.1 coordinate 5,331,976, forward strand.
TTTTGTATTGAAATTGAATTAGGACGGTTAGGATGGTTTGTTACAAAATGTTAAAAGTGGCTCCTAACGTTTTGAAGGTTTGTTGTGGTAGTCCTTTTACATGTTTCATTTTACTAGTTGGTAAATTTGTAAGGAAAGTACACCGGTAAACATATACTTTTTTATCGCGGGTGCGATAAGTCTCGGTGCCAACGTCCGCGAAAGGCGCGACGCAAAAATACGTTGAAGTGATCGTGTATTGTGCTGGTCAGTGAACGCCAATTGATAGTTAACGATGTTAAATCACTTGAAACAGCACGGTGGGGAGGAGTTAACGTGCGATCGTGCGGAACATTGTTGTTTTTGTTACGTTTGCAGAAAGTTGGAAGAGACGTACTGTGAGAAATACAATCCAATGGAAGAATACCGTTTGAATGGACTGATATGAGTGAATAAATAAAGTACGTAAAATTGAAAGCTGTTTTAAGAATGGTCGCAATGGACGCAATGAAAATGATTGTGAATTGAATTCATTGATCAAACGAACCGATCAATGGGAAACAGATTTCTGTGTAAAAAATATACATAACTTCTATATTGGGTAGTCTGTAACATCCAAAAATACTCCTGCTCGCTTAAAAAAATAGCATTTTTTTATCCGAAACTATGAGGGACAAAACGATATTTACTCTCGTGTTATATTTTGGTTTATTCTTTTGAAATTTGATAATTGTGTTTGTATGATCGGATTTTATATACTTCAGTTTGAAATGTGAAGGTACTTACTACTTGTTATCAGTTGGTCCGAAATTTAAAATGCTAACAAAACTAATACCAACAAAATATGGCGGGAAAACGTGGTTAGCACATGTTCACTATGTTCCCTCTATTCTCTCACTCTCGTTTCCCTGGGAAGGAGAGAGCAGTATGAGAAGAGAAAAGAGTGTCTTTCGTTCGTACAGTATTTTTCACTCCGAGCGGCTCTCAGTAGGTGGTGGAAAATCGTATCACTGTATGAGAGGAGTTCCCTGCAATTGTGTGTGCGTATGTTGATACGAAAGAAATGTGATAGTTGGACGAGAGCTGTAATCATCTCCATGATTGATGGATTGTGGTTAGTTTGTCAAATAACGTCCGTTTCCGATCAATTGAACAATTAAATTCGACACTAGGCTAAGTTCGACACATTTATTTTGCTGCATCGGGTCGTTACGGCCAGACGCTGGGAACGGGAATCAATTGAATTCATTAACGTTGTTGATCTTAAGGGACGCTTCTAGCCGTAGTGGAGCTGATGAAGAAGTTCAAAAAGCCGTACATCTTTTTAGAGAAATCAGTCAAAGTAATATGCATAATATGTTCTACATTGTTGTAGGTGAATTGAATAATATCAATTTAAAAGGTGTAAAACGACTTTTATAATATTTGATTACTATTAAAGCTTGTTTGATGCTTCAAACATAAATAATAAAAAATTGTTATCAAGTTTATTTATTAACTTTCAATAGAATAAATTTTTGTGTAAGAGCGTCATAGGAAAACTACGGTTTTACCGTTTAAATTGTTTTAACATTCAAATTGTTTTAATGTAGGTAGACATCCCCCTTGTTCATCGTCGAGCCCAAAGCGCTAATTACTGACATAAAACATTTCTTCTCTTTGTTTGTTCAATTAACGAATTTTTCTTGTGGCACGCACCCAATGTTCCTCAATGTTCGTGCGTTTACTAAAACTGTACTGGGAAATTCACGGAGAGGAAACGATACCATCTCTAGCACGACATGCTCCTGAGTTGTCCCGAAGAATCTCCCGAACGAAATCGTTCCTATAAAACGGCAGCACTCAACGTCTGTGCCCGCTAGTCGTGTTCGTATCGTGCGTGTGAAGAAGTTTATCGTTGGGGTTATTCGCAGCACCGACAGTGACCAGAATGGTAACGAAACCATGACAATGTAAAGATGCTTGTGTTTCAGTGATTCGCAAACGCGTATGAGCTTGTTGTATGTGGCAGTGTTACAGCCAGTTTGTGATTGAATGTTAGATGATAGGAGAAGATGAAGGTGATGGCGAGGGTGTAAAATTTGACAATCAAGGCGCCTTAACATTGAGTGCTTATGGCGCCAACAGATGACAGTATGTTAATTTTCGTACGGCAAACTGTGTGGTGCCGATAATGTGATCGTCTGATAATGTGAATGCGATGTGAAGTTCCGTTCAAAGTTACGGAAAACTTAGCAGTGCTTGGAACTGATGGAAATTTAGTTGGCCACAGATGGTGCGAAACGGTTAAGCAACATGATTGACGCTTATAACAGGACGGCCAGTGAAAATCCTCTGTGTCAGTGGTTGATGTTTACTAAAGCCAGCTAGAGTTTGTTGGTCGCCTGGTCGCTTGCTGTTTGCTGACAATCATGCCGGGAGCGTATGTTGGCCAACCTCTGGGTTATGGCACAGACATAAAAATATGAATCGATTTGCTTTTACGACTAGTGCAGAAAAATGTGATTCGCATTTTTCGTACGGTTGATTAGCTCCGATGGACAACCGATGAATGATGAATGACTTTCTGCATCGTTATGCTTTCCACATTTATGTCTTTGACTTTTTACGTGCTGCTAAATATTGGTGCTAAAATCATGAATTTGTTGACCTTCCATTTATAAAAAGGACAACATTGTTACTATGTTCCAACTTGTTCTATAAGATATAACAACGATAGTTGAGTGTGTTAACAGTTGAAAAACGCAAAAAAGCACAACAATAACATGAAACAAATCGCATCATATCAAAATCATCCATTCTTGGATAAGACAAAAACAATCATTACCGTCATGCATTTGAAGCATGTTTAGGTATGAAGAGAGAAAACGGACTCGTTTCTGTTGAACAAGTTGTTGATTTTTCGTGTGTTCAGTTTTAGTTTTGTTGATTCTGTATCCCAGAAGCATAACATGCTTTTCAACGTAGAATGTGTTTTTGTATCTTTCACTTCGGTCGGCGAAATTAAATTGTTCTGTCGAATCCCTTTTAGGATGAATCATTAACGAGTTAAGTAAAATGTATGTGTGTAGCTGGAGGTAAAACGGATATCCTGCGTTCCGAGCCGAGCGTATCGACAATGCAAGAAGAAGCTTTCGGTTGAAGAAATTGAAGGTCGTAATTGACTCACGTTCATTTTCAGATCCCTAATTAAATACCACACGCTGTTAAAATTGAAAACAGTATCGCTTCCTTTGTTAGATCGTTCCTTGCTTGCTTTCTTTATGCTGTTGGACACTGGGACAGACAGCATTGGGATGGAACTAATGCTTAAATGAAACGCATCGAATTTGATTCGTTTTGGGTTTTTAACACGATTCCAAAAAAGTACACCAAAGTTTTCGATTGGTTCGAAGATACGAAAGCATGATTTAATCTAATTAATATCGGATCGTTTTAATTGCTTACTTTATAATTGCACAATCTTGCGTATAGTCCAGAAACGTTTTCTTGAAGAATCTGTGTAACGAAGAGTTTAATATTTATCAAATAGTTGGTTGTAATTTATAACGGATTGAAAGGATGTTGTGACACAATACATCTTTTCGTGAATGGTCTCCTACAGTCATATCTGGCATCAGTTTACCCGCAAGGAAAGCAGTGAAACGTTGTCCGATTACATAAAATCGTCAAAAGTTCTGACTTTACAAAATACTGTGGGCGCTTCGTGACGATTCAAGATAAAATTAATAGCTTGACAAAAGAAGAACGTATATATCGCAGACATCTCGCGATAGGAGTTTTACCGGCGAACTAACAAAACCATTAGCTTCCTTCACCACCTAGACTGGCCCGTACATTTTCGATGACACATTTCATTGAGCATTTTTTTTAACTTTCGCCACAGTATGATATATTGTAAATGTGAAAGAAACCTTCTTCTTTATATTGCTGTGTTCATATTGTTTCTCTGTGTGCTTGTTTGTTTCCATGATTTTTAAACATGAGAAAGTTGGTGCAATTATTGGTGGGCTTTTCGACTCCAAAAAGGCCTGTTATCCTAAAAGGTGCAAAAAGTATAATAAAAACCATGAAGTAGTTAAAATACTGGACTCGGCATTGGCATACAAACATATAAAAAATTATGTTACTCTTAAGAGAGAGAAGATGAAGAAAGTCTTTGTGGCACCATAGATTGTGTCTAGGTTGCCTTATCGCTGGAGGTAAATTCCGTTGGACCTAATGGACACAAGCATTAACAGCTGGAGTGTGGTAGCAAGTTATGAAAGAATGATGATACATTAGTTCTAGAAAGTTTTTGAAAGAAGTTATTGAAATTAAAAACGATAGTGTTTTGAACAAAGTTTTCTACACTTCTGCTATGTTATTTTTATGCTATGTTATGCTATTTATCGGATGTTTATTTGCATACAAAATTGAATTGTGTCTTTTGTCAGGAAAATAAAGACATCATCCAGTAAAAAAACAAATGGATTCAGACGTGGCAAGGGGTTTATAACGCGGATGTTTCACGTAACTGATTTTATATCCTTCATCTTTAACTGCTTATTGAAGGGACTGTAAACCCCGGTCACGTACGAGCGATTTGTTTCACGTGAGTTATCCAGTGCGCTGGGTAATGTACCGGAGGATGATGATGATGATGCCAACTCCAAATCAGGGGTTGATAATATGCATGCGACATTAAGCACAGTTGATACTGTTGACGCCACGCAATTGCACTGCAAATGGTACACCAAGTGTTGAGAACATTCGGAATCGTAATGCCCTTGAATTCCTTGTGCAGAAGCAACCGGTGGCAATTGTTTTATTAGGTTTTACATACGGGCTGCCTTTTTCATTGCCATTACGGCAGAAGTGACGTGCACTGGTACCAGGTGCAAGCATCGTACGACCGCACACGAAGGAAAGCTGTCGATACTATCGTGAAAAGCTTAGTAAGAACACTTGGGATAGCATTCCTTGGATGTAGAGCAAAAATTATGGTAATTTAATGAGTATATTCTCTTTTTTTGCCTGCAACTTTTTAAAAATGGCAACATAATACTGTTTAGCATATTTCGACGATGAAAATTAAAGTAAAACGTAATCATTACGAAGGCAATCATTAGTTTCGACTCAGTTTATAAACATCAGATTGTGGAAAGCAATTAAAATGTGTAGAAAGCTAGAATAAATTAAATTTGCATATAGACGATTCAATTGATTACTGTAAATAAAAATGTGTCAACAAGCCAACAAGTTAGGTTTATTATGATAAAGTGAGTTTAAAGTTTAACACAAACTGTTTCCGTATCATCCCTAAGCGAATACATCTAGCAAAGTGAAATCAACTACCAGGCTGCTCCATGATGTGTATGTGAAAGCATCTGGTCTAAGGTTACCACATGTCGGTGTGAATGGTATGGCTTTTTGCTTAAATTAATTCAAGCTATCCATTAATCATCTTCGACACCTATCTGGTCTCTAACCGGGAGTCGGGCTAAAAATCAATTTGTTACAAACTCCGGTGATCCCTGAACGGAAAGCAAACTGGGAACATCTTCTCCTAGAGGCGGAGAAGTATACTTGAACGAAACGGAACTGCTGTCGCTATGCAATAAATCATCATTTATCTGAAGGGTTTTCATTACTTGCTCATATCACTAGAGAGCAAAGAACGAGAAGCGATGTAACAAATTATCAGTGTTGGTATAAAATAAAGATATAAGGCAGAGCTTCGGAGTACAAACATAGCTTTAACAATCATATTGTAGTAAAAGATTGGGAAAATGTTAGAACAATTTAAACTAGAAGGAGAAATGAACAAGAAAACATTTTCCTACCAGCGTTACATTTCGTTACATTAGAAAAGATTGAAAATTCCAACAAATACCATCACAAGGCATAGCCAGCAAGTTTTATAGCACGGCAAGCGCATTATCACCACCAGCAAGGTAAAATCTTTTTCGGTATTTCTGTTAAAAACAGCCATGTAGTAAATACATACCGTACGCGGAAACATTTCCATTATCAGATATCATCTTTATCCATCGTTTCGGTTCATTGATGCATTGAGCAGCTAACATTCTAGCAGCCGTACCGTGGTACGCGTACGTAACAAAAGGTCGCTCCAAAGATGCGTTCCATTTGTGGGTGAAATTTATGCTAATTTGAGAGAATCACCCAGTTGTTTGGACGGTGTTTAGGGCCCGTGCTCGTTACAGCAAGAAGCCCCTGAAGAATGCGTTCTGGCAGTGAGGCTAAATACAAACATAAGCAAAAGTGTTTGCATGTTCTAGGTAGTAGCGCTTTTCTCGACCACTGTCGTGAATGGTAGGGAGTGGAACAGAAAGATAAAAATAACCGTCTGAAGTGGTGTGATCTGGTTGTTGAAAATATTGTCTACGTGACATTGACCTAGAACATGAAGATGTAGACGCAGCGGTGCTGGTTTGAGTGAAAATTTTTGTTTTGTGAAATCTTAAGATACGAATAGAATGAGTTAATGTGTTACACTAAATTTGGCATTTTTACATGAATTATTTTTATAGTGAAAAGGTAGCGTGCAAGTGAAGCTACATGGACATGAAGGTACATGTGTAATGGTGATACAAATTGTGTTGCGGCCAGAAAAATAATGTTTGTCTTTATCATACATCAGCACACCCACACAGAAACAGGCCTCTAGTTAAGCGCCAGTTAGTACGGGTGTTTAGAAAAACTTTCTGCGTAAAAGGGAACAGGAACGGAACTCAAGGGGCCTTTGAACAATATTTTTCCTCGGAACGTACGTCGAAAGACCCAAAAAGGTAGAAGCCATGTATGGAATGCTGCTGGAAAGCGTGCAACACTTTGTACAGGTAAGTAAAGCAATTTCTCTCGTTTTGTTATAAACTCTCGTTTCCGTGTGCTCAGCTTTGAAAGCTGGGATGTTTCATATTTAATATTGGAAGCAAAAATGCATGACCCATTAAAGTCGCAACAGTGCGACGGTGCGCTCGACACGGCAGTGAGAACCGTACACGGGAGAAAGTCCTTTTTGAGTGGTAGCATCGTAAAAAAAATGTAGGTAATTTGCCGTATACTTGCTGTCTTAGAACCTTCGCTGTCATCTGATGCAAATTTTATGTTGCTTGTTTGTGCCTCATTGAGTATAAACGAGTGTAAAGCACTGTTTTTTTTTTTGAGTGTTTGAATCTCTTGGGACCGGCACACGTTTGAAACATGTCTTGACGTTTTTGTATCCCTCCTACGTAAAGTCTTACAAGTTTCAGTTTTCTTATCCATACCATTTTTTCGTTTGTCTTTTTGGAAATTTAGCCAAGTAGCACGAAAAAAGCTTTATTGGTCATACACTGATAGATTTAAGATTTGTTGAAGAACTTTCATTTCGAAATTATCTGATGTACACAAGATATTAAGCTTGTTATACGAGGCCATATCGTTGGGATTAGTGAGTAGAATTATAAATTGTTTTCTTACCCTACATTTATTACAGTTATTTGTGATCATATATTTCTTGTGAAAATTAAAAATTCAGTCAGAATTTATACAACCATTTGTACTATAAAATTCACTTTTTTTAACTAATTTTAATTGATATAAAAATGCAATAACAAGATGATATTGTATGAAGACTGTTTAGGCCTACTATAGCGAAACTTTTAAAGTTTGAGCATTTACATTTATTTGAAAATATGTCTCCAAATCCATAACTACGAACTCAATTAATGTACATCGTGTACGTATTACACACAATAGCTGACCTCTTGTTAATGTCAAATGGACGAGTCATAGCAAAGGCCGACTGGTCTGAAGTTATCTTTGCTACTATTAAAAAATCAGCTACATCGATGTCGTTCGTCATCTTCGTTTCGTTGCTAAAAGACCGGGAAAGTAAAGGGCCCGGGATCATTAGTTTCTTTTCCATGTCAAAAGAATATTGACAGACTAAGAATGTTTAGGGTGGCCATTCTTGATTGAGACGAAGGTGAGGTTACAAAAGCAGTATTTGGTGATTGTTTATTGATATCATCGTTTGACAATGGTGCAAAGTTGATTACATCCGGAAGACCCATCGGTGTTGTTTCTTCTATTCTGGTGAGGTAGATAATTTTATTCAGTTAGCTTCCGCTTGAAGAATATAACATTTTATGTTATCGATTTTTGGGCGAGTGCGCCGGCTTTTTTATCGATGGATGCTTATCACGAATATGACATAGTATTTACGTAGACAATCGGTTGTGGACATAACGATTAACACAGTTGTGCGTTTGGTTTACTGGAGGAAACATATAAAACACAGGAGCAGTATATGCTTTGAATGAATACTTATAAAGTGAAATATTTTTATTAAAACGCTCTTATAACAGCTGGAGTATGGGGAGTTCGTCTGGCGTCAAGCATTGCTCACTACTGGATGTAAAAACACCGTCTTCAACACACATCAGGTGCGTAAACAGTGTTGCAGTGTTTGTAAAACAGTAGAAAGTTAAATTAATAGTCAAACTGATTTCATCCATAGCTCTATCCCGATAACCTGATACCGGACCTTGCTGCAGCCCTCTCGGCCATTACTGGTAAACCATTCGACGAATTTATGATATTTTTCGGACGATGTTTTGTCAGATTCTTCAGTAACTTCGGCTACGACGAGCTGATCAAGGCAACAGGTCGGTATTTCTGCGATTTCCTGCATTCGGTCGACAACATTCATCTGCAGATGCGCTTCACATATCGAAAAATGAAAAGTCCCTCTATGCAGCTGACCGAGGTAGATGAAAATGGAGCCGTGCTCGTGTACAGAAGCACGCGGACAGGATTCTCGAAATACCTACGTGGGCAATTGTTGGAGATTGCTAAGCAACTGTACGGTATGGATGTAAGCATCAAGGTGCTGGAAAGCCAGAACGATACGCCTGGTGGAACTTCGGGACCAATATCGATACAAGGTGGTCTGAAGACGGTTATAGTGAAGTATCGTTTAGACTTTGACAATCGTGAATATGTACGTGTTAGATAAGGTTTGCAAGAAAGTAACGCGTGTAACATAAAGCATATCCTTTTTTGTACGACAGATGCAACGCCGCGTCCACATCAAAGCACATCCATCACAACTGCAACTGACGCCGGTAAACAGTAAGTTGCTGCTAAATCTGTTCCCGTTCGCGCTGATACTTAACGAGGAAATGAAAATAACTGCCGTGGGCGAGAAGCTGATTGAATCGTGGATGTTGAACAATGTGAATCGATCGCCCATGGAATTGCTTGGGGCGAAGGTAACGGAGCACTTCAAACTTCGTCGACCGAGCGGTATTACGTTCACCTGGGAAAATGTATGCATCCCTTCGTTGGCAAAAGGTGCAACTAAAAATGAAATGCTTGATTTTTGTTTATATTTCCGTAGATAAAACGGCTGCAGACGGTTCTGTTTGAAATACAGCTACTCAAGGGATCATCAGCGAAAGGATCGAAGGACGCGACCAAACATACGGATACACAATCGGCATTGTCACAAGTGGATACGAGCTCCTCCACAGAGGACGCGGCAAAAATTATGACCTCCATTCCACGTCGAGGATCTCAAGGACTGCGTAGTATTTTGCTGAAGGGAGAAATGCGCTACATAAAAGACATCAACTCTCTCGTGTTTCTGTGTAGCCCTTTGTAAGTGATCAAGAGAAACGCAAGAGACGTCTGGAAGCATTCTTTCGAACATTTTTCCTTACTGCCATTCCCAGAATCAACAACTTGGAGGAGCTGCGTGAAATGGGTCTGTACCTCAATGATCTCAATCCCCATGGGCTGAGCCGCGAGATGGTGTTTTCCGGGTTTTCTCATTATTCTCGACTCGATCTGATGTGCGAACGTGAGGAGCAGCGAGCGGAGGAACTGGAAACATCGCTCGCCCTCGCCGACTCCTGGAAACGACAAGGAGATGAATTGTTGTACTCGATGATTCCTCGTTCCATAGCGGAGCGGTTACGCGAAGGTCAGAATCCTCACGAGACGTGCCAGAGCTTCGAAGAGGTGACGGTACTGTTTGCCGAGGTCCAGGAAACGATCACCGGCGATGACTCGATCAAGTACGCCATGACCACAGTAAACACACTGAATGCCGCTTTTAGTGCGTTCGACGAACTAATCCATTCTCCGATGGCCTACAAAGTGGAAACGGTTGGGAAGGTGTACATGGCCGTTAGTGGTGCACCAGATATAAACCCATTTCACGCGCAGCACATGGCTGATCTGGCGTTAGATATGTTGCAAAGCATCCGGCAGCTTAATTTACCCGGAGTAGGGGTCAAAATTGGGTTTCACTCAGGACCAATAGTAGCTGGCATCGTGGGCTTGAAGGTGCCGAGATATTGTCTGTTCGGCGATACAGTAAACACGGCCTCGCGGATGGAGAGCAGTGGGGAGACGGATTGCATCCAGGTGTCGGGATACACTGCGCAAAAGCTTAAAAAGCTAGGATATGCACTGTTGTACCGTGGCAAGGTCGCCGTTAAGGTAAGCAAAACCATTCCATTTTACACCGTTGGCCAAAGAATGTCCCTCTGATTATTGGTATTTCTTTTACACAGGGAAAAGGAGACATGGAAACCTTCTGGCTACAGGGACCTGCACCCAAAAAGAAATAGAAAACGTCGCATCAAACAGTCGACCGGATAGTGCCTTTTATTGTGAGAATGACGTGAAAATTTAATCAAGAGAAATCGTTGTGTACTTAATATCGAAGCGTCTATTTTATTGTTATATGTAACTGCACACGGAAACATTGTCATTTATTAGGCGCTATACAGCTGTCACAGTAAACGTAAAAATGAGTGGGCAACAAAATTGTACTTCTATAATAAATGAATGTATGTGAAATGAATTATTTTAATTTTGAAATCGCGCGATTTTCTATTCACGCATGCAGCCAATGTTCACAGTCACTGTACACAGCCTGAGAATCGGGTGCTCGTCCAAAAGGAGTTCAATTTTATATCGTTGAATTTAAAAAAAAAAAATTTATTTATTTTTTTAAAATTTATATTAGAACGGCCTGGCCGTATTAGCCTAATTTTACCACGTAGCAGGCTAGTCAGACCGTGCTACGGGGGGACGGTCCGAATGGGATTAGAACCCGGTCCGGTCGTATTAGGGACTAGCGCCTTTGTCAAATACACCACCGGGCCACCCAAAAAAAAATTTGATGTTTTTGTTAATTTACTTTATTGTAAGTAATATCTTTATATCCTAAACGTGTAACCGTTTTTTTCCTCTCATCATGCTCATATTCAGACAGGAGGTTATAAACAATGAGGGTAAAAGCAGCAACAGGAAGACATAACTAGAAGAAATAGGTGAATGATTCTGTACTTAAACCTGTTAAAATAATGTAAATATTCTTTCTCATACTTTCTCATGATTAATGTTTAACCGTGTTAAAGAAATATTACTATAATTACACGATGTCAAATGAATGCTATGATATAAAACATCATGAAATGTACTGTCGTTCCTTTTACCCCTCTTATATTCCAACATTAAACATCATTTTCATTAAATAATGTTTTTTTTTCAATGTAAAATGTATCAAAGAAAAAGTTTATTAGTATCTAAACGATATTAAGCGCTTGTTGTTCAACAGATCGGTTTCAACAATTGGTTGATGTTGATGCCCGTAATAATAATGCATTTTTGGAGGATAAATGATCGCCCGTTCAGCAGATTTATCCCACATAACACTCACAGCCAACACCATAAGTAGAAATCCATGACAAATACGGTATGATGCTCGTAAACATTGCTGGGAAACGCTGTGAGCCGCAGTTAAATTCGGGAATATCAAGAGCGACTCCGATCAATTCCCAAGTTCCGCCATTCTTCGCCACCAAAGGATCACCGCCATCACCCTGAAAAAGGATAAACCATGTTCAGTAATACCAGTAACTTAGGAACCGTATTTCAGTCACACGTACCGTGCAAGTAGCTCCGGCGTTCGACACAAACTGTGGTGTACCACCGCAGAGGTTCTTCGGAGTTGATTGGGGAGCGGTCATGAAGCACACTATGGGAGGATACATTTGCAGCTCGTATTCTTTCTTGATGTTGGACAAAGGTCCTCCGGAATAAGTAGCACCCCAACCAATGATGGTAGCTTTTGGCACGGGTGGAGACTCCGATCTTGGGACTGGCAGGCAGATTGATTTGAAGTCCATTAGAGCATCTTTCAGAATTAGCAGTCCAATATTGTCGACGAATTGGTTGTTGCTGCGAAAGCCGGGATGGACATAGGTTTTCTTTATTTTATTTGATGTCACTGTTGTATTAGGACCGGCTCGATTGTAAACGCCCAACAATGCGCGTATGTGCATGGTGACGGGCATGGCTTCGATGACAGTGGCTGTGGTTACAATTGCACGATCATTGATGAGTGATCCCTGACCGGACGGGCTGTCCAAGTATGTTAACAATGCGATCCACGGGTACTTGTTCGTTGGCTGTACGTCGATTCCACNGAAAGCCGGGATGGACATAGGTTTTCTTTATTTTATTTGATGTCACTGTTGTATTAGGACCGGCTCGATTGTAAACGCCCAACAATGCGCGTATGTGCATGGTGACGGGCATGGCTTCGATGACAGTGGCTGTGGTTACAATTGCACGATCATTGATGAGTGATCCCTGACCGGACGGGCTGTCCAAGTATGTTAACAATGCGATCCACGGGTACTTGTTCGTTGGCTGTACGTCGATTCCACCAACGATTCTTTGAAATGGTCTATAGAAACACGAGCCTAAGCAACATCAAACGCTTAATAGTGCAGCCGAAGCAAGTATACATGTTGTTGTGGGAAAATGTGTGCGTTACTCCTATCTACTTACTGGTACACGTTGGACAGTTCGGGCGCTGTGGTGGATTAACTGTTTTTGTCGAACCGGATGCTCGATTGTCAGCATCCAGCTCAGGAAACTCCTGTTTGTTGGCTTCCTTTGTTTTGGTTGGCCGGGAAATGAATAAATTGCCCAGTCCGTTTTGCAAGTTACCGACCAGTTGGCTAGTGACGGATTGTAACAGAACGGAACTGTTGACCAACGATTGTGTATTGTTCACAAAACTCACTAGCGGTAAGAATGGCATGGCAGTGGCGTTGGCTGTTGCCGTTGTTGTCGTGGCACTTTCGGTAGCAGTGGATTCAGTGGAAGACGCAGTAGTATCGGGAGTAGGCGTCGTTGTCTCATTGGACGTGGCGGATGAAGTGTCAGGCACAGCCGCAGTTGTAGTTTCAGCATCTGAAGAGTCAGTTATTACTTGATCATTGCTGGGACGAACCGGGCGCACGGGTTCATCGTTACTGGGACGGTTCAGATTGATGCCGAAAATATTCGATAATCCATTCTGAACGTTGGCACCAAACTGTCCAGCTAGACTCTGTGTACCCCCGGTAAGATTGCTCCACGATGCTTGGGAGGCATCGATAATGCCCTGAATGGCATTGGACGGATCCGTGCTGTTAGTCGATTCTGATGCAGCCGGATCGTTACTGGGTCGATTGCCAGGCGTGTTTGACGAACCGAAAAATCCATTCTGTCCCACATTCGTACTCCACAAGTTGGTAATTTCCTGCACTGCATTGGTGGCATTGCTCACGGTGGACTGAGAGGCGGTGATAATGCCGGGTAGGGGATTTGGGAAAGGATCGTTCATGGCAGTGTTGTTCGTTCCTGGCGAAGGCTCGGTTGTAGTACTGGACGGTATGACGAAAAAGGAGCTGGAGCTATGGTTCAATCCTTGCACATTGCTCAACAACGTTTGGATCACATTCGGGCGATTTGGTTTATACGCAAAAGGAGCTTGAAACACCGGTGGATCGTTTGCAGGGGAAATTACAACACCTAGCTGGGCGCCATCGGAAGGCGCTGTGACGTTGCTAAATGTCTGGTTGATGAACGAACCGAACTCCATGGCACTCTGCGGAACGGGCCATTTTGATTCGGATGAGAAGGTATTTCCATCAGAACGAACTGCTGCATGCGAATTGGGAGAATTCTCTATGTGCTTGTGGTCGCCACTGCCGATCGAAGCCACGTGAGCGTCCGATGATCCTTTACTCGTAACTTTTACTTCTCCATGCTGCTGCATTTGTGTAAGAGACAAATCCATCCAAGAAAACGTTAATACATCGACAAAGAAGGACACAGGGATGGCTATTGGTAGCATTGTCCTGAAGTTTCTTCAAAACTTACCTGTCCAGGGTGTGCGTAAGATATCACTAAACCACTCAAAAGCAAAACCTGCACCGAAAACACTTGCATCTTGTCTGGCAAACAATTTCCACTTCTGTCCTGTGCGAATGCTGCCGAAGGACTGAGCTGAGCTCCGGCCAATTCAAACGTTTTGTGCGCTCGCGCAGATGCAATTGAGGATGAATCCAGTTTTTTTTGGGTTTTATTCTTGTATGCCGGCCATAGGACCGGCAATCGTTTACTTTTGATTTTCGACGATGCTAGCAAAGAATATCATGAAAAGATCGTTATCGTCCAAATCGACGGGAAAGGCGGCCGGTACAGTTATGCCGTTGCACAAAATTCTTGCAGAACAGGTTTGAGTTTTCGGTTCAGAAGAGGTCATTGGCTTTCGGTTTGGTGCACTTTGTCGAGCAATGAAATGAGCTTTCATTGCATTTCGTACAGACAATTCGCTCGCCAGCAAAGAAATACGAAAAGCTGCTCTGAGAAATGGGAAAAGAGGAAACATTAAAATGCTGCATCATTTTTAAATTGGTGGAGCAATAACATTTTTTATTTTATTTCGTGTGTATTTCGTGTGATATTTTCTTTTTAAGATTTGCAATAACATCCTGTGGATTGACTGCGAATCCAAGGAATAAAAGGTTGCAGCTTGGTGAACACTGTCGGTTGATTCGTTCTTCCACAGCCAACGCCAGCAATTTGAAGTGTTATACCGATGAGCGTCATTAATGATGGATCATTTCTCCAGGGATACATGAGACCCGCGCCTTCATCGCCCTGGGGACGAAAACAGAAATGCATTAAAGTCGCTTTGCCCTGTCGGTTGAGTGTCAGCTTACTTACATCACAAGAAGTTCTATGTTGTTCCTTCGATGCGGGGCCAAATATGCCGCCACAAATATTGTTTTCTGTTGAATTGGGATAGGCAAGACGACATTCTTCAAATGAGTACAAGGGAATCATCACGGATTGTAAGCTTTTCCAAGGTTCGCCTCCAAGTTCACGGGCTCCCCAGCCGGCCAATGTAGCTTCTGCATCGGCGAATGTGTCCACTGGGGTGGGCAAACAGATGGGCATGAAGCTGTCGGTGATTGTGACAGGAGTCGCCAGCTGTAGCAGTCCAATATTGTAGTTCAGCTGATTGTTTGCAGTGTACTGTGGATGAAGCTTGGTCCTCGTGACGGAGTATATTTTTGCAGCTGGGTTTTCGGTGGTGGAACTCGGATCATAAACTCCAAACAGTACCTTAATATGTTTGAAAATAATCATGTTCGATATGATCGTACCCGAGGTAAGTACGACACGATCATTGATCAGCGTTCCGGTTCCAACGTTTTGGCCGTAGTATTGCAATAAAGCTATCCAAGGGTATTTATTGTGCGGTGTGACATCCGCACCACCGATAATCCGCTGTGATGCAGTCTGCTGTGGCAAACCACAAGCTACGTAATAAAATGATTAAAATGATATGGTGAAGCGCTTCGGTCGTTACATTTGTGACTTACCCATGGTGCAGTTTGTTGGACAGAACGATGGTTGCGATGTTGACGCAAAAGCACTTGAAATTGGACGCACCGGATTCCAACCGGAAGAGACGTAAACCTCATTCGGTTGATTGGATCCGAAGACGGAATTAATGCCATTCTGGATAGAACTACCTACTTGAGAAAAGGTCTCCTGCACAGCGGCTATGCCACCACTAACGATGCCACCGGAGCTGCTATTTGCCGATTGGTCACTGAGTGGACGGTTGGAGAGAGAGGATAGCGTTAGCAGAAAGTTACTGATTCCTTGCTGGATGGGTCGAGGATCGGACGCTTGCTGCTCATCTTGTACAGGCTTTTCTTCGGCAACGGGTATGTAAAGGTTGGAAGTGCGATTCGAGTTTTGTAGGTGTTGTACAAAATCATTGAATATGGATAATGTGGGCTTGATTCTCGTCACATTTTGAGCACGAATGTGTTTCGCATAGAGACGC
Organism: Anopheles rivulorum; assembly: GCA_018908115.1. NCBI lineage: Eukaryota > Metazoa > Arthropoda > Insecta > Diptera > Culicidae > Anopheles > Anopheles rivulorum. The sequence continues at coordinate 5,348,159 of CM032177.1, forward strand.
AGTTGAATGGACACGTAATTGTCTATTAAAGTTGGCAAAGAAGTTTCAGCTCTGATGGGCTTCAAATGATCAGAACCGTCTATCTGTGGCATGTAAGAGAATAAATGTAAGAAAATAGAACACAGAAATAGGATTCAATTAATGCATACACTGCGTAGATACCTTATGTCCGTAAATGAAAATCGTAGAATAGATCAGAATGATAACGTGAGAGTACGCCATAACTAGCGCTTTCTCATCCGTATTTCTCAAACTACGTCCCAAGAATGTTGATCCACGAGGCTTTTATGAGCGCTTTTATGCAGGAGATGATTTCCTACATAAAAAAATAAACTGAAAATCATTCATCGCCAATCCGCGAGAGAAATTGGTGCCGCAAAAGATGTACCATACACCAAACATGGCACCATTCTGTCAGTTATTGTGTCGAACGAACGATTGTGTGTTTTCGAAGAGTGCAAGAAGAAGATAAACTGGTTATTTTCATCCCATACCGTGGTGAGTTATTTACCACTATCGAAATAGCATCGATTTGTCAAGACGAAAGCTCCATCAAGCTTGAATTTCAGCTTCTTATATTTATTTCAAGGTTACATCAGAATTAAATTAAACAAATTATCAGCACTGTCAGCAATTGTAGGCACTGTGGTTTAGTCTTCGCTGCAGTAACAGCCATCGACCGTGTTGGACCGAATCCACGTTCCGAACCGGTTCACTCTCGTGTACACACCGGGGTAATTGGGTTTGGCGCAACCCTCGCCCCAGGACACGATGCCCGCGATCTGGTGCACATTGTCCGTGCTGTTTTGTTTGATGACGTGTAACGGACCACCGCTATCACCTTGGCAGGAGTCCTTCTTCCCTTCGTCAAACCCGGCACACATCATATTGTCGGTAATGCGTGTGGGACCGTAGCCCGTCTTCCGGCAATCCGCATTCGACATGATGGGGACCGTAACTTCTTGCAGGTTTGTCGAGATGGCTCCGTTTTCCGATGTTGCACCCCATCCGGTTACGATGCCCTGGAAGGTGAGATAAGAAGCAAGTGCTGTTATCCGTCATGGTCAACACATTATCATTGTGGGCGTACGTACATCGTACCCACTGAAGGGTTTCTTCGCCGTTGGTAAGCATACGGGTCGAAGCTTTTCGTCAATGTTCATTGTGGTAGCCAGTCGAAGGATTGCAATATCACTGTTGTAGTTGTTTGAGTTGTACCCATTATGCTCAATGACACGCAATACCTTGGAGACCATCGTCATCGATTCAGACGTGGAGACGCGATCATGCTCCATCAGGACAACGCTGATCTTGTTCCGATTGAAGCCATGCACGCAATGAGCGGCCGTTAGAACGTGCCGATCACTGATCAGGGAACCGCCGCAGTAGAATGTGCCCGAGTACTGCAACATTGCCATCCACGGGTATTGGTTAACCTGAGTTTCTTGTCCACCAACGATACGGGTAAGTCGATTCGTTCTTCCACATTCTGTAAGATACAAGATCGGTACGGTATCAACGGTGAGTGTATAATTATAAATAATTTTAGCGAATCGCTACTTACTACATGTTGGGCAGGTGTCCGGTGGTGTGAGATTCTCTGGAGGTGGTGTGGTAGTAGTACCTATTAGTCCTGCCAGCCATTCGATGAAGGGATTATTTTTTTCCGCCTGTCCCTGAGCTGGAAAGTCTATGGCCTGTTTTTCTTCAGCAATCTTGCATGAAAAAATCAGGAAAAAGGGTAAGATATTAAAATAACTTACAAGACATTTGAATTCCCTGAAGCGTTTCTAGAGTTTTTGAGGAAATTAATGATTATTTGACCAAAAATTTGATATCTGTTCTGTATTCCTGTTGCTGTATAACTCTCAAATACTGCATATCATATTATAAGTTATGTGAAGTAATAAGAGAATTAAATAGGCAATTTTCAAAATTTCAATAACAAAAAATTGGCATTATTGACAGAAAATGTTAGTATTAGAAAGAAAGATCCACAAAAATAAAACGAAAAATAAGTAACTACTTTAACATCATGAGAAGAGGCCACAAGATTTAAAAAAAACGTAAAACCAACAAGCGAAAAGTTGTTTATGATTTTTTTATGCTGGATCCCACCAAATGAACAAGAAAGGAGAAAAAACCATATATAATCTGAGCAAGGCGTTCCTTTTGCTGGCCGTTTAGTTCATTCGTTTCGAAAAACCTGTTGTTGAATTTGGGAACAGTTCGGCTTCACAGTTCTATTGCTTTCGGTCCCATTCTTCCGGTTTCGCTTGCGCCTTGCGTGTTGCGTAGCTTAAAAGTTTGTTGAACTCGTGATACATTCTTTTGGGCTGAAGCACTCATCTTCTCACACACTCACAACGGCCCATAACAAAAAACCGGGCATGTATTCTGTATCTGCCAAATGGATGCAAATAATGACGATGGGCCTGAAAACGAGTTGGCGATCACTGGGCGATCACTGGCGCTTTCATCCCGAGTGGGAAGTGGAAAGTGGGGTGCGATGAAGCGATGCAAAGGGGTGAACCGATTCTTGAAGCACGGGAAACTTACACGTCCACCGGCAGCGGGGCCACTGAGAAAGAACAGGCCGACCATAAACAGGATTGACAGTTGCATGACACTACAGAGAAGTGCATGAAAGCACTGCATTAAGGTTGTGCACTGGTTTTGCGCAGATCGCTTGGGAAGAGACGGTTGTAACTTTCTTTTCGCCTGTCGTACGACTGTCCTGTTGACTGGTTGGCAGTAGACGTTACTCTGACCACTGTTTGCTTAAGCACGGATATGACTCTCACTGGATGGAATTGAGGCGAGCACTGTCAGGGAATGTACTTTGCATATAAATTGACCGTCACCGAGTATTTGGCCGGTGGTTTGGTGGTAAAACTTGCTATTCCAAGCGGTTGGAACTCGTCGTGACAGTCTGTGGGCTGTAGGTTTCTCCGCACGGTTAGTGTTGTTGTAGGTTTCGACACGAGCGGAACTGTTCAACCCGCTACCGGTGGCGATCGCTCTAGTCGCGACGCAAGATCGTGCACAACTAAACGCTGCCGAGTGAATCTCGCCACACCTGACCACATCTCGGCGCCTCGGTTGACACGACCACAGCGTGAGACTGTGATGCGATAGGAGAGCCCTTCTGCCACACACTGGCACACAGCTGATGATTGTCGGTCGGCTTTTCCGACCACTTGCTCCAGTTGGTAGCTGGTTTTGTGGGACTTCCAGGTCGTTTAGCGGTTTCAGTGGTCAGGCCATTTCGAAAGTACCCTTCTAGGCAGACGCAGCAGTGCTGACTGGCACTTCTGGATGTGGAGTGCCAGTGGGGCGTTGCGCTGGGGCTAGGTGTAATGTTTGGCAAAGCAAGCTCATCGACCATACACCAAAGTCGTGGTCTTGAACTTGTCACATCCACGGTAGCTGGTTTATTGGTCCTTCTCTCCTAAACTGTTATTTTTCGTTGTTTATTTTCGTCGCGTCCCCTTTTTGTGTATGTTTATCGGGTCTTTACTTTCCTTGGCCAGTACTGCTGCTGCTTACTGTTCGCAATCTAGTTGTCAGCAGCACGATCGTACGCACTGGGTGAATGAAGAGTCGCGTACTTCACGGTCAGGGTTGGAAATGCCTCGGTCGGAGCACGGGTGGATTGGAACGGTTGGGACCACTCGACCGGTTCTGTCTGGTGGTGAAATGTACCGCTAGTTTGTGCATAAATTATCGTTTTCCATCCGTAACATTTCGCGGATTAAGGTTTTATGAGCCCACCAGAATGGTCCCCAAGCTGCAAATGATGGTGTCCACGCAGAGTAATAATCGTTAAACCAACAAGAGCCTCAATGAGAAGTAACGAGATGTAACAACAGTGGTTAATGACATTTGCACAGGTTAACTATATCCTCACAGTTTGCTGTACTCATTAGCAATGTACTAAATGGGCTAAACCTAAATCAGCTTATTTTACATTTATTCCTCCATACAGTGGCATCCATATGGTTTTATGGTGCATATTTGATCATCGCAATACCGATCGATAATACATGATCCAGCAGTTGGAAAATCTTACTACATCTTGAAAAGAATCCAGAAAGAGTCATAACTTTTTAACTTGAATTCAAAAATGTTATAATAATACTTCTAATAATTATTCTGCAATAATAATTCTACACAGCTTTTCTTGACTTAATTTACCCACAGCAGGATAGTCAATCATGCGTACGGTTCTGTCGGGTAAGGTCGGATGCTGCTACCACATACACCACTGAACCGCCAAGTAAGAAGTAATATTATTTAGTTATTTCCCACTATTGGTATCTTACAAATGTACTCTAAATAAATTGGATCTTGGACTCTAGAAAGCAAATGCCTGTAACTTACCTTTAATAGGGTTTCTCACACAACCCTGTTAATCGAAAAGGAACGAACGACTTCCCAGTTTGGGACTTTTCCTTTTCCACTCTTGGGTGTAAGTCAAACCAAATAAAATGGAAAGGAATCGTATCTCATAAGATTTTCCATTCAATATTCCGATTTACTTTCCCACTTACATTTGATTACAAATACATGTATGAGTATCGCTGGGTGACAACTAAACCTCTTTCCTTTGCGGGTATGGTTTGGGTCAGTAGTTTCTTCAATTCTGATACGCTTTCACTTGCTGCTACCATTGCTTCATACTATTATTGTTCAGTGTATTGTGCGAAGGCGCGTCACCGCAGCTTATGTGAGGTGACAGCAGAAGGACGTGAGTGTGATCGTTGCACGACTCCAGCCAAGAAGTGACCGATGTAAGCGCTTGAATGCAGGAAAGCAGGAGCCCGGTGAGGAGCTTTCTTTAATTATTTTTGTCAGCTTTATTTTTTATTGTTTGTTTGTAGCACGTATGTTTGCCGTATATTTATTGTAGGTGATTTTTACACTTCATCAACGCTCGGAAGTACGTAGGGACAGTGTGGGGCATTGGGAGGTTGGAGACTTTGGGTACTTTGGGGACTTTCGGACGCGACGTCGTTTCGCGTCTGTCCAAACACGTCCCATGATAATCTTACAATAGCGTTGCGGTCGGTCGGTCCCTCCCCCGCAGCATCGGCATAGTTTGTGTGAGACACGGCACGGGAGATCAGACAGCGATTCCGCGCGATGTATGTGCACGGTCACAGTCAAAAACGCAGCCAGTGAGCGATAGTGTTGCGCTGTGCGAGGATACGGAAGTGTCCAGCTGGTGAGCTCATTTTGGAAACGATCGCCGGTTTCGTTTGCGGGCCAGCTTTGGTAGTTTTGGTGTCGAATTGTGGTGTGGATTGTTGTTTGGTGGAACGCTGCTGCTCGGAAGGTGTAGAAGATGAAGCTGCTGAAGGTAGTGCTATGGATGGAACTGTGTGTGTTGTGTTTGGTGTTTGGCGTAAGTTTGCTTTGTCTTGTGGCGCATTAGAAAATGTTCTGATAGGGTCTTTATTTTTGCTGTCATTGTCATTGTTGTTGTGGTGTCCCGGGTCTCCAACAACAAGCGAGAAGAGGAGGAACACAACCGGATCAATTATGACATCTATGTGACGCCGATTATGATAAGCACGGCCAATGATAACCGGTTTCGTGCCAAAAACCCGCTGCTGGCCTGGTTATCCACCATGCTTAACTATAGGCCGCCGAGCTTCGGTGTGGAAACGCCGGTCACTTCAACACTGAAGCCACCACCACGTGACTGTGCGGAGTGCTGTACGTATACGAATGATGGAGCGCTGTTGTCATGCGGTTATCTCGTTCCGTAAAACTTTCTCTGCTTTGCAGCCTGTGGTCGAGGTAAGACGAGCTCCCGAATCGTGGGAGGCGATGCGGCCGACGTGAAAGAATATCCGTGGATCGTGATGCTGCTGTACCGGGGTGCGTTCTACTGTGGAGGATCCTTGATCAACGATCGCTACATTGTGACGGCAGCACACTGTGTGCTTAGCTTTACGCCCCAGCAGCTACTGGCGAAGCTGTACGATGTGGAGCACGCGGAGATGGTCACGCGCAACATCGTCAAACTTTACGGTCACGAACGATTTAGTCTGGACACGTTCAACAACGATATTGCGCTAGTGAAGCTGCAGCAACCGGTTGATACCGGTGGGAACTTTGTTCCAATCTGTCTGCCTGGCTCCGGAAGAACCTTTGCCGGTCAGAATGGCACTGTGATCGGTTGGGGAAAGCTCGCCAACGGTAGCTTGTCGAAAGGTTTGCAGAAGGCGGTTGTGCCCATCATTACCAACACGCAGTGCCGAAAGTCCAGCTATCGTGCTTCGCGTATTACAGACAACATGCTCTGTGCAGGATACCCGGAAGGTGGACGTGACGCTTGCCAGGTGCGAGATTTAACATGTTGGCGAATGTCCGCCGGGCGATAACGTGAAAGTACCATGGACTATTTTTGTGTGTTTATCATTTCAGGGCGACAGTGGCGGACCGTTAAATGTTGGGGACAGCAATTTCCGCGAGCTTGTCGGCATAGTGTCTTGGGGTGAGGGATGCGCCCGGCCCAACTATCCCGGCGTTTACACGCGTGTGACTCGTTACTTGAACTGGATTAAATCCAATACCAGAGATGCGTGCTCTTGCGAGCGTTCTGTAGCGTGATTCTAGTTTGCTGCCATCGGAAGACCATTGTCATGAGCTGTAATTACTAAACGCAACAAAAGTCCGCTTGTGGGGATTGGATAGAAAGAGAACGAACGGAGCGAACAAATGAAGTTGCTTGCAAATGAACTCAAATGATGCCTATTTAGATGCTGTAAAGCATCCAATAAATCATAGAGAAAAGAGAGGTAAGGGACGTGTAAGGAATAGGGGCGAAATAATGGAAATTCCTTGCACAATGAATGTAGAGAAAATGGAAAATGAGACACATTTGTAAAATTTAATGGCGCTATGAGTAGTTTTCATTAGCGTTATCACGATCAATGCTGGTTGTTACTAGGTACACGCTGTAGGTCCGTTGTTGTGAGGTAAGCACAAACGTACATTGTGGTAAAATAATTGCATGGAACAGAATATTATGGGTTCGTTGGGTAAGATTTGCAAAGCTACTCATGTTATTCATACGCAAAGCAATATACAGACGAATAAGGTTGGTTTTTGTTGGTTTGGCGAGGGAAATATCTATCTACTGATATGGTTTAATACGAATGTGATTCACAAATAAAAATTAAATTACAATCATTTGTATTTTTTTATGTGCGATTGTAAAAACGCCTTATCTGTAAATAAACAAAAGCTGATTAGTTGAACAAAATGTGTTTATTCACCTGTACTTCTAATGTAATTTGAAATAATTAATAACTGATCTCAACATGTTTAACATGTTCAAAACTATTAAAAAAAAGACAAAAATTATAAAAACCAATGTTAACAACGTGTTGAAGATAAAAACTCTAATGAATTGGGTTGAATAATCATAAAATCATTTGAAAAAGAACAAACATTAGAAAACTAATCAAATGATTACATAACAGTAGTGATCGGAATGTAAATTGAATTAAAGGCGTTGTATTAGCTGCAGATTATACGGATCAGAGTTTCACGCATTCAAAAATAAAAATAGGCATATTAATGAGTTGTGCATCACACACGAATGCGAATGGAAACTTTCACTCTAGCGAGTTCTTACTTTGTTAAGTGTTTTCTTGTGAAAGTGAAAACCACTTGATATGTGCGCTTCTTTCCTCCTCTCTGCATTGACTGCTTTTATACTTTTGCATATATTTTATAGCATGATAGTCAACCGAATGACCGATTGTCCCAAGCGAATAATCGACCTGTTTATTTCCATTCGCACGAATTCACAGATTAGATAAAGGATATTTCCTGGTGTCTTCTGGGCCAAACATTTGTCGGTAAAAAAACAGTCTTTTTGGGCCAGTTCCCAGTCAATAGCGTTTCTTAACCGTTCCATTGGTTGGGAAGTATTTGTGTTAGATTAGAGGCGTAAAATGCAACACAACTTAGTAAACAGTACACAACTCACGTCAGCACGAGAAGAAAGCTACGACGCTGGTGCGACAAGGCCAGCGACAGTCTGTTATTGAAAAATGGGAGAGAAAGTGCTGAAGACGATACCACCCTGGACGACGGTACTTGTCCGCACTGGTGAATACTTGGACACGCGAGGACTTTTAGTTCAAGTTCAAATTCGTCGCGCAGATGGCGTTCCGTTCGGTGCTCTTCCTGCTCGTGCAGTGTTTGGTGTTGGGCGGTGTATTTTCTGGTGTGATGGCCAGCGAAGCCAATAGCACAGTCCAAACTCGAGACTTTACCAACGAGAACCTTACCGCACCGGGAAGATTTGCTTGGAACGATAGTTTAATGATCGATCCGAACGGTTTCATTGGAAAGGCGCCATTGCTGAGCAGAGGCGTGTGGAGTTGGATCACGACCGTTTTCGGTATGCCGATCTTTAGTGTATTTGCGTACCGAGCTGCGGCACGGAACTGTCCACCATGCTGTGAGTAGTATATAGGTGAGAGTACCTAGAACGAACTAAACTTCCAGCTAAACAACGCTGAACGTGTTTACTAGCGTCTGTGATTGTTTGGTTGATCTTCCGTAGCTTGTGGCACAAACACAAACAACTCCAAGATTGTCGGAGGTCATGAGGCCGAAGTCGGCCGTTATCCCTGGATGGCAGCACTATACTACAACAACCGGTTCATCTGCGGCGGTTCCCTGATCAACGATCGATATGTCCTGACGGCGGCTCACTGTGTGTTTGGTAGCGATCGGTCGCTTTTCCGCGTGAAGTTGCTGATGCACGATCGCACCGTACCGAAGGAAGATTCCTTCGAGCGCAAGGTGTCCTACATAATGACTAACTGGTTCTTGAACGTGCTTGTGTTCATTACCAACGACGTTGCGCTGCTGAAGCTGAGTGAACCGGTTCCTCTTGGCGAAACGATAGTACCAGTGTGTTTGCCACCGGAAGGCAATACGTACGCAGGACAGGAGGTCAGACCCTAAACTTTCTCTCCTGATGGACCACAGTTGGCGATGCTGATACTTGCCCGCTTATCCTTTCGTTACAGGGTATCGTGACCGGATGGGGTAAGCTAGGTGATGGGACGTTCCCGATGCGCCTGCAGGAAGTGCACGTCCCGATCCTGGGCAATGAAGAGTGCCACAATCAAACACAATACTTCCGGTTCCAGATCAACGATCGCATGATGTGTGCTGGGATTCCCGAGGGTGGCAAGGACTCGTGTCAGGGCGATAGTGGTGGCCCAATGCATGTGTTCGATGCAGAAGCTAACCGCTACGTGATAGCGGGTGTCGTATCGTGGGGCTTCGGATGTGCACAGCCTCGGTTTCCAGGTATATATGCTCGAGTGAACCGATTCATTTCCTGGATTAACTTCAATACGAGAGATGCGTGTACGTGCAAGTGAAGTAATGATTTGTTTTGTTTTGCGGATGCCCAACGAACAACGTACCTGACCGGACCGGAACCGCAAACCATGGAACAATGTCCTGTGGGAAGCGACAGCGAAAGAAAGATTGTTTGTCAAAGCAATTACTGCTAATTGATGTGAGGCATTTAAGAGGGGTAATTTTTGCTCCGTCCGCGTGTGTGTTTATATTTGAATAAAGCTTTAACTTGCACTTGATCGCGATCGCAGCTGATGATTTATCCTCGCGGAAAGGTGAAAGCTCCTGATGGAGGACTACTTCTCACCTTCGTACGACGGCATTCGGTTCGCCGTACGTTGCCTACAGGGAAGCATTGAACATTGCACAAGGTGTTAAAAATTGTCATTTCAACGAGGTTCAGCGCACCCGCATTCTACAGCGTATAGTGGAATGAGTTACGATCGGATGTGTGACGTTTCTTTTATCTTTGGGTTATTTTATGCTTTTTTTTTTGGTGAAAGAAGTACGTTTGTTCGCATGACTCAGTTTGCGAAACCAATGTCACAGAGTGGTTTGAGGTTTAACAATGTTTTCTTTAGAGGAGATACTGTGAGTTCAACGATCAGACGGTCTTGAACTTGTGTTGTAGCAACTTGGTGTCATTTATCTTACATCCGGTACATTTCCAGAATCAATGACCGATATTTTGCCGAAATTGAGCTTTACAAGAAAAAGCCAAACTGTCATAAACCGATACACGTGGTAGAAGTGTCACGGACGATGTATTTTCCTTATTAAGTACTGTTGTTTGCCGTGTACGCTCTTGCTCTTTTCGTCCTAATTTGTGAGCTCCATCGATCTAATAATATTTATTTGAAACAACACAAAATCATGCTAATTACTCACTGCGATCATCATGCTCTACTGATCTAGTTCTATTGCCCTACTGCCCAGCAGGGAATGAGTCTGTCGCGTGAGGAACAGCAATTGGGCACGAATCTGTGGGCTGCATCATTAGCGTTCGGAAGATTCGATGCCGATGCTCCACCCATACCGCACGCCAGCCACACTCTTCCGCACTTAGTCAAGGATCATTCGCCCACAGCTTCTCGCCGGTGTGCCTTGCCGTGGTGATTAACGGAAGGAATGAATCAGCTCTCGCTCGTCCATTAGCATTCACTTATAAAGATGTGTGCAATGGGGTATCATCCTTGAACTTCGGGGTACGATCGCACCCACGATGTTGTCCTCTGCCCCTACAGAGGGTTTGCGGTGGAAGGCTGCGATACGAATGCGATTTCAAGGTTTGCATCCCCCTAAAACCAGTTGAATGTCAGCATCATCTGCATTTCCTAATGCGCCAAATGCGCGTACTCACCGGAAAGGTGAGTAACGAGTGACGATCGCTGTTCAAGTTCAGTTCGAAAAAGATGTCACGCAGGTGTGTGGTAGGTGGCACGCACGATGAGCGCTGCTCCATGAGGGTTGATCGTTTGCTGTATGGGTGGCTCTGTGTTGGTATTGCACAAAGGTACAACGTAATGGAGCAATTGGTGAAAATAACTTGAATCATATAAAATTAATGGAACTCATAAATAATTTTTGTTTACGTTTTTAAAAACAAGATGGTGACGCAATGGTTTAAATGCAGCCAAAGATTAGTTGCGAAAAGTAAAAGGAAAACAAAATGGCAAAATAACGTCGTACAACTTCATTTAAGAAAGCAACGTTCACAAGAAATTTTAATACCATGTTGTGGGTTCAAGTCTATGGCTACACATCGTGACATCGACGTGAATATTACGTAGCAATGCGTTACGTTCCCAACAGCTCTTGCACCATAGCGCGTGTAATGTACGAGCAACTGATCTTGGTTCATTGCGCTTGTGTAAGTTGCGTTCCTGTATGCGTTGAATAGGTAAGTTAGGCTATTAAAGAGAGTGATTGATCGAGTTTGGTCAAAGTCAAGTTTTCGGGCAGAATTCATGGCAGTCCGAGACCGAGGAAAAGCGATGGCTCCAGATCGCTAGATAGGTCAGGGTTACTGGTAGACAAGGTTTCGGATGCGTGTCGATGCGGCTCACTATGGTATGCATTGTGCAATCAAGCAGTACCAGAGGATGGTTACGAAATGTAAAGCCCTGGTGTATTAGATAAGGGAATGTGAATGGGATGGGTGTTCTAGCAACTTTATTGTATATTTAATTAGATAATCTCTCTTTAACAACTTTATCGCGAAGCGTAACGAATTATTTTCACAGATGTTAGAGCAATGGGGCTTTTATTTGCAGTACTATGAAGTGAAGGTTTGAAATTGTAAAACGCCTATTAAACACATTCCTTCAAGGTTGCGCTCAAGGATCATAAACGCCCTCGGTAAACAGTGATTACCAGTTATGATAAGTCGACTTATTGATCATGACGGTAGCTCGCAAGTAGTGAGACAAAAAGAGAAAAAGTAAGAGCCTTCCAAAAAACCAACAGCGATGCAACGATGCACAAGTGCAACGTGATTTGCATGCGCGTAGGGTTATTGCTTCTCTACTTTGTTTTACTTCTCACGTTGAAAACACTAACAACGATAAGTCATACGATCTTCGAATCAGCTCAGACAGACAGAGAGAGAGAGAGACAGAGAACGAGAAAGAGAAAGACAGAAAGAGAAAGAAAGAAAGAGAGAGAGAGAGAGAGAGAGAGCGAAGAGACCGACGCTAGAGGGTATATGCCTTCTGTGGAATATGCGGATATGACGGAAAATAAACAAACATACGAAGCAACGATCTCAATGCTGATGAACATGACGATGGTGACGATGGAGGTTTGCAGTCAAATTGCCGAACATTGTCGAACAAATTGTTGTTACTACTACTATACCGGTGAGAAAGATGGCCAACACCTCGACGGCTCTCGCTGTTCTCGTTTCTCCCTTCCCTTGGCTGTGTATCCCCACCCTGAATCGATCTTTGACACTGGCCTTCTCACTCGCACGTGGATCGAAGCGCCGCGCATGATGCGTCGCGCTTATCGGCGGTGTATGCGATGCAAGCACGACCACCACAAGAGTAAGGAAGCCATCGGCACAATGTGTGTTAGTAGAACCAAGGGCACGCACTCTCACTTTCCGTGCGCACTATGAGGTAATTGTCCACCGTAATCATCCCGGGGGACAGTCTCGGTGAGATGTGGTGGTTATGTCGCGAGCGCCACGACACGCTTGACACAGAGACAGGTGCACCGACGCTAATGGCTTGCTGTGGATGTGTTCGTAAGCATGCGACCCAATGCGCGCCGACAAAGCATAGTTCAGGTACCCGCAGCCGCAACACAGGCGCATCCGCACCCTTATCGCATACGACCTCTACTACTCTCGTTACAGAAGAAGACGACGACGACGACGACCACGGCGGCTCGAGATCAGACCCACCGTACGGAAGGGAACAACAACTGCAGGAACGCACTGCATTGCAAAACAAAGAGGGCCCACACCACATTGACACGAGTTCGATCACTCGTGTCGGAGCGCGCCAAGGTAGTCGACGACGTCCCCCGCGCGTTGTCATTGTCTCTTGAAGCATCTGAATCCGATTCGTAAAGTTGTGCATATAAAAGCCACGCCGATTACTGCTGTCAGTCACAGAACATTGCGTAAAGAGCCACAAGAAGCTTCAGCGCAAGAAGCCTCTATCCTAGAAGGCACATCAGCACCAGAACAGACAGTGAGCTCCCGTTGTGGATTCACAGCTTCATTCGGCATCGCGATCCTTTCGCCGTCTGTTCGATCGTACAAGTCACTTCGTTCCACCTCGAGTGTCCTGTTTGGTTCACAGTGCAGTGTATGTGTGTTGGTGTTTTTTGGTGTTTTTGTTGAGCTTATTATGATAATGAATCGATCCTCGTCCGTTCGCTTAATGGCAATTTGGGTGCTGATGCTGACGATGCTGGCCACACCAACGTTGGCCGCTCCTGTCAACAACTCCAGCGAATCCTGTGATTGTGGTGAGTTGAAAGTGCGCAGGGAGTGGCATTCTGCGCAAAATGTGCACCGTCCCAACCGTACGCAGCCGTTGGCTAAAAGTGAAAGGTTAACTCGATAATTGTAAACAACAACACGCTGGGCGGAGTGCATCTGCCAGGGTGGCAAAGTGCATCGTAACATATTTCGCAGGACGCCGTGCAGGAGTGCATTATTTTTTGTTTTTCGGTGGCGACCGATGCGCCGCAGACACGTTGCGTAACAAATCATTACAATCGGTGTGCAGTGCGCTTTTGCAATGGAAAATGCTGATTGTGATTGTGTGGATGGGTGACCCAGCGTGAAAACGGTAATAACGTGACAGACCCCAAAGAAAGCTGATCACAGGTTTCACTTTCGTTTCGATGAAATGCAGAAAAAGATGTTCCCTTTACATATACCGGTAATTGCTGATTGTATGCATCGTTCGTAATCGACACATTCGGTGGCACTGTGTGACACATGTTGTCTATGTTTTGGTGACATTTTTTTCCGGTCCCGGCGACGCGTGTTTTGAACGGTTGGTGTAGCTGTGAAACGAACGGAGAGGCCGAATAAGGCTAGCGAATTTAGGTTAAGCGCACACATACGCGAACTGCAATGCAATGATATCCGATCGGATGCATATGTATGTATGTACACAAGTTCGTGTGGATTTGTGAGCATGTGAGACTGATCCCACCATTCGTAACTGCCATTCCTGAGCGGATCTGAGAAGAACTGAAACATAGTTACATTCCCTAGCGAAGCTGGCGCATTAACAGTCACCAGCAACAGTTTGAAAGAATCATTTAATTTTTGCTTCCAGTTTGTGGTGTTGGTGGACGTACTAATCGCATCGTTGGAGGCGCCGAAACCACCGCACATCAATTCCCATGGCTAGCGGGCCTCTTCCGGCAAGGACGGCTGTACTGCGGCGCGTCTGTGGTTTCTCGCAATTTTCTAGTCACGGCCGCACACTGTGTGAATTCGTTTGAACCGAGCGAGATTAGGGTTAGTGTTAGAGCACGGAGCAATGGAAGGATATTTCACTCGTTTGCTTCATTTCGTTCAATTTGCTGGCACAGGTGTATCTGGGCGGTCACAACATCGCGAAGGATTATACCGAGCTTCGGCGGGTGAAGCGGATCATCGACCATGAGGACTTTGACATCTTCACGTTCAACAATGACATTGCGCTGCTTGAACTCGATAAACCACTGCGCTATGGGCCCACTATTCAGCCAGCATGTCTGCCGGACGGAAGTAAATGCGCCGCTGATGTTGTTAGCGAGGGCCTACATTGATCAATAACGAATATCCTCTGGTGCGTTGCTTGTTTTCTTTTTCAGGTATAATGGATTTCACCGGATCGGTCGGAGTGGTTGCCGGCTGGGGAAGGATCGAAGAGAAGCGTCCTCCCTCCAAGACGCTACGCTCGGTTGAGGTTCCAATCTGGTCGCAGGAGCAGTGCCTTGAGGCCGGGTACGGAAGTAAGAAGATCTCCGCCAACATGATGTGCGCTGGATACCATGATGGGCAGAAGGATGCCTGCCAGGGTGATAGCGGTGGCCCGATGCATAAGATGGGTCTGTTTGGCAGCATGGAAGTGATTGGTGTTGTTTCGTGGGGACGTGGATGCGCTCGTCCGAATCTTCCCGGTATCTACACGCGTATCGTCAACTACTTGCCGTGGATTCACGAGAAGCTTGCCAACGAGTGTATATGCCCGCCAAAGGATATTGCTCGACGATTTTAAGAGGATTGCCACAAAACCCGACCTCGCGGAACAGATGCTTACTGTTGATAATTTATTCGTTTTCTAGTCACAAGAAACCATAGCATGTAAGAGCTGTAACAACGGCTGTCACTATTAGTCTGTAAGATAAGAATTCATTGGGTTGTTGTAATCGCAGTTGATAAAGTTGTTAAAAAATAAACAATGGTAAAGAAGCAAAGCTAGCAGTGTATAAATACCAACAATTTGCCCAAGTCCGAAGATGACAACAAAATTAACTGCTTCCTGATGTGAGTTATTGACAGCAGCCTGCAGACAGCAGCCATCGATCATTCGCCATATGCGATCGACGGTGATCAAATAATGCACGCGCACTGAAGTAGAAAGCGACTATGCGATGGAACATCCACATCCACTAGCAAAGCAACGAATTGCTATTGATTAGGAGAGAAAATGAAAGTGAATCTTACACCGAAGCCCTCCGACGGACCAGTTCTCTTCGACGGGCATGATTCACCACACTCTCGCTCTGTCTATCTTTCTCCCGTTACCCTGTCACGTGTTGACCAACGCACACATGCTGCTTCGTCTCTTGTTGAGTTGCTTCTCCACTTTTTTTACATCGCAGGGTTTCTTGTGTACAATAACATGTTATTTTTTTATAGATTAGTTACACCTTTATACCGTTAACAATTTCACCATCAAACCTAATCGTTTGGACAATTTTGTAATGGATTATTATTATTAATGATTATATACTATTATTAATTATTTATTTTTTGTTTTGTTTGAGAATGGTATGTTAGTAGTATTTTATTGTTATTTTTTGACAGTATATTTTTATTTATATTAATTATGATTAGATGGAATCAAATTTAGTAATTCTGAATAGCATTTAAGCTTATTACGTTCCATGTTTATAGATTTTAATTATTTTAATGGTATTTAATTTAATTTTTAATTTTTATTTAACTGTCTTTAATTTAATTTTATTATCATTTATATATTCACTGAAGAACGGCCAGGCCGTATATCTAGCTTTAATTTCTTAATTTCTTTGTTTTTTACTAGACAAAGGG
The DNA here is from genome assembly GCA_018908115.1 of Anopheles rivulorum. Classification (NCBI taxonomy): domain Eukaryota; kingdom Metazoa; phylum Arthropoda; class Insecta; order Diptera; family Culicidae; genus Anopheles; species Anopheles rivulorum. The sequence continues at coordinate 5,364,351 of CM032177.1, forward strand.
TTTTCACTAGACCAATTCTACTGTCAGGTTCATTATTCATGTTTATAAATCTAATTATTGTGCATTGTGTTACTGTCTTACATCAAATCATCACACACAGTATATTGGATTGAACCATGAACATTTTCAACAGCATTGAACTATGAAAACAACAATATGATTATCACTATGACGTGATGCAGTGAAAATATGTGATTGAGCTATAAATCTTTGAAAAAATTGGGTTAAAGGGGCACTAACCATGATATACGGATTAGACAATATGAGAGTGAGATTGCGAAGATCAGTGGTAGATCGCTGAATAAAACCTACTATAACCGATTGTGTATTCGATTATTTTGACCAGTGATTGCACCAATAGTACAGAATTTAAAAGGTGCACAGAAGAAAACAACATTCAGATGGACACCGAACAAGTTATAGTTTTGTCGTAATAAACGAGCGAAAGATGGTGAGCTTGATGGGAACAAAAGCCAAGAAACCCTGTACGATGCTATGCTACTCTCACGAACCGTCTTCCAGCTGGGTGCCCTCTCACGATGTCCGGTTGATGATGGTGAAAAATGAAAGTAGTTTCATCGGTCTTCGATCCTTCGCCATTGTAGCGAAGGAAGCCTTACAGTCAAGGCCATTCACGGTGCAGTGGGCAGAACATATCGCACTGGCTCCAAAGTACGTTAAAGTAGCTTTGCACTAAGGCCTAAAGCTAGTGTGTTAGTCCCCTAAGCAAGTGCATTTTGGCTCAGTGCAAAACGTTGGCTGTGAAGTGGGTGAGAATAGAATCTAATAACAAACTATCACACGCGTTGAATAACGAATAAGAAAATTGATCACCCAGCGTGGTGCCCGATCGATCGATCAAACCGTGAGTCAGTTGCAGCAGCGTTGCATTGCTATAGTGAGCCCGTTACCGAACTCAGCCCTCAATATGGACTGTGCGCTGCAAGGGTTTAGCATTCGTCACGTTCCGTGAAACCTCGATGCGGTGAGTGTGGTGAATTGTGTACAATAGTATCAGGGTGGCCAATCAGCTTGCGGTGCGGAAACATTTACATAACCATTTCGGGTGGCCAGTATGCACGGTTGGTGACGAATTTCGCAGCTCGGTCGGTAGCGTTTTATGTTCCGCAATGGTCATTCGTACCTCCACAATCGATGGCGAAATTTTTTATTTCATCGATCACACTAAGTCGAACCATTCGTTGCGGGCGTCCAGCCGCTTAAGAGGAATTGTAACGAAAAAATAAAAAAAAATCAAATCTCTTACCAGTTCTTGGCGGTGCAACCAATGGGACAGACTCCTACGGTGTTAGTGGAAGGTTGGCTACAGTTTGTCACAGTTTTTTGTCCGAGCTGTGCGTGTCCGGGTTTGAGTCATTTCACTTTCAACCGTCCAAGTGATAGTGCGCATTTCCATCAGAAGTTGTGGTAGCGTTGTCGTGTTTGAAGGACTTCAGTGCAGCAAGGTAACGCGAGATCAATATCGCTAAGTGTACCAATCTTTCATCCTGTGCACACCAAAAAGCATGCAGACGAAATGTTTGGATGAACTGGTGGATTCCATCGTATCGAAGTGTTATAGTTTTCGTGTGCATACTCGTGCCCAAGGGTATCGGCACGGTTTGGACAGGTTTTCGATCGCATCCGAAAGGTGTTCCGATCCGAAAGCGGTCACATAAACTTTCTTTATAATTTTCATAAACATTGGCCGATCATGTGGGTGAGGTGAGATTTGAGGCCACCGAAAGACGGTGTTTTGAATGTAGGTTTTGTTTCTGTTCGCACACCAAACATATGTCAGCGAAAAAGTGTGTCAATATTGAAAATTATCTAAATTGGCAAATGGTGTGCAATGGTGTGCGTATGCTTTGGTGGTTGTTTTTTTGAAAGTTTTGTGTGTAATGTGATGATCACGTTTGGACATTTATGTTGTTGTTATTTTTTGTTTCCGAGGAGCTTGGACGTAAACATACATAACATTGCACATAGGTGTTGTCTCTGGAGGATGTCGTAAGCGTTAGATTTAATGATTTTGTTTCTCAAACTATTCGTTGAACATGTTGACTACTCGGAAATATTTAAAAAAATATGCCGAAATATTTTCAAAATCGAGAAATAATGTGTTTTTCGTAATTGTGAAGTTAGTGATAATCATTAGGATGCAAGATTTCACAAAGCAGTACAAAGGCGCTGTTGCATTTTGTTTTGTAGCTTACAGTGTTGATGGACCGAGTAATTGTACCATTTAAATTCGGCTTCGAGTTTGTCGAAATGTTTTTCACTCATGTAGGTGAATTCAGATGTAGTACGCATAGCAGTGACTATCTTGCTATGCGTAAATAAAGACAAAAAAGGCTCGAAATAGAAGGTAAAAAACTCTTTACGTTTTAACGCCACACAAAAATGACATTAAAATAGAAGAAATGAAATGAATAAATCAGGGCTTTTATAAACTTTACAAACCGGTTTAAGCCATTTAAACAACCTTTAACGCTTACCTTCCTAATGAGAGCGATGAACTTTAGCTCACATTAACACATGACCACTGACAAGACCGGCAGATAAGCGTGAAAGCCTTTCACTGCAGTGCACTTTTCAAGCGGATATGACCATTTATCAGGAGGGAAGACCCTCATTCATACACCCGGATTGCCTAGGGCAACGCATGTCGTACTGTCTGGGTTTTACGCAGGGTTCAAACGCTTTTTTTCCCGTGTAATGACGAAGGCTGGAACGTCTTGCATATCCTGTAGTGGGCACCTTTACTCCGAACATGTTAGGATTGAATGGAGCAGCTGCATCGCGCATCCGTCGACACTGCGTATCTAATGAAGTCTATCGAAGCAACAGTCACGAGCAACAGTATCCGAGCAACAAAATGCAAGAAATCGTGTCTTCTAATTTGTGCTGGCTAGTGTAGTTCCGGTGCGAACCGTTGAGTTTCCCTAGGGCTCACGTTTTGGGATGGCACCGACCGACGGCATTCCTTTCATTATATCACATACGAGAGATTAATTTCCCTTTGAGATTCCCATTGCTACCAGGTGTGTTTTTTCACTCTCGGTTTTGGCAGAGCTAGTGGTGAGCTGGTACTGTAGATCGATGCATGTGCCTTGGGGTGAAAACATTAAAAACAAGCGCCAGTGCGTGAGAAGTGCGAATGTGAAGATAGCGAAGACGGCCAGGTAAAACAGTGATTGGTCGAATGAAAGTGAAAAAGAAGAAAACGAAGCCATTATCCGTCCATCATCTGTAGTCTAAGGCGAGGAGCTTACATGCTGGCGGGTGTCGCTGACTGAGTCCGGTCCGTGTGTCGTACCCAAGTTCAACTGACGCGGTGCAGTGAGGGATGAAGGCGGATGCGGGCCAAACTGATGTTAAATAATGTTCGCCGTGCCGACGTCGTGCCTTGCCGAGAGCAGAAGAAAGTGAAATGAGATTATGAATCGTGTAAACACGGACCAGAGCAACAACGTGTAAGTGAAACGTTGAGTGAAAGATAAAATAGTAAAGCGTAGTGAATAGTACAGTTTGCAACGAGCGCTGCTAACGAACTACTGACGAACTGACCGCAGATGTTGTGGGCACATGAGCAAAAACATCAAACAAACAAACAACACACACTCACGCATGTACATGAGGATAGAAGTTTTTAGAAGGCAAACAGGGTGAGGGAGTCAAACTGTACCAGGGTTCAAGTGGAACGCAGAATTAATAAGCTTATTTTATGCGCAGAAGAATGCATCCGGAAATGAATGTTCCTTTGGTGAACAGATTGATCATTGGCACGGTATTAGCAACGTTAGTGTTTGCTGCAAATGTGGACAAAGTGGAAGGAAGCACGCTGTGGAATGATACGGAGCTGATCAGCCGAAATGGACGCTTTCTGTTCGACACATTGTTTGGGCTGAACACGGCAGCCTTTTCGCTCGATGATGATGACGACCTGACCAACAATCAGGTGAAAAGCTGTGACTGTGGTAAGTACTGGAGGAAAGTAAACGATTCTTCCATCGAAGGATGGTTTCTTGCTACTGCACTATGATCTTAGCGATCAGTTTGCCTCAAAGACCGATATCTGATAGTTGTCATTATTTGCACGTATATATTCTTTACGGTGTTAATGTTAACCGTAACATTAATTAATTTTAAAATTAATTTATTCCAATTATTGCCCAGCCACAATGTTCTATTATTTTGTAAATTATCTATTAAACTCTGCAGCATAACATGAAATATTCAAAATTGCCACTAATTTATTGAATACGGATTATAAAATATTGATTTTTGTCGGTTTAAAAAGAGATAGTAAACATTGAAAGCGTCTCGAACCGTGTGAATGATCTGATGATAAAATTTTACAATCGTAGAAATTGTAAATGTCTTATACAGAAGAATACACAAGTAGTTTATTTATCGTTCGAAATCAATTTAAACGTTTAGTACAATTTAAAAAGTTTTTAATCGTATTACATCCAGTGTTTCTTATCTTTTTTTTGATTAAAACGATTGACAGAACAAGAATATTTACATATAGTCTGAAACACCCGGTTTTTTATTACAACTGCCTTGTAAACATTTTGTTTATCATGCTGTAATACAGTAAAAATTTTTGACAATTGAACAATATTATTTATTTAATATCGATATTATAAATTCTATAGAAAGATTTGATATTGCATTTGGTACATATTTTTAGTATTAAATTAAACCTAAAACGACTTTACCGATACGAATATGTGGAAATTTAAATGCGCGAATGAAAAGTAACCGGATAGCGCTCCGGTCTCACATGTGTAATGCGGGTTGCATATCCACCGGGCTGAAACGAATCTATTGTAACGCGTGCTAAGTTTTCGCCCATCGTTACGACCGTTACAAGTGTTACGCCTGCTAAGCAGACATTTCTTCTTGTTTTTGCAGAATGCGGTGCAGCTAATCAAGAAATTCGAATTGTTGGAGGACGTCCGACGGGAGTAAACCAATATCCTTGGCTGGCACGTCTAGTTTACGATGGTCAGTTCCATTGCGGAGCATCACTTCTCACGAGGGATTACGTGCTGACAGCGGCGCATTGTGTTCGAAGGTAAAGAAGCATTTGTAGTTTACTTGTTTATTAGTTGATGGAAAATCTAACTGTGTCATATTTTCTTTCAGACTGAAGCGCAACAAAATCCGTGTAATTCTAGGTGATTATGACCAGTTTGTAGCATCTGAGACGCCAGCGATAATGCGTGCGGTTACTGCCATCGTACGTCATCGCAGCTTCGATCAAAACTCGTACAACAACGATATTGCATTGCTGAAGTTGCGTAAGCCCGTGGATTTTACCAAAACTATCCGGCCGGTGTGTTTGCCCAAGGAACGCAGTGAACCAGCCGGTCAGCTGGGAACGGTTGTCGGTTGGGGAAGGACCTCGGAAGGCGGCACACTTCCCGCGTTAGTGCAGCACGTAGATGTACCGATCTTGACGCTTGATCAGTGTCGCAGCATGAAGTATCGTGCGTCACGTATAACTTCCAACATGGTAAGCAAGCTGAAAGGGCAGTCTTGCTGTGACGCATGAGAACTAAACTAACTTCCATGCACGGGTCTATTTACAGTTGTGCGCTGGTAAAGGCAAACAGGACTCATGTCAGGGCGATTCCGGTGGACCACTGCTGGTTCGAAACGGTGATAAGCACGAAATTGTGGGGATTGTATCGTGGGGCGTCGGATGTGGCCGGGCGGGCTATCCTGGAGTGTATACGCGGGTGGCGCGATATCTACCCTGGCTACGCGCTAACCTGGACGACACCTGCCTCTGTTCGAAGTGATATTAGAAGAGAAAGGAAAAAAACGACTGTAAATAAAGCGCGAAAACTACTAGCCGACTGACAATACCACCGGATAACTGAACATTGTATTCAAGTGTGTGGAATGGGGTCGTTTCTTCCCAGCCCAGGGATACTGGATCTGGAGGTTTGGCTGTTTTGGCCCATTTTCCGTCCCTCTCACCATTGCATACAGAGGGTGATAATTTGATCGATTTACCAAGCGACACAGAATGTTTGCACTAATTGGGGCAAATGTGCGATGCCATTGCTTTTGCTGCGTGCTGTGTTTCAATGTGTTTTTTTGTTGTTGTGAGAAACAAAGCAAAGCAAACAACGGAAGAAAAGGCACATGACACTGATGTCGGCATATCGGATGACGGAAGAACAAAAGCAACGATTAATAGAAATGAGAGCATAAATAGTGTGGGCCGACTGGGAACCAGCCGCAGTCGATGTGGCACGAAAGAAATTTTCTCACGTATCGCACGCAGAAACATGTGTGGAATGTTTGGCCAACACACGGCTGCAAAAGAGAAGGTAGGGAACGTCTGGCAACGTTGGCAAAAAGCTCATTATCGCACATAAACTATCATAATTGAATCATCATCGCGTAGGCTGGATGAGAGTTTGTTACTATTTACTAGTGCGAAATTTTGTCAGAAAAAAGAGGATATCTTTCACGAAGAGGGTAAGTTTAAAAAAAAAACACCATTTTCCGTATGAGATGATGATAATTTCTTGTGAAGCTCTGCAATTGACAATTGAGCGTTGAATGTAGTAAAGTAATCTGAATTTATTTTGCAAAAAAAACCATTTTAATCTAAATTTAAAATGTTTTATCATTTTTCGGAACAAATAAGAAGGGAATAGTTTAAATGCGAATAAAAAAATAATAAGAGTAGAGACTAGTAAAATGTAAGCAATATCGATCTTTTGCATCGTCTTGTTTAATTAGTTATTGCTCAACAAAATTCGATTGAATTCCGACACTAGGTTCAATAATAACGCTGGATTAACCTGGGTAATTTTGGGTAATGGCTGAAGAATTTCCCTTACTTCTCATGTTATGTGAAGTTTTGAAGCGTGCTATTAATATTGTAATCGTTATTTGATGCAAATATTCCATTAGAAATTGTAAAAGGTTTGCGTTAACTGCCTGGTCTTTTGCTAGAGCTCATATTAAAAAAAAACAAGTTCCATTTTGTTCCACCAAATATTACTTTGATGGCATCAATACGTGGCTTATACGTGAATATGACAGCATCGGTGATATTTGTCGATTCTGATTAATATACATGAATAGATCATTGTAATTTTTTTGTCAGTTTAACACAGTCAGTCTAACAACAGAAGAATTTTTCTACGTAATTACTTTTTATTACGTTACCTCAATTATGGCAGTAACATATTTATGTGCTTTGGTGCTGCTTAATTAAAACGACATATATTTAATAAAGAAAAATCATATCAAATGTGGACCGGCTCAGATATAAGTGTGTAAAATAAGTTTAAAAGTTGCGTAGAATAATAAATTTTATTGTTTTTTTTATTAATTTAATAAGTTTTAGTATAAGATGATCACAAAGAATTGAAGACAATGTCAACGGATAAGAAGCTCATATAAATATGTTAAAATTGTTTACTCGTTTTTGCTTTTAACTCGTTTCACTTTGAGTTAGTGTAATTATGATCGTTTTGTATTATTATTTCATTTGTAACATTTTTTACCTAATTTATGTCAATAAAAATATGTTCTGCAATATTTTTTCACCTAAACACGGAACCTTCCAATAGCAAGGGTTAAGAACCCTGCGGCAGTAAAACAGCGATGAGCTTTCACTCGCTATATGGAGGAAGTTTGTCACGAAAATGGATAATTATCTCAACAACCTGATGACGCCCGGTCAAAGATCGAATCGCTCTTTGCGAGATGGTTGTTGTGGTATCGTTCTCCAAGCAGAACGAAAATCCGTCTAGAGGGAAGAAAAGTGTTGCGCATTTGTTTACCTTTTACTGGGACGGTGTGAAGGAAGATACAGCAAGATCAGGTTGCCTGTGTCCATTCCACGCTTCGTAAGGTGAACCACGCTTCTTGCATCGTTCATCCACCGACAGCAAAGACGAATGGGACGATGAATGTTGGGGGATCATCCCGAGCCACCGCTATTACCGCACCTTTCGCGATTTCCGCCCACTGAAGCTGAGGGCTGAGAAAGACGGTAAAAAGAAGCGAGCAAGTGCCAGAGAAAGCCGAATGCCCGATGCGTGGAAGCATATCCCGACTCGACCAAGCACAACCCGACTCGACCGATCATTTCAGTCAGTGACCGTGAGCGAAGCGGACGTTTCTTGCGAGTAGATCTCGCCCATTGCGCTCGTTCTTGTGAAGCATGGTGTGAGTCGCACCCGTTCAGCCACTTAACGCAACGCGTTTCCATAAGTGATCGTCACACGTCAGTGAATGCTCCAGAGAAATACCCGAAACGAAGCTGGTGCTTGTATAATTGCAACCAGCCGCATACATTTGGGTCGAACTTGAGGCGAATATTGGAGCAAACGCTTCCAACCAACGATTGTGCGAACGGCCAATTGTAAAAATACGCTACGAAAACAATTAACGGACCAGTGTGTGGGCGAATGCATTAGTGTGGGCGAAAATGTGCAACTTTAGCGTGTCGGTGGTAAATTCGGTTCGTTTGCAGATCTAATCTGCGTGCAAGAGGTGTGCGGCGGATGCTGGGTAGAAACATCGATCCAAACCGCAACGGCTTTGGAAGCCCCAAAGTTTAAGTGAATCTCGGACGGGTGTGTGAAGAATTGACGTGAGAACAAACGTGCGAAGGAATTTGCCTAAAATTAGAACGAATTGGGAAAGAACTATGTGTTTGGCCGATAGTGCCTGCCGTAACTACCTGTACAGCATGGAAGTAAGCAATTTAGCACGGAACATAATCAATTTGCGCATCAGCACGATGGTGGGCACGGTGCTGTTGATGGTGCTGGTGGTGCTAGGCCTGCTGACCGGTGAAGCCGCTGGGAAGCTACAGGCTCAGGGCAAATACGAAATGCTAGCGACACCCAACAAAAACACCGACGAACGGAGCATAGTCGATAACATGAAGATGTTGTTCGGAGCGGGCAGTAATCGAGCCCCCGCCCATGATACGCCAGCCAGTGCCTGTAGCTGTCGTAAGTAGCTTACGTACATTATTAAACATCGCCATTAAAGTGTAATTCGCCAAAAAAAAATGGTTAAACCAAGTTAACGAGCTTACCAAACCAAGCAGAAGCGGGGAATGTAATTTTTGAACTTTTGTGGCGATCAACGTCATGCGTATTCCAAATATCACCATGCTTTATCCTGAAAGGGCACACGCTTGTTGCTTTTGACATTCTCTCACCAGTTTTACAATTTTGCGCACGCTAATGAAATGTGCATACAATGTCTGGACCTTACCCGACTGCATAAATTTATTCGCCCGCTGAAGTTTCCCCTTCCGATTTCGATGATCTCAATATTTCCCGAGTGCTCAATGTCTGTGGCAGGACACACAGGAAGAATTCGGGGTGGATACGAAATGAATCCGCTCACTCACACCTGCACACCTTGTAGCACCGTAGCAAACGAAAACAAAAACAGTGCAAAAATACAAGTGTGACCATTGGTATTTGCATTTCTTGCTGTTTTCTTTGTTTGCTATGGTAATCCTTGGCTCACTTGGTTCGATGAAAGGCAAACAAAGCTTTTGCCGTGCCAACAAAAAAAAAAGAAATAAAAAGAAATATCAAATCCTACGCAAAGATTCAAATTTCCGGTGTTGGCTAAAAGGAAGTAGAAGGTGTGAGGGTGAAAGTGTTTCCCCCTAAACCACCTCTCTGCACCCTTTGCCGAGTGCCTGGAACATCCTGAAGCGTTTGTGTATCCGATCCGACGTAGATTAGCTTTACGATCGGATCGGTCCGAGTGCCGCGAGACGTTGAGTTCGATGAACGTTTCGATGAAATTCATTTACGATCCGGTATCTCGCCATCTCGCCACGCAGAAGAAAAAACAACCTTTTCTGTTTGACCGGTTCTGTCCGGAAACTGTCTCCAACAATACGTCGCAAGCGTATCTGTTGTGTTTGAGGAACAAATAATTTTCTCGTTGAAAGTAGAACGCCTGAATTCGGCATGGCAAGTGTAAAGTGTGTAAAAACGAATATTAAAAGACGGATTACTTTTACTGCTTCTGTAGGTGGCAATTAATAAACTTTGTCGATACATGTATGCACAATTTCATCGAATCAACGTCTTGGGATTATAATGTTTACTAGATAAAATGAGGAAACCCTCCAACAGACCGTTTGGCCCGCTTTGTTCGGTGAGATCTGCCTTCGCCGGACTCTGGAAGGTTAATTCCTACCCAGCCGAACTTATGAACCATCGATGGTAAGTGGTTGCATGGAAGGAAAATAATAATAATAAAAAACCACCCCATCATCGTAGCTCGGCGTTCGCGTGTGCCCAATTCGGGCCTTTGGTTGGGCCACCCATGATACGACAACTCGGCGCTGCACTTACTATTACGTTCCGAAATTTCGATAGAAAGCTCTTTGATGATCAATCGTTTGATTGCGGAGCATCGATGATCGCAGCATCCTCTGGGCAGGCGGTGTAAGTGTAACGGAAAGAAAACGATTCGAAGAACACGCACACACACAAACAAAAAAAAGGAAGTGTATCCAACACATGACCTAGCTGTAACACACCCTCTGGGTAGGGTGTTTCTTGTGGTGATGATCGCCCACCTTGGCACGGTGATGGGTTGGAAGATTGTGTGTGTGTTTTTTTGTGTTTGTTGCAGAGATTTGACTCTCCACAGGGCCGGTGGCAGGGCACGTTTGGTCGAAAGGAGGTTTGATACGATCTTTAGGAAAATGTAACAAGCAGACGAATGATCAAGTGAGCCATCCGCTGTCAGGCATCAAACCGGCTTTGCCGCCGCCTATCGCGGCCTCGATCGACAAGTGTTGTGCGGCTGGTCGATAAAATCGTGTTTCGCCACATTTACGGTAACGGTTACGGTAATTCTTCCAGCGTCCAACGGTGCAATGCGCGAGCTGCCAGTGCCGAGCGTTCTTGCGCACACATCTTGCTGGTGGCGTGCCAATAGTCGAATGATCGTGTGACACGCACGCCCGCTAGTGACGGCAATTACCGTGGCAGACATTATTTGCGTGTGGCGTGGCCGATGCACTCATGCACTGTTGTTGCCATTTCTCATTCGACAGGATGTGGCGAGCGGAACGACGCTTCGAGGATCGTTGGCGGCCAGGCGACGGGCGTGAACGAGTTTCCCTGGATGGCGCGATTAAGTTACTTCAATCGGTTCTACTGTGGTGGCATGCTCATCAACGACCGATACGTTCTAACGGCCGCTCACTGCGTTAAAGGGTAAGCGAAAAGTTGGTCGATTGGCGTGGTAAAAGGGAAATGGAAAAAACAACAACAACAAACGATTGAAACGGTGACTGTGTTGCTTACGTCGTTGCAGCTTCATGTGGTTCATGATCAAGGTGACGTTCGGTGAGCATAACCGGTGCGACGACTCCGTACGGCCGGAAACACGCTTCGTGCTGCGAGCGATCGCACAGAAGTTTAGCTTCCTGAACTTCGACAACGACATCGCACTGCTGCGGCTGAACGACCGTGTACCCATAACGGATTTCATTCGACCGATCTGCCTGCCATCCGATCCAAGTAAGTACGAACGTACGAAGGCACACCAAGGTGCCTGTGGTAAATGTGGCACATATGTGCAGATATACGAAGATACGCGCAATATACGGCTGATCTTGAAACATTGGCCAAGCAAACTGGCTAATGGGAAGCGCAAATACTGCTGCTGCCCCCCAAATGTGACCTCCTTTTTTGAGCGCCTTCCTGTTTTTGCGCCCAGTGTGTCGTCGACAGTGTCTCCCCATATGTGTGTGTGTATGTGTGGTTCTTTTCTTCTTCTTTCGGTCTGTTTGCTATCTCACCGACAGGTAATGCGTACGTCGGCACCAACGGAACGGCCACCGGTTGGGGCACACTGAAGGAGGACGGCAAACCGTCTTGCATCCTGCAGGAGGTGGAGGTGCCGGTCCTATCGAACGAGGTCTGCAGTACGCAAACGAACTACACGGCATCCATGATCACGGACAATATGATGTGCGCCGGTTATCTGGGTGTGGGCGAGAAAGACTCGTGCCAGGGAGATTCCGGTGGGCCGCTGATCGCCGAGCGGGAAGACAAACGGTACGAGCTGATCGGTGTCGTGTCGTGGGGCAATGGTTGCGCCCGCCCCTACTATCCCGGCGTTTACACCCGGGTGACACGCTACCTCGACTGGATACGCGAAAACTCCAAGGACGGTTGCTTCTGCAGCGAGTAAGCGACCATCGGCAACCGTGTGGTGTCGACCGTCCATTTATGCTGGTTCGTGTTTATGTGATGTGATGGAATCGAGTTGGTGGCAAACAGTAGCAAATAAGTGCAGCAATCCCGAAGGAAATAATATAACGCGATAATTAACCGTGTCTATAGCATGTAGGACAAACTGGACCGCAATGCCGAACAATGCACTCTTGCAATCCACCATTCAAATAATCGGCCATTCCGACGATTCTCTCTCTCTATCTCTCTCTCTCTCTCTCTCTCTCTCTCTCTCGCTCTCTCTGTCTCTTTCTCTGTTTCTGCACTCCAAAAAAAAAAAACGAACGTCACCTACACGCCTGGCAGTAGAACGTACAGTACACGTTAGAGAAACCGTAACGTAACTCGCACATCGCCATCGGCTTCCGCGATGGCCGATTTAGTTTTCTTCGCCACTGCGCGTCACTGCCGATACCGTTAAACTGACCGTGGCCGGAATTTTAAAACGGTAGACATTAATAAACAAAAGCGAAGATAAGCGGCGAAAAAAAAAACACGTTGGTTCGAAAACGTTACAAAAAAGCTTCATCCACGGTTCGGACACAACCGTAAGCGTACGTTCTCCATTTTCGTCAGCGAGTATCGGTGCTTTCGCACGTGGAAGATGCCGGCGTGAACCTATTTTTTGCTGCATTCTTGTAGGAGAGTTCGTGCAGATGTGTCTATTTTTTTGTTACGCTTGTGGATCATTTGAAACTGGGTGACAAATTTATTTTATCAATGGACTCGGGAATGTCACCACACTAATGTGCTTTGAGATGCTTTGCTGCATTCGTTAATGTGCTACAAATTAAAGCTCGGAAATGAGGTTCCGCGTTTCGTGAGTAGCTAATCGTTACAGTTTGCGATGGCGACATCCGCTTGGTGGATGATACGATGGAAATTCTATCGTTTGGGGCGTTTTATTTTACTTTTTATTTCCCTTAAAACCAATCTTAATCGCTTCACCACACGTTTCAGCGATCGATGCTTTCGTTCGTGTGAACGAAGTACATCAGTAGAAGCTGTTTTTAATAACACTGTGGCGCTCCGTTTTCGGTGGCACAACATATCGCATTAACTTTATAGGCGTAAGCTAGTTATAGATGAACATTGTGTTAGGTAGAGATATGTAAAGTAACGAAACGATCAACCAGGTTACCCAGGTGCAACAATCCCTTTAAGGTGTGGCTCTTGGAAAACCAAAATAATCGAAGAAAATAAAACACATTTTAACTTTATCACACAAACCGGACATGCGTTTTCACGGGTGATTCTTATGTATCATTATTAATTTCAGTACTTAATGAAAACCGAACACTGTTAATTATAGCAAACTTTATGCAGTACAATATGAGGGGAAATCATAACGTTTATAATTCGTTCGCAAACTTTCACAATAATTTACACTTCCAGCTCTCTAGGCTAGCATTACGGAACCATAGTGAGAATAGTTCGTAAAGCTCCCTGCAATTTGTTTTGGAGATGAGCTACATAGCAATAGTTCGTAATAAACGAGTCTGCGAGTCTTCTCGCTCTCAGGGCACGGTGATGAATGCTTTTTCCCTGCCGGAGGTGAATCGATGGGAAGTAGTAAAATAATGTTTCTCAAAACAAGCTTCGTCTAGAGACCGGCCTGAACTAGAGCAGACCAGTTTTGCATCCCAGTGCTATAAAAACCCCTTGGTGGTGCAGTAATTCAGTGCGCCAGAAGACGAAACTTATAGCAGTCGTAATAGAGCTTGGTGAAATGAAGCTCAAACTTTACACCGACGATAACTTTAAAATCTTCTTCATATAGCATAGTAGGGGTCGGCACACTTTTCACGATTTGGGTAAGGGGATAAAAAAGATCCTTAAACTCAAAAAAAAATGTTTAGACATAAGCTTTAAAAGCTCTCATAAAACCGTTTAAAAATACTTATAAATTATTCCAACTCTGTTAGCTTTGTTGATGCTCGAACTCATTCCGAAATAGCGACTGTAAATTACTGTTAATTTATTGTCAAATAGTCAAATCTTGAAACTCCTCTTTTCCTCTTTAACGTTCAAGTGTAAACAATATTTCACCCGGATATTCGTGGTACGTGGATATCTGCACTTTGATGAAATGATGTATTTAAAGCACTATCGCCATACTTGCTTCTCGCATAAGCCGTTTAGAGCATTCGAAAAAACCGTGGAATGTGATTGTTTGTGATAATTCAGGATTGTATAATATTTTATGGCGAATCGTTGGAACTTGTTCAGTCCCGGTCACAAGATATAACGACACGATTACTAATCGTTACGTCGACGGAACAAAGAAACAATTTTCGCATTTAAAAAGTCTTAACTGACAACGCCCCCCGTGCTTTGACGAACCCTGACCCATAGACATTTGTTCCGGTTGCGCCAACGCAATGTGTATTATCATTTTTCCCCATATTTTGGTATTTATAAAGCTTGGAAAGCATGTTGAACAGAAGTAGAACAATCCAGTTACGTTAACCTAAGGGTGCAGGGAACCGGGACAGAATGTTACGCTCTGAGCATGGACGACGACGACCGGTCGCTCCTGAATGCCAGTGAATGGAACATTAGAGCATGCTTAACGCATCAGTCCTACAAACGGGAGCCCATGAATGAGGTAGAAGAATCTAAACCCCCTCCCTCACTCTCCCCCCTCCTCCCTCTCTCTCTCACACACACACACACTGCACAGTGGTCCATGATGATGACAAAACTGGCAACTGGGTCAACGCCATCGACACACTTCAGAAGGTACTGTGTCTAACAACGCGCGTTTTGCGCGTGAGTGACCGTCGATGCCACGCTAAACCAAGTTTTATTTACTCGTTTGCTTTGTTCTATACTTTTATCTTTTCCATTTTACATCTTCTGGCTACCAGGGAAGGCTGGCTCGAATTCAACCGCATGACCATTCCCAAACAGGCGAATGGTCAATGGTCCCCGGATGCAATGGTTTAACGCTGCAGGTGCAGGGGGGTTATCACAGGGAAGACCAGTCAAAACAACAGAAGTATACCCTACGATGATGAAAAAAGAAAACTCGCACTAAATTTTGAGCAATTTTGCAAAGCTTCTGGGCTTGGTTTGTTTATCGCCATTTTCCTCAAACAACATTTTTTATGGTTAAATTTTGTAAACTCTTAACAGACAAACTGCATATGAAGAATTGAAAGACACACAAAACATGTATGTGTTTGCTAGCTCGTGCGTGCTTTGTAATTGATATATAAATTTCCATCCATTTCTTTTAATTGTGTTGTGTGTTTTGTGCAAAATAGTTAATTTTATTAATGTTTAACTAGCACCAAATAAATTACCCTTAATGTGAAGCACATCAAGTGAGCTTCATGCGTGGAAATGGGATTGCAATTTATTTAGAAACAAAGCGTGAAGAAATCATTCACAGCTACCGTTTTGAGCTCTAAAGAAGCAACGACATGCGTTGCTCTGTATTTTTCGGCAAATTTCCCCAGTGGACTACGTTGCCGTGAGGCTTCAAAGAAGTAATAATCACATCCATTTACTTTCATCTCTAGTTGTGCTCTATTATGTTCCTTGCGGTCGTTGGTATGTTTGCTTTTAAATTTTGTGCCAAATGAAGACTATGTCTTTTTTTTACGTAAAAAGTCTAGACACCAAGAAGGAAGACACATAAGTGTTACATTACTTGCCAGAAATAACCCACGTGTTGACGTTCATCAACCTTAGCATGGATGTTGCGGGATCGTTTTTGTTGAATGAGTTCCCATCAACGGAGCAGAAATTTGTGGTCTAAAAAACTTAATGATTCTTAACAATTAATGTCTCAAAAATAACACATGATAAGGAACAATATATATTTGATCGTTAGGTATGGTAAGTATGGTAAGATTTTAAAACATTCTACATGGCTGAGGTTGATTCTTAGCTGGTTGATACGAATATTAAATTTTCGAATGGAATTCACAAAAACATTGAACCGGAGCTCGTCATTTTGTAGAGGAACAATTATAAAAATGTTGAGTTTAGTGAATAAAATACATCACGCTAGCTGAACGCATTGAAGCATGTAAAACTAACATAAATTTCAGCAAAGAGTGTTTACAAAATGTGAGTACAATGACCAAAACACTTGTTATTGGAAACGCATTGTGTAGTATTTCATACTGGTTTAAAGAATAGGCTTAAATTATACGTGTCACTTAGTTACCTTCTTGCATTAACAATGTTTTGACAATTTAATGCGCCCTTTGACCACTTTGACTTCAACTTTAGTTGCATTCGGCAAGTGAAGAAGGTGCCATTTTTTCACACAACGAGACCGGTACAAAATCTCATCTGGACCGTTTCTCCTTAACAATGGCTCTCTACACAAGAATTGACAAACATGGTATAGTCGATCGTTAGGCTAAGAAGAGGAATGATTCATAACATCGCGTCTCGCGATCGTGTTGTAGTCTATACCGTCGTGTTGACCACAACTAAGGAAAACATTAAAGCAACAATTTTAAATGTTCGATTCATCAGACTTGCTTAAGCTGTCTATTCTTTGTAATTTCAAATGAAATCGACATCTAATGAGAGCAATAAGCGTGAGGTAATTACAATTCTAGGGTTACAACAATCACATACTACACCGCCTATGGTGTGGAACGGGCTGTTAAGCATTTGTGGCATAAAACGCAATCGTAAAACATTCCTACAATCAGATGAATATGTGTAAACCTATCACCATCCCGATGGCTGACTGAGAGAAGTCGAGGGAGTTTCTAGTGGGTCCGTGGTCCGTACTTACATGCGTCAGGCAGACGAAGAGTTGCCGTGATGGTTAGAAATGTTTTGCTAAGCCGTCCCTTCGTCGGAGTTTTCCGTGGCCCCGAAGACACCGGTGCGGCCGCTGCTGCACATCAGTACATCATTAAACGCACAATCACCAGCTCCACGATTGCCGCTATTGCATCAGCAGTGTCAAGAGGAAGCACCAGCAAACCGGTATGACTAGAGCTGCATCATCATTTGCAGCTGGGTGGACAGTGAGTGGTAATGAACTTGAAGAAATGGTTCCAAGTGGCACACCCATTTACATAAATACTGATTTATATCTCTGTCGCGGCCACCAAACGCTGGCCACCATACTCGTGCCGCAGACTCATCCGATCAGTTATCTCAAGTCCTTTTGCCAGCATGTCTTACTCTGGTCAATACATAACCACAAGTGTAAAAAGGGATCAACAACATTTCTTATGTCACTGGAATGTAGTGTTACGACTTGTCTTTGGTTTTGACGCAATGATGAAGCGGTACCTTCGGGATACATCCGGCAGTACAGCGCACAATGGTTCATCTTTAAAACCCGCTACGAAATATGGTAACCAAACCGAAGGAAGCACGTTTGAGATCCGTAGTAGACGCGTTTACTGCAGTCACTGCAAAACATGTGCGGAACGCTGTAGCAATGTCGGCCATTATGCGCAGGAGAAAAAGAAAGCGTTAATTATTATACAAACTAAGACGCACCCAATTAGTCACTTTCGAAACGGCAATCAACCGGCAATGGATGTCAAACAGGCTTCTGCCTTGCCAAGAAGACAAAACGCAGTTCTTTCGAGATGGCCCCCGGGTATATCCTTTGATCTATGTACGCTTACGCATCGCTCATGCAACTGTGAAAAGTCGATTGTTTTGTAAAACGTTTGAATAATGTATTATGCGTTACGTTGTTCTTTTTTATGTCAACTAAAAGATATTCATTTAGTTGCAAGATTTGAAGGTTGCCTCGTAATGCTTCGTGAAACTTTCGAAAACAAATCAAGGGCATAAGTGGGATTTAGTGTAAAAGTGTACTAAATTTCGTTTGTTTGTTGATCTTCAAAATGTGTTCGAAATTACGTTGAACATATTTCATTGACAATATATAAATGACTTTTTAATGACATCGTAACTGAAAAAGAATGACCGTAACTTTCAAGTGATTTCAATGATAGAAACATTGCGTTACAATTCATGACAATGTTATATGCTGAGAAATATTAAATATTTATATAATTTTTTCAACACTTTTTCAAATGAAAGTTGTTTGTATGCGTTTGCAAACATTTTACAAGCAGAATTTAAATTTATATAATTATGATGTTCCTGCAGCATTGCTCAAGATGTAACGGTTAATTTAATGTATTGGCCCCTGATAGTATGCAATCCGCTAATCATTTAAATGTGGAGTATGTTCACAGAGTACAGTAGCACGCGGCAATAGGTCGACCACGTTCGTAATTTTAAATTTTAAAAGCGTGTTGCGCGCTTGATGTTTTTACTACAAGGATCGAGTTGAATTTCACATCAAATAAATGAAATAAAATAGAATGAACACTTCTGTAAAAGTTACGAAAATATATCATGTAATTGCAAAAGTCGCATAGAAATTACATCAAACATCAGACATTTGAGGTTTCGTTACGAGTAAACAATAAAAAATAATTAAAAGTAAATTAACAATAATTAACAAAAAAAAAGAAATTAACCCAAAATATTAAACTTTGAGCTAATGTTTCTATTTTTGTAACTCCTCGTTACAGACGTCACAGAAAAACCTTGCAAAATTTTTGATATAATCATGTTATACAGGTCTTAGAAATAACATTGTTTTGTTGGTCGGCGGATTCTCTTCACTTAATATGAAAATCGGTAAACTTATGATTATGTCTTAACTTATGATTAAGAATTTTCAGTAATTGTTAAATTAAGCAAATAAAAATTGTATTAAAGGTAATTGCTACCGGGTATTAAAGGTAATGTAAGTTTTGTGTTCCATGAAAGTACAGACTGTCGATAACCATTGACTATTGTCGAGTATTAAACTTTTATAAAAAATCTTGAGTTGAGAATATTTTTAAATTCACATAAATGAGTAAATAACAAAATACGCATCTTCCATTGAACACTTGTTCAACCATCAAAACGAAGGGTTTGCGCAGAAGGACACCCCAAACATTTGGAGATTAGATTCTCGTATGCATGATTTGGCCCAATGCATGGTAGCGCACAGCTCAATAAAAGGCAATCTTTTGCATGGAAAATGCGCAATGAAGATATAATGATACTCGATCTGCGCCCGAGTGTGTACAGCTCGTAATGTAATAATTGATCAAGACCATACGATGGCCTCGAGCGCGGTAAAAACTACCAATTTTTCAACTCTTACACATGGCGATGCTGCGATTGAAGGAGAGAATCGTTTGTTGGCACCGGAGGACGGTGTGGCGTTGTGTGGCAAAGGCTCAATTTACAATTGCTCTGAAATTATGATTGAGTTAGGCTGTGCGCGGTACGTTGAAGTTCATGATCAACGTTTGCCGTAGCCGTCAGGAGTGTTTCAACGATGGGTAGTAGTGTTATTTCGTGTTTGAAACCATATTGTATTCATTTTTACAGTACAATGAAGCAGTGAGGTACGACACGTGTGTCCGTGAAGTATTGAATATGCATGATTTAAACTACGTCGGTGCGAAACCTGTTCGTTTCGATCGTATAGTAAGGAGTTGTTGTACAGTAGTTCAATAACAGCAAAAAGAACTACAAATATGACACAAAACTTGATGCTTTACACTGCAGTTTTTTGGCACATTATTAATCAACGCGAAAAGATAGTCTTTTTTGAATCAACTTTGTAAAGTTTGAAATAAACCAGCAAGTGTTGTGCGACTTTTAAGTTATATCAAAAATGGTATGTTTTTTTGTGATTAGATAGGCACAATAGGAGAAATCTTTTTTTGTAGTATGAGGGTATGCCCTGAGAAAGAAGACTGAAAACATTTGCACAATTTGCAGAGAGAGATAAAATTTTAAATATATTTTGGGCTACGACACGCAAACGAAGCAACAGCAAACTTGTGTAACATCCCACTAGCTTGGACTAAGTTTGTCAGACAAAACAGATGACGAAACGTTTGATCGCGAAATGCAAATTAGCTAATGCGTCACCGAGCTTTGGCGATTATTGGTTTCTTCTCGCTTTCTTTCGTCATTAAACGTGGCTGGATTGTTTAGAGAATGCATATGCGAGTTTGTGCCACTTCTCAGTGATGCCAACATTCAAATTCCTTTCTCTAGCACATATCTTGGGCCGAAGAACACGGCTACAATACAGCAGTACCACACTGGAACATTGACGTACAATGTCAAAACGATTACCATCAGATCGATTTGTGGATCTGCACCATACCAGTGCTTTCGTCCGCATCCCACAAACCTCTCGATCTCCTTCATCCCCACCCCCCCCCCCACCCCCCCACTTCTCCCTCCCCTTGTGAAGGAACGCATTGTTGACTCCCTCAACGACGACACCTGTACCGTTGTGGTGCTTTGCCAAACAGGCAGTGAACCGTTCTATTGGTAAAAGTACTCCCGACCACAAACGGCGGTCGCTGTCGACGACATGCGCGTTTCGGTTTAACCGGGCCTCGCCGAGCGATTGCAGCATCGTCATCTTGAGCCCGACAGCGAAGGTTAGCTGAGCGGCTCGCATCGAGTGGTTTCGTAGCATCGAATGATGAAGATCAAGACGTCGAAGCGAGCGGATGGACACGTAACCGCAAGAAGAAAAGCATGCCATTGAGCGTAAATTTGCATCGTAAAATCCATGAATGACTGCAGCAGCTTCACCGCAAGCGAAAAGACCCGTCGTCGTTATGGACCTGCTCTGATAAGGTGGTGGTACATCATCCCGATTGGAGCGAAACAGGACCGTGTGGCAACAAACAATACTTTCCACCGAACTTAGGGTGTAAGCCACAACGGCCATGCGACAAGTCGTATAATCTGTTCGATAACCAGGATTGGTTGTGTTAGCCAACTGTGCGAATGTGTTTGTGTGGTTTGGAAATCACTTTCTTTTTGAGGTTCGTCAACCGCGAGCCGGGCTTAGCCAAAATCGATAAAAAAGCAATCGATCGTTGGTTTGCTTCAGCGTTGACTGTGCGACTTAACACAGTGAAACATGCTTCGTTGCTGTAATCAGTGCGAAACATGCACCAGATCGACAATTTTGTGTGCCTTTTAAAGGTTTCCATGTTGTCTTTTGATACTAGACCAGTGCGTGATGGAAGGTAAATAAAGGCATTTGAATAGTTTCTCGTATTTCGACCATTTTTCGACCATATTTCGATAATTAAACGAGGGCTTGTTTCCACGTCTTTTGTTGTTCATTTTACGAAGTCATAACACGGTAACGGTCCATTCACGGTTGACTGATTTACATCTGGCACACATGAAAATATTTTGCTGTACTTATGCTCTTTTTAAACTGATTTCTATTTCCTATGTCCTACTGGAGAAGAGATTTTTCATATTGAGGATTGTTTTCAGGTATTGACTTTCCGTATTTACGTGCACAACAATTTATGTTTGATCTGGCCAGAGACGGATCTTCCTATAAGCGAACTGAGTGGCCGCGTGGGGTCCTCGGGTTGAAGTGGCCCCGAGGCCAAACACCAAACGAATTGGTTCTTGAACAATCATGGTTTTCCTTGTAACATACGAAATACCATTGCACTTCTGTCATCAATCGAACAATCACTTCGAAACTTAAACAAAATCTTGTTTAACTGGTGTAATGCAGAATGTAAATTTGTTTGAAATTATCAAACACTTTATCCATGATATCGACGCTCTTGACGGCCCATATCCATAGCGCGCTGCAAGTAGTTTCACTCGATGATTTTTCAATTCCTAGAAATTACACTGAGACTGAGTTAAGTGCATGCAGTAATTAGTATTTCGGTGTGCAGCTTCTTGTGTGGTTTATCTTATTTATTATCTTTGTGTGGTTTAATTTTGAGTGGTTTGAGTGGTGCAAATCATAATTGGTTTGTTACAATGTTTATTAGAGGACTGTGTTGAAGTATTCTTTATATGATTGTTGGATAACCTTTTAAAAGTGATAAAGAAATTCACTGTTTTTGAAATAGTAATTTTTCAGAAAAATCATGAAATTGTTTTTACTGAGTGTAATTTGTGTTTAATATGATTAGTTAATGGGTCTGTTAGAGTACGTTAAGAGAAGCGTACAAGAAAATAATTCACTTTTATAGCATAATTCCTCACTAAAACAATTAAAAAAACGAAAAATATCAAAGAATAGGACCACGCTTTTTTGACCACGCTGTTAGATACCAGTTTTTTAGAATTTACTACTCAAGAAAGTGATAGTCCATTTATACTCAGTCGATAGAAATCCCTTTCCAGCATATCAAGCGGATTTTTATTTTTTATCCATTATTTAATGAGGTTTTTGAATAATGTAAATTCTTTTCCATGGTAAAGTAGAAATTTATGGTTCAGGCTTAGAATAAGGAATTGTTAACAATATTCTTTAAATAGTATTGACATAGAGCCGTGAGGACTTTGATTGATAGAGAGATCATATTTTTTTTATTCATGAAAAACGACCGTATTGCTTAAAGAGATCATATTTTCAACTTCATTTTCAGAATTGTATTTATTTATTTATTTATTTTTTTTATTTATTTATTTTTTTATTTATTTATTTATTTATTCATTATTATATTAATTTTATTTATTTATTAATGTATTTACATTTTAAACTTGTTTTTCAAAATGGTTAATCTACATTTTTCTTTTATGTTTATGTTATATTTTATTTTGCACAAAATTATAGACCCGAACATTTTATCTATTAGTACGTTACTGTCTTCTCTCATAATTTTAGTGTACGTAGTGTATATTGTGCGTGGTCGAATGATGCAAAGTAATAGCTGTGATAGCTACAATAACTTTATTCCTGTAAAATCTCTAATTGTTGGATCAGCATTAGCATCAGCATTGTTGCTTGAAACAACAATAGTCCAAACCCTTATCCAACGCTTAATGAATCGTGCTATTTGCGTTAGCGTAGAAGACTCTGAACTAAGAAATGAACTTACACTTGTAAGTTCTGTTGTTATTTTCTGTTGTCTGTAACAAAATTCACCCACAAGTGTTGAAGCTAAAACTTGGGGCAACTTTAAGAATGCGTATTTTCCGTGGTTGCTAATTACAACAACAGCAAGATTAACTTCAAATTAAACAGTTTTTGGAAGTCTAGTCTATACTTTTATACAGCAAGAGCCCCCAATTTATTGTACGGCTTGAGATCCCGTAAAGGATAAATCCGCCTCTGGATATGACTCAAATGTTATACTCTTTCCGGCAATACTCTTCGTCACTCTGAAGAAGTGCGGGATTTGTGAATTATGTTTGCCTCAACAATTAGTATGAATCATTTTGTTGACACTATTTGTTACGAAAGCAAAGCGGATTCTTTGGGATTTACTTTAAACTGTATGAAGATGTTTTACCGGCACTTGTGTATGAAGTTAGCTTGTTTTTATTATTTTTCCGTTCGTTCAATTATCGATCTACTTGTTGAGAGAAGTTAAGAGAATTGATACGCTTATAATGATTTATTAATATGGTAAGCTACAGTTGTGGCAACACACAACTGTAAGTAAAACGTACATTGGAGAGCAGAAGAAAACTTATTTAAAATATTTGCGTATGAATACTGAGCATTTGTTAAATATTTAGACGAGGTAGGATTATAGATTAGGAATAACAATATATAACAAACATTGAAAGTTCAAAAATATATATTTATAGTCTACATGTGATTAGTCCATTAAATCAAGTTTAATATTTATAAATAACTGATATTACTCGTTACTCACTATGCTCTACAGTGTAAAACAAATAAATAAGATACCAACGAAATCAAATAAAAATATAAGAAATCACTCAAGATGAAAATGTACAGCCATTTCCGTGTTGTTTTTAAAGATAATTGCTATGTGATTAAAAACTTACTCTCATTTTTCATACCTTGAAAATTAATATTAATCTCTTTTAGCACATTCGGGTAGTACTGACAATAAAACAAACATAAGAAAAATGTTGTACAAAGAAAGCATAAACCCCATAATTAAGATGACTATAACACGCAATCACGCATCTTCGTTCAATGTTGCGTATAGCGTAAAACTGTTTCATACAAAACTCATCGCAATCGCGCCCAATCAACCATCGCTACCGTTGCGTTTTGTTAACATGCCCTTTTACACGCACCCATCAAGGGTCAGCGTGGACGCCATCGTCGCTGACATTGGTTCGATGATGCTTGGAGCAAAAAAACAACACCAGCCACAACAACAAAAAAGCGCAGTTGTGCCAGAGGCGGTACTTGCAATGACCTTCGACGTTTGGCGGTATTGTGCTTGCCCTTACTGTGCCTCGTACCGATGCTGTGCGGTGGCTCAAGTGCACAGTTGGCTAATTACCATGCAGCTTAAACCCGTTCGCGCCTACAAGCTGCAAGTGCAGTTTCGATCGCGCTTAATAGTACAGCGTACTGGGTCCGTTGCAGCAGGGTACCACTGACCCATGCAGGATGCCTCCGATAACGTGGTCAAAGTCAACGTGTACTTTTTAGGGTTTTTTTGTAGTCTTGCACGACATGCCGCATCAGGAGAAGCCTAAATCAATGCTTAATATTCAGTAATGGCCAGGCTGAGGATCGCATTACGGTCATAATAACTGAGCAGTATTATCATTTAATTTAATTTACAGAGTCCACAATTCGATCGATGAATCGAGCACCTTCATCAGCCAAGCAGCCAAGAGCACGGTGTATGCTGTCGATCAGGTTTTGTCACCATGGGTCAAAGGGACTGATCTGTGTGCTGTCTGCAATGAACTAGCTCGTCGCGTTGCGGCCTGCAAAAGTTTAAGGTTGAATGAAAATTTTTAGGTCACGGTGCTAGCTGTAGTGGCGTTCTTTTCCTCCAGACGGTTTTTTTTAGTAACTGGGAGAACAGCCTCTTTCAATTGAAGAAACGATAAAACGTTAACACTCCTTACGGGCTGTGTTCAAGAAGAAAGTTTACAGATGTCCTTCTGAGTCGATTATAAATGTTACAAAATGTTTGAAACTGGTTGTAAAATAATACACATTTATGAACTGTGATGTGAACCGTAATATGCCATGGACAATAAAGTTTAATTGAAACGACTTTGGCTGTCGTGTTTAATAAAAGGCGTAGGATGCAATAATAAAATATACCTGTTGTACACGTGAAACTGTGGTCTTAATGAAATTGTATTACTTACATGCATTTTAGTAAAAACTGTACTTTAAGGTAGGGGTCTCCAGTATACCCACGCCACCTCATATGGCAAGCAGCATGAGCCTCACAAGCTCACAGCTTCAGTTTGGAGACCCCTTCATTAAGGTATGCATACTCAAGAAAGAACATTTTTGCAGAATATTTCACAATTTACTGTTAATCACTCTCCAGCTTCCATGGTGAATGGAATTTTACCCTACGGAGATTTTAAATACGACAGTGAATGTTCATTAACCCAAAATACTATCGTGTACTCATCGTTCTTGTGCGTCTTGGTTGTATCCCGTTACTCGGTGCCTGCGAAATCCGTTCTGTCTCCGATATTCGTTGTAATGACCAGTGCATTCTGAGTGATTTCAATTGAGTGCAATAAGCAATCTCGACGATCGCTTCGATCGAGCTTTGTTGTTGTGTTGTAACATGTATCCAGGTTTTGGCGATGTCTTTCGTTTGCACCCAAACAAGGTGAGAGTATATAACTGAAGATGACCAAACAAAGGCCAATTCATCAGGAAAGCTTGGCTTTTTGGACGGAAGCTAGAAGCTTCCCCGGAATTCCCGCTCGTCTCTTCGTCGTCCTTTCCGAGATTCTAAAGTGTCTCCTCATTACCCAAAACATGACCCTACAATCTTTGCAGCTATCCCTTCGTTGCCTGATTGGGATCGTCGAACAATGGCTCATGTCATGTCTATGCTATGATGGGTTGTTCGGGTGATTAATTCTCCAATTGTCACTTTCATACACTGCTATAGTATAAATTTGCTCGAAAAACGGAATTCTTTTAAAGCGCTAGAAGCCGAGCATAAATAGGGTGAGTTCATCATCTGTTAAACTTGGCTTGGTTTTGCAGGATATAGCATATCCTGTGATTATCGAACATTTAGAAGCAGAGGATTTGATTGATACTTGGAAGATTCACACCTTTTCTAGATTACCTTACCCAATTCAACATTTACCGGAAACTGTCACAGTATTGTCTAATCTTCATCTTGTCAAGCGTCTTTTAATAAAAAGGAAAGGCCTTTCAGGGACACAGGCTTTCAATTGAAATAAACTACTTTTCACGGATTTGCACAAGGGTTCTGTTAAAGCTCCCCACTATTTAGCTTTTATGTGAATGTGATAGATTCTTGTGCAGTGCCATATTACAGCCAAGACAGTTGGATACCGCCGAAATACAACAGGCTTTACATCCAAGCCACCCTGGATAACCTTGCCGAGAGGTCTTATAACCTTGGTATCAAGTTCTCCGCAATAAAAAACCGAATTGGTTATCTTTGATCCTTTAAGCTTCATTGAAAAGAAGGGAGAAAATACACTAGCTTATGATACTATCATTTAAATCCTTTTATATGGGGGAGAAAATATTATTTTTTCGCGTGAATTTACAGAGTGTCTGATTTTCTGCCTAAGATCCTTCCATTTTTTATCCGTTCCTTTGTGAGGTCTCGACTGATGTCGAATCTTTTGCCTCTGGTTGCGCATCTAAAGGTTATTAGTCTGACTCTGAGGAACGGCTCTACTCTTGTGAATCTTTTCCCAATATTGTGTTGTCGTTCAATATTTAATTTAACATATTATTGTAAATATTAGCACAAGCGGTGCTGACAATATGGCAGAAGCCGTCACACCGAAAAGTAAATAAATAAAACAACACGAAGCGTTTCGCATGTCCGACAGAGAGTTAATAGTGTATCTTGCATCCTAGCTGAAATGATTTCATTATGTAATATTACACCACACCCACTGGCTGGTAGTCCAAAAAGTGACCATATTCGGGGCACTATGCTACCTTTTTCCTTTTAGTTTAAATTGAAGAAAGAAAAAAAAAAACGCGTATTCATCAATCAATCTTTTCGCTGTCGTTTCGTTTATTCACCTGACCCTGTTTCGAATGCTTTCTAACACGAAGCGAGCGGCTCTTTCTAGTGGCGCACGGTGTTGCATTGTTGGCTGCTGGCACTAGGGCACGTTTGCATGGGACTTTGGGCAGTACATAAGCACCATCCCATCCCATCCAATCTCATGCCGAACCCGTGCACAAACTCGTATCTTGCGCGTGCTCACATAACGGAGCCTAAGGTAGAGCGTATTGCAGCATCGAACATCGAGATGCATAAGCTGTGGCAAAAACGAAATCAAAGAAAAGAGAGAGAAAAAAAAAACAGATGCAAACCGGTTCGTTACCGGTGGGCTAGAAGCGTGTACGTTGGCTACCCGGCGCTGTGTTGATTCGAAGGCCAGCGAAATTGTTCATTACCAAGTGCAAGTGCTGGTAATGAGCATGCCAGATGCTGCCTTATCCCCTTCGTTCTTCGCCTTCCTTCACCTGCTGTGGTGTGTGGCCGCAAATGGCCGCACAAACGAAATGACCGGACAGTGCGGTGCGTAGTAATGGGCGAAATGTTTCACGGCACGGTTTCGTCGCTTGGCCAATGCGTGGTTTGAAGGTTTCCAAGGTCAACCTAATGCTTGTTGCACGGTGAAGATACCTTTTTCGGTTAACGATTGATATTTTCCGATGCTTCGACATTTACGCCCGGGTCGGCTTTATTTGCACGGTAAAGAGTGTTTTAAAGTTCCATTAATGGATCGTTCAGCTGGCTGGAATGATAAACAGCCAAAAGCACCAGCACCGCGCGCCACACGTTTCGGGAGGTGTCAAATGTTGATTAACTGTAGTTGGGGCTTAATGGTGAGTGTCAAGGTGTATCCTTGAGCAAGGCGATGACGCGATCCGCCTTCCTACCGCGGGTGCGTTAGGGCAGCAGAACAGCCCTATGATAACGCACTGATTAATATGCGCTCTTGAAGCGGGTGTAATGAATGGGGCACTGATAAGCCACCGCACGCTCCGCACGGCTGTGAATCGAATGTTCGTGGGAACGATTCAGGATGGGTCGATTGATAAGCCCAAATGTAGCTGCTACCTCCAGATTCCGGATATGCTAAAATGAGACCATCACAAACAGTACGAACAACGCAAGACACAAGCGTATCGGGCAGGAATGCGTTGGTTTGAGTGCAAGGTTACACTGTGTCCATGGGCACAGTGGTTGGCGATCGCATTCGAAATTCGAGTGTAGGTCACTGCGACGAAATCCTCGCCTCCAAACCCCATTTGATGCCATTCCAATCCAACCGAACTACCCGGAAATGTTTGGCGTGCACGCGATAAAAATCATGCCGAAAAATCCACCCAATCGGTGCGTGTTAATTGCAGATAACACCGAGAGGCATTGCTGTTTGACACATTTGATAATGGCACCGTTCGTCGGCTATGCGATCGAGCAAGTCTTTTGTCTAGCGTTTGGCCGTTTGGCGCTTCTGGCTGGGAAATGTGCGTCGTGGTCGGGGCGATTGTTGCCAATGTAAAATAGAGTGCAGGAAATAGATCGCAATCGAAACCGGCTAATCGTTTGCGTCCGGCGTTGTGGGCAAGTATGACCCGCGATCGAAAATGAGTGTCAAATCGATCGATCGATGCTACGTACAACGTACCAAGCGCCATAGGTAAGTGGACGCTCGCGTCAGCAAAACGTTGTGCCCGTTTGTGTTCTGCACTTGGATTCCACACGCTGCCCAGTGTCCCGAAAAGTGCTGACCACTACACCTGTTTGCTGTGGCCGTACAATATTGATCGCTAAATGTGTGTTTGCAGGAGTAATGGAAAAAGTATTGATTTTTTACCACACCTAGAACGTTTCGTAGATAGAATTGATTACGGAATTCTATTGCTATTGCCACGGGAATCACAGACTTGGCGGTGTTGTTACACGACACTGTTTGCATATTTTATGTTTCTGTTACATTATGTGCCGTCGTGCAATAAGCTAACGAGTAAGTCAAATATTGACGCGCGTATGGGTGGATTTGCGTTCTGCAGCTGACCTGAAGCATTCGCCAATGCTGGATAACGTTTTCCATGTTTTGCCTTGCCAATGTTTTGATTCCACCACAACCACGTCCCATAACGGGGACGGTACTGGGGTGTTGGTTAATTTCGATGGGCAATGCATTATGCTCGTCCCACGTACGTTCGTTCGCAGTTAAACGCGAAGCAGTGCAAAAATTTGTCTAAATATTTTCCCGGCAGTATTTTCGTGTACAGAGTGCAGTTGGAACATCGCCATGGTTCGTATGGTGCGCAGTACTCGCTCACGTTGAACATCAAACAGGAACGGAGGGCGTTAGTGCATAAGAAAAAAGTGCCCAAAGGGTGCCAGTGCGTGGCTTTGCTGGTGATCTATTTACCCATTGTGCTCTGTCAAAGCAAATGCGTCTGTTTGAGCTGTGCGGAAAGAGCATCTGTGCGTGTGTGGGTGTGTGAGTAGTGTTTTAAGTCTGTTTTGTTAGTGAATCGAAAAAGGTGAGTTTCGTTTCATGCAGCGTGCATTGATGCGTTGCAGCGCACCACTTTTGACGGTCACATTAAGCCCGCCCAGTGACGTTTCTATTAGCGGATGAGGTGAGTGTCACTGGCCACTGAAGACGCTATGACGCGGTTGAGAGATGCGTACGATGAAATATCATTAGTGCCGACTGACTGACGCTGACACCCGTCGAAATGACGTCGGTGGGAGTGAAGCTGGTGGGATCAATTTAATCAAAGCGTAACCAAATCATGTTTCGTTCCGTTCCGTAATGAGCCAATAATTGATAAAACGGTAAGATTTGGGTAAGATTGGCACTAAACCATACCCGGCACGGTGGTACGATGGTGTGAAGCCTATGAGGCAAATGGAATTGTTTCGTCTGCTGGAGGAGGTCGCTCTGCTCACTCGCTCGTGAATGCGTTCGGGCGAAATGTGTCCGCGTCGGGTTCGGGTTTGGGTGGCACCTTCAATTTATTCACCTTGCGAAGTGTGAGTAATTATTTCTTCCACAATCGTCCCCTATATCGCACCGTACGAGCGCACTATTAATGTGACAGATGGAAGCTAATGACGAGCTAAGGTGACGTTGAAATCAGCAGTGTTACGCGACCGACTTACTGCATTGTTTCGGTACGAAACGCGGTAGAATGCATGCAAGTCTATTGCAGAACCGTACCATTCATGTGCGTGTGCTGTCGCGTATTGTTTTGATCTTTTTTGTATTGTCATTTGTTAGAAAAGCCACCGAAAAGGTCTCAACAACCAGCGTCGACGCAGGAGGCCACCAATGTTTAACCATCATGCGTGGTTTCACAGATTCAATGTGCGCCCCATACGCTGGATGACTGTTCGCAGGTGATTGAGCAATGATACAATAATTAAATTCGATTAACTTAATTGAGCTCTGCCCGGGTCGGTTCGCGTCGTCCGTCGAGAACACAAACAAAATAATGAACCAACCGTTTCCTGATCTCTGTTGGGCCATACGTCATCCTTCCCATTGCCAGGAATGGTTGTTTGATGTACCAAATTTCCCAAGAAGAAGTAATTTCCAATCATGCTTACACCTGCAGCTGGGTTAGCGGTTTGATTTGTTTTCATTTTTTGCTGCTTCTTGTTTCTACCTTTGCTTGTGGGACGGATGTTTTTTTTTTTATTTGGGTTCAATCTTGCCATTAGTGGACGGAACCGTGCTAATGGAGCGCAGTTGAACGTATCGTTCGTTATTACCTCCATTATTGCCATATATCCCACAACTCTCCTGATTTGGGGTTTATATTTTTTTTGCTCGTATGCACAACGACTGTAAGATGATTTTCATCTTTTCATACACAATCGCAATCGTACTTTGTAAATAGAATGCGAACAAATGATAATGAGCGAAAGAATTAAAAATTCGTAGGGATTCATAGCAACGCTAGCCGGTAGATTATTCGCTATCCGGCTGCTAGTGTGTTGGCAATTGTTTGCAAATTTTTGACAGTAACTACGTGTCTTATCAGGATTCAATCGATCAATGAGCGATCAATAAAAACCGCCCCTAGTCACCGAAAAAAAAGCGAAATGTTGAAAGCTCTTACTTTTGAACTCATAAAACCATTGATTTAACAACGCATTTGCTGGTCATGTATTTTACTAATAAAAAGTTCCACTGAAAGGCATGATTTTTGATGCAAAAAGACTTAACAATATGAGATACACAAAAAACATAATAAGAAATGAACAAGGTTGTTCAGAATGAGATGGACACAAAACTTTATGAAGTACATTATTAGAAGTTTACTTTATCCAAATCGAAAGTTTTTAACCTTACGAGCATAATGTTTATAATAAAAGTGTTTACTTTATTTACAAAAATAATAAAAACGAGCTGCAAAAATTCCATCCTCTCCCAGCAAAAACTTAACATTTCCGGTCGAAGATAAAACTTACCCTGTTCGAGCAACAGCATGCATTGTATGCTGCATTCAAAGCATCATTCGAACAAAAGCCTGAAACGCTCTGAAAAAAAAAACTCCGTTAGCTTCATTTCGCCACGTTACGTCTATGTCCACCTAATTTGTCTACGAAAACGTCCGGTTTTTTTTTGGCCTCCGTCGTCTCAACATCCTGCCATTCTCGCCCAACACAACGATCAGGCAGACCTTGAGCATACATGCTGGACTCAAGGTACACCAGTCATCTGTAACATAGAAGCCACCCCGCTCTGGTCGATCTAATGCGAGTCCGCCCAGTCTAAGCGCTTACAATTTTTGTCGCATCCTTGGCCGTTTCGATCGGTCGGTCCACCTCGTTATCCTTCCGCTCCAAGCTTCCTTCCGGTGGGTAAAAGTGTAACGCTGGCAAGCAACGGTCGACAGTTGTCACTCAGTTCGTTTCCATCCACCGCCTCCTTGTTTCCCTCGCACCACACTTCGCCGCACCCCTCCCTCCACGCACCCACACCTGCGCGACGACGTGATCGGTGACATGATCAGTAACCACCCTCCAGCTTGGCTGCAGCTCGAACGGCGTGAAACCATTCTTTCACCATTGTTGTGGCTCTCGTGCCGTAGCGGTCTGGTTGCTCTTCATCGTATACTGACTTAACCCTCACTACCCTTTTGTGTGCAGTGGCGAACACGAGGGAAACAGAGAAAGCCGAAGAGAGAGAGAGAGAGAGAGAGAGAGAGAGAGAGAGAGAGAGAGAGAGAGAGGGAGAGGGAGAGGGACGTTTGGTCTGTTGCGATCGCACTCATCTTGCGTCCGGCTTGATCTACTCGAAAGGGGTAGGAGTGAGTATATAAACTACTCGTCAACCCTGATGTTGGGTTCATTCGCTGAACGTAGCTTTTCCTCTCCTAACGTTTGCATGGTAGTGTCTTTTGTTCTTTCTTAGCAATTTTTAAAAGTTTCTGTTGCATGCTGTCCACCTTGCCGATCACTTATTAGTCAAAGCCGTGCCTGCGCGTGTGTGTTTCTTTTTGACTAATTTGTAACTTTTTTTCTCGGAGACCTAAATAGTTTAGCAGCGAAACGTTACGACTCCACGGCGAAAAGCACCCCTTCAACGTCAGCATCCCCCTTTTTTCAGTGCAGTTTAGTTTGGGTTTGGGTGCGGAAACGAGTCGCAACAGTGATCAAACGTGGTTGGGGTGTTTTGGGTTTGGGGTCTTTGGTAGAGGCGGCTTTATCTTTCCTATCGAATTTCGTCTGATGGCAGTGGTCGGCAGTCCATGGCCTATATAGGATCGATCGGCCAACAGTCGCTAGTTTTTCGGCAATCGAAATTCATAATTGCGTAACGATCACCATCACTAACCGATCGCAACCGGTCGTGTGACAAACGCTCGTGGTGGAAGTCGGTGGCCTCACCGTGCAAGCGTGCCATAGTGAGAGGATTCAAATCAAATCCGATTTTCAATCCTTTGCAGACGTCCGTTAGCGGCCAGTGAGTGTGGAACGAACGGCTACCAAAGGCGACACGTGAACAGTGTTACAGTGCTACACATCCTGGACGGAAAAAAGAAGGTGATAAACGAAACGAAAGGAAACGCCACCGACTCAACGTTTGGCAGCTGAAGATTCTCTTTGGCAGCACGCGTTGTGTGTGTGAGTGTATGTGTGTGTGTGTGGAAATTGGAAGGAAAAAAAAAGATGAAAACATTTCACACCCGTGATCACAGTGAACGAAAGTGATACAAAGAAAAAAGCGAGTTTGATCGTGCGACAAAAATTAAGAGTGTGCATGTGCGCCTGTAGCGAGAGTACGAAATTGTTGCTTTACTTTGCACAATCGATCAGTGGAAGTGACATCCAAAGGAGGGCTACCCAATTGTTGCTACATCAACGAAAGTGAAGCATTATCAGGCGTTGTGATATTCTATCTCCACAAACAGGTGAGTTGTAGAACTTTGGGAGTTTCTCCTTCGTTTGATTAATCTGTGCGGGAAAAAACTAAACAATTAGTGAGTTTGAGATAAATCTAGAACCCCCCCCCCCAATGGGTCTTGAAAGACGCCACGGTTGATATGAACCGATATCGGTGATTTACTAGACGCCTTTTGCCGTGCATAGGCAACCGTCCGCCGTAAATAGTATGTATATTTGCTGCTAATCGCGTAATTACGGTATTCACCTGACGGCCACACCGTTGGCCCTGAAGTACAACGGAGCACATGTTACGGTGTGGTATCCGCAGCACCTAGAACAGCTTGCTCAGTCGCTCTACCACTCGAAGCCACCAGCCCTAGTCTGTGGTCTATAATTTATCCACATTTTTCACCCACCAACTCGATGCGTCAGATCCCGGGACGCGGTGTAATGCATACTGGGCCAATGCCTCGGTCAACACACAGTTTGACTTTGTGACCGTCGGTACGTCGGATGGTCTCGAGCAGGATGTACGATTGGGTAGGTGAAATGTCAAACCAGTTTGCTTTCCCAATGCGGCAGCACCCGCAATCGAGCATGAGTTATGGCTCACTGTTGGAGCGAGAGTGGTTAATCCAGCTCCCGCTAGAGTTCCTGCTTGACGATAGCTATTGTCTATAGCACCACGTGAGCTCAGTTGAGGCGGAAATCGTTTAGGGTGGATCCTTTGATTGATTCGCCTGTTAAGAGCGTGACAAAAATTACCACCCATCATTCATCGGCCTCATTTGGGGGTCACAAACTTTTAGGGCCAGGTGTGCGCCGCGCCGTGCGGTGTCCAATATTAGCCCTGACGGCGTCAAAGTGGACATAAATCATGAAACCACCGCAAATGCCAACACAGAT
>CM032177.1:5398929-5528341 GCA_018908115.1 Anopheles rivulorum
GCTATTGTCTATAGCACCACGTGAGCTCAGTTGAGGCGGAAATCGTTTAGGGTGGATCCTTTGATTGATTCGCCTGTTAAGAGCGTGACAAAAATTACCACCCATCATTCATCGGCCCCATTTGGGGGTCACAAACTTTTAGGGCCAGGTGTGCGCCGCGCCGTGCGGTGTCCAATATTAGCCCTGACGGCGTCAAAGTGGACATAAATCATGAAACCACCGCAAATGCCAACACAGATGGTCACAATGGAAACCCACCCGTTCTGGGCATCCATCTCGCTCGCTGGATGGATCTTCGGTGAGCAAATTTGCCTTTCCCTTACCCACTTCGGTACGGGCGTCCGTACTTGTGGGGGGGGGGGGGGGGGGCAGCAGTCATTATTAGCCGTCATCTTGTTACTTCTTACACCACAAAAGAATGTGCGAACCGGTATCGCGCTCTGCGCTATCTGCATCGATCGTTGCGATCGATGGGGAAATGTGGCACGAGGGAATCATAAATGCTGCCAGCAACTGGTGTGGCAGCGTTAAAACGGCACACAAGCTCATCACACATTTACACGCCCCGTCAAGGGCTTTAGGGCACCGGAGCTCAAGGAGAGAGATGACCGCGAGTGATCACACAGCGCAGCGCAAATGTACCATTGCGCAAGACCTGGGCTAGACACACTAGGGCAGTTGCTGACACTGGGCAATCCTTGTGCACCGTAAAGCCACGCGGATTGGTCGTTTTCGCGCCATTATTCCATTATGAATACATCGGGAGTATGTGGTTCGTTGCACATGCACTAACCGATGATGTCACGCTGCATCTGCATCTCGTGTCTTGTTGAACGTATTATAGCGTTATCGAGCAACGGAGATGCAGATAGGATTGGAATTGTATAATATTAAGCTAACTGTGACAAGAACCTCACTTCGAAGCACTTTAAACGGTTCAGCAGTTTTTGATGATTTTCTTGTATGCATCTTTTCATCCAACGCCAGCCTCACGATGGGAGCCGACTCGCAGACAAAAACGATCTTGTGTGCAAAAACGCCCGAACTCATCGAGACGGCGATCGCCGACCGAAAGCCAGAACAATCACAGACTGACCCACACAGCCGGGCAACGACGGCCGACATCCTAGTGGCGGAGCTGTCCCAATCAGACTCAACGCTTTCCGGTGCACAGTTTGAGAAGGCTCTGCAAACCTGCAGCAATGTGGTGCACGAGTCAGAAGTGGACCGGAAGCTGAAGGAGATCGGTTCCGCAACGCCCATCCTGCCTTCCGAGATCGGGACAGATTTCAACTTTAAGCGAGAAATCGTGTGGAAAAATGTGGTCGGATTTCTGCTGCTACACATCTGCGGTTGGGTAGGACTTCATCTGGCTTTCTGGCGATACTGCGACTATCGTACGACGCTTTACAGTACGTATAGACCATTTCCCGAGTGTGTGCTCTGTGTGCTCGATAATCATGACGTCTGTTTACTCTTGTGCTCCATCCAGCATTTTGGCTCATGTACGCCTCTGGGCAGGGTGTAACGATGGGTGCCCATCGACTCTGGTCTCACCGGGCGTTCAAGGCGAAGCTCTGGCTGAGGATCATCCTGCTGTGGATGCATACGCTGGCCGGACAGAACTGCCTGTACGTGTGGGTTCGTGACCACCGACAGCACCACAAGTTCTCGGACACGGACGCCGACCCGCACAACGCTAATCGTGGATTCTTCTTCTCGCACATTGGATGGCTGCTGTCCCGAAAGCACCCGAAGGTAAGTGTTGCCAGACCCCNTGGCTCATGTACGCCTCTGGGCAGGGTGTAACGATGGGTGCCCATCGACTCTGGTCTCACCGGGCGTTCAAGGCGAAGCTCTGGCTGAGGATCATCCTGCTGTGGATGCATACGCTGGCCGGACAGAACTGCCTGTACGTGTGGGTTCGTGACCACCGACAGCACCACAAGTTCTCGGACACGGACGCCGACCCGCACAACGCTAATCGTGGATTCTTCTTCTCGCACATTGGATGGCTGCTGTCCCGAAAGCACCCGAAGGTAAGTGTTGCCAGACCCCGAATTGCCAGACTCCGGGCGGACGAACTTTTAACGATACTCAAAAGGATAACAATACTCCTCTATCCATCCGGGCAATTCTCTTCCGCAGGTGATCGAATATGGCAAGAAGATCGACATGTCCGATCTAGAGGCAGATCCGCTGATTATGTTCCAAAAGAAGTAAGTACCGATCGTGTGAGCACTGGTGTTGGTACATCAACATTTCTCGAGTACTTGAGACACGCGTTCACGGTCAACCCGTGCGCTCATAATGAGATGCACCTAACCTTCGCGCAGGTGTCCATCGATCAATTACAGCGCGTGAGGCTGTAGCTGAGAGCAGAGTGTGACCGCCTCACTAATGAATAGGTCGGTAAAGCTCGGTGCGCAATTGCTGAAGCCATCATAACGAAAGTGATCAGCGCCAGCATCGTGGTGAAAGAGTTGACCTCTGAGGCGGGCACTCACAGGCGTACACCGTGCGTGTGTCCACCGCCTTGGCTGACCGACATGGGTTGGCTGTTCCATTATTCCGACGGCCGTTGTTAATGACCGTGTCCAAGCGCAACCATTTTCGGACCGTTTCTGTCCGTGTGCCAAGAGATCGTTGACATTCGTGTGGATGCGAGTGTGTACCCACACCCGCTTTTTTGGATTCTGTCGACCTTGGAACCGTATTTGTACTCTAGTTCACCGAAGCACACTGTTGGTGCATTTGGAAACATTAAACATGAATGCTGGTGAGATGCGTTCCACCATGATCATCGACGTCACCGAGCAGCAGCTCAACCTGAGCGTCTCAGGTGATCGTTCGATAGCCGAACGAGCAGCTCCAGTATGTGGGCTAGTAGTCGAATGTTGCACCATATTTATTGCAAAGCTTTCTCTCTTCTCTCACCCGACTTGCTTCATTTTTCTTTCTTTCCTTCACGTTTTCGGACACCCAAATCTTACGAGACAACGCACCCCGGCCGTTACGAACGCACCCCGTCGGCTGTTCCGTGCTGGTGTTGTCGTGGTCGTGGATTGCCTAATCTTGTTTTTGGTCGGTCTATGCCGGACCCTTACTAAAGTTATGCAGCGACCTCCATCCTCTTGCCACCGGCACGCAGCTTGGCTGGAGGGGTTCAGAAATGAAATACAATAAAACTCACCAAAAAATATATGGGCATGAAAAAAAAAACATCCAAACTATCAGTGATGAAATAGACAACAAACGGTGTGATAGAGACGGTGAGGGAGAGACTAGCGATAGGAAAGTTTGATCAGTAATGCAACATAAAATCTGAAGCCCGACTTTGAATTTGCCAGCAAAGTTTTGGCTATCGGACTCAAGGCTTTCTTTGTCCGGTTCAGCCTACGCATTTAGGGGGCAAGAAAACCCAAAAACAAAAAGCACCAATCGAGGATTGATTATGATCCGTAAGCAAAAGAAGCTTGTGCAATGTTGGGTTTTGTGAATGAGTGTTTTTACCTTGGCAAATATTCAAATTGTTTTGCTGTAAAATGCGCAATGTTTCACCGATCTCTTTTAAGCCGATCTGTTGTTTTAAGTCCAGGACTTTTATTAATTAAATGCGTGCCTTACGATTGCTTCGGGACGCTTGCGCAACACTTTCCGTTTCGCATATCCGTTTGCTCATTTCGATTCGATTTAACTTCTGCAACTCCACCAGTAGAAGAGATGCGGTAATAAATTGATTTCGCTTGAGCTGCGTCACTAAGCGCGTCACGAGTGAAAAGACCACACCAGAAAACTTATGACCTTGCCACATTTAGTGCGAGACGTGGCCCGGCCTCCAGCAAGTTGAATATATGAATTTAAGTAATAGAATAACTTTGACGGGTGGCTTCAGCGTACCTGTTTCTCTGTCTGCCTCTGTCTGTCTGTCTGTCTATCAGTCTCTTGTCTACAAAACCGTTGGTATTCATGACTAATCCTTACCAGCCATTTGTTTCGTGTCGGATCCTTGCGAAATGCATTGTGTTAAACAAAGTTTTGGAACCAAAGAGACTGGGACCGCAGATGACATTCGAAACAATTGCACAAGTCGTCTGTGACGATGGATTTTTGTGAGTGTATATAGGAAGCAGATCACATTTGTTCAATTTAAAGACGATGAAGGTTTGGCCGTTTTGTTTCCTTTTCGTTCGCAATGCCACAAACAAATGGTTCGATTAAATCGTCTGATTTAGATCGAAACGATTTCCTCATGACGTCTGGCATTCGTGAGTGTGGGTTTTTTTTGTTGGTTGAAATCATTCTAATATTGCCGGTGAGCTATGGCAACAGAATGCGAAAAGGCGTAGTGTAGAAAATTGCTTAATGAAGCACAAAAGTACGTCGATCATTTCCGACGTCGGATCGAATGGATGGATCGGATCGGATGATTTTCGACNGTTTCCTTTTCGTTCGCAATGCCACAAACAAATGGTTCGATTAAATCGTCTGATTTAGATCGAAACGATTTCCTCATGACGTCTGGCATTCGTGAGTGTGGGTTTTTTTTGTTGGTTGAAATCATTCTAATATTGCCGGTGAGCTATGGCAACAGAATGCGAAAAGGCGTAGTGTAGAAAATTGCTTAATGAAGCACAAAAGTACGTCGATCATTTCCGACGTCGGATCGAATGGATGGATCGGATCGGATGATTTTCGACAAAGTCAGCAAACACAGCAACATCGTCCATATCTCGAGAAAAATAAGCGGGGAAAAAACCTGTAATTGACGTACTGTAGCGAAAGATGATTCTTTTCGGCACCATGAACCGACCAACAAACCCGAAAGTCAACCACCTGTGCCTCAGCGTAAGCAGCGAGCTGGATTAAACGCTGCCCAAACCCAAATCGGCAACAACACCGGTGCGCCTTGTAAATGGCCTGATGGCAGCTGGTTTGTATTAATGGTATCGCGCAGTCATGTGCCATCTTGATTGATGATCGATTGGACTGCCATTGTGAGGTTTTAATAAATTAACGACCGTGATCATTTACTAAAACTGGAGGATTTCATCTCTAAAAGAGATATACTTTTGCCAATTCAGCTACCAGCTCACGGAAGACAATGCAGCGAAAAACAGTTTCCCAATTTCCATCCATCCGCACTAATCGACATCAAATGAGGCACTGTCACGCGCACGGTCGGTATGCGTGGCGTGATTAAAGCGATTTATTCGCTCCGGTCTAGCCATTTGAGCTAGTTTTCATGCCGAGCGCCTAAAACAGCGCCCGTTTGTTGTTTGTTGGCGACCTTTACATTTGAGTTTGATTCATTTTTATAAGACACGTCCCCGAGGCCAGATCTGGGGGTCTAAACCAAACAAGCCGTTTAGTGATTGGCACTAACCAGCCGCCTGTGAGGTCGACCGTTGTTGTTGCTAACATTGGGCTTTTCCGACAGCCTCATCAAGAAGGGTTCCCTTGGCTAATCATCCTTGTGCTGGCAGCTTAGTAACGTCTGTGATCAATCAACAATGTGTGCATTCTTAGGCACTAGCTAGCGGCTACGCGACAGGATCGAAAACTTCGTTTCCAACAACCTTGGGCGACTTTCATTCATAGAAACACACGGATTGACTCCCGTTCAAATCTAGCCAGCAAATCAAAACGAGGCCATACGCCATGATTGATGGTGGTTTAATATCGATTTTGCAAAGTATTTGCTTTTTTCTGTTAACCTAAGTCACGTGATGTTTAGTCATTTTCCAGAGTTTGTTACGCATGCGTGATGATTATTTAATCTTCCTTTTCAAATTTAATGTAAAATGGCATACACTGTTGATAATTGCATAAAATTAGTCTACCGATAACGGTTCGCTTATCAAATGCGAGATTTCTTTTTGTTGGGCCGAGTTGAATGAATGAATAAGATGAGTTAGATGCCACCGAGGGAGAGCCAAGAGCCACGTTATGCAATCGTATCGGTGATCGGTGTTGAAAAGCGACCCGAGTCAACACCGTTTAGAAAATGGTATCGCCTTTGTTCGTTTGTGCATAAATTAGCGTGGCTTGAAGTCCGTTGGCAGCAGTTCGACTGGAGAACCGAGGATGTCAAGTTGTTGGCACAAAATTTATTCAAAAATTCGTTTTGTTTTTTGGTTTTCTTTCGGTATATCGGGTTCTAGAATTTTTGAACCTGATCAGCTGTGGTTATCTGCGTGGTAATGGAAAGCTGAGGGAACTGTTGCCATTAGGATGTAGGTCAAGGATAGCAGGGGGTAAAAATGTGTTGTCAAAAGACAACAAAAACGAAATATTCATGTCACACGATCGCATGCCCTGTGCCGTCGGAAATGCAGAAAATTTAAGACCAGATGGCTATCCCAACACAGCTATCCCAATGTCGTTGGTTCGTTACTCAGGTAAAACGCAGAAGGCTTACACGCAGGTTTGAAATTATTAACCTTCTTTTTCTTTGTAACTTTGTCGGCACATTGTGTGGTGAAGAGAATGATTGTGTACAAATTCGACAACTTCCTGTAACACCGAACTGTGTTTGTTGTCCTCCACCAAAGCACTCAAAAAAAAAAAAAAAAGAAAAGGCCGACCATTTGAATTCTAGATTGTAACATAATATTTGCCAAGGAAACGTTCACAAACGATTGTACGCATAGCAATTTATAACCTTTCGAATCGATACAGAAGCCGCTGTAGATCGTCTTGTAGATCAGTTTAACAAACGGCACGGGTGATTGATGTTTTGGATCGATATAGAAAAAAAAAGAAAAATCACGCTCCAACAATAGCGCATCTGTTGAAGCTTTCAAAAAATACATCGCGCTAGCGGCCATTTGCAAACTCAAGATCGTAACATCGTAAAGGTGACTGCGGCAATTATCATTGCCAGCTAACCGGTAACCGTGAGGCACCCGGCGGCATTTTCATGCGCCCACTTCTAATGCACAAACGAATGTAAAGAAAAGCTGCACATGCATTCGAACCATTGCCGATGGCTGAAGGTTACCAACTCTCCAGTCACCGAAGGTCGCATCTCTCGTGCTTAGGGTAAACTCTTTTCGATCGTGCAGATGAAGTGATCGCCGATGAAGTACGTGTATTACGTGCGCAAACAATTGGTTACCGCTCAGGGGGCCAGACCGGGCGCGTAATTGAACTTCAATTCATGGCCACCAGTGGCATTCGTGCACAGATCACTAGGCAGCTCGCAGATTATGAACAGTATGTCGGCTGGCCGGTTCAGCCGGTTCCAGCAGTAATGGCAAGCAAGGGTGAGTGATGGCAAGCATAACCGGGGGAAGCCACTTCATTTGTGGGTCGTTCTTTCAACGCTTTGGTGTAGCGTTATCCTTGACTGGT
This sequence comes from Anopheles rivulorum, assembly GCA_018908115.1. Classification (NCBI taxonomy): domain Eukaryota; kingdom Metazoa; phylum Arthropoda; class Insecta; order Diptera; family Culicidae; genus Anopheles; species Anopheles rivulorum. The sequence goes on from CM032177.1 coordinate 5,406,286, forward strand.
CAATTTCATCGACCAAGGGACAGGATACAAAGAGATCCATCTGGTGTGATGCTCCTTGGTGGTAGTACAGAGCATTGATTGCGCAACGCTTGATGAGCTGATCGACAACAATCGTGCACGACACGTGTGAACTCGATGGGGTATGGCTCTGCAGTATATCGGTGTAGAGCACGCCACCAGCAACGTGCCTTACTGTGGTTCCCTGTATCCTGTTACAGTGACCCCTTCGTGGATACTCCCCGAAGTCGTTGAATGAATCGTAGCGGCCAGATTGTCATTAGCTTGCCAACCAATAATGTCGCGGTCAGCGCCACAGCACGGTGGTACCCAGTTCGCAGTGGCAACTTTCTTATTGTAATCAAACCACACACACGAAGTCCGTGGTCAATAATTACATCCATCAGCATACCACGCTTACAAGTTGGGAGGAAGTCATTGTATCAAGGCTGCAAAACAATCGTTCTAAGAAACCGCGGCATGGCCGATGCAAGGCATGCATTACACGTGACAGTACTGGTTTACATGGAGCCCGTGCAGGTTTCCGTGGGGAACTATCAAACGATCGACTTGAGCTACACTCGGAGGTAGTAATCATACGGTTAAAGATTTTTTACCCGTCCTCCACGGCACTGTTGCTGTGAGATTAGCACGCACGATTAGGCGTCGAATAAAAACCGTACAGTACGCTGCTGATAACTGGTAGTGAGCGACAACTACAAAAAAGATCAATCTCATGCATAAGAGACCATCAGCTGCACATTACAAATGCATGAGAAAAAATACGGAATTCTAGTGATGTAGTAGATAAAAACACGCATCATAATCGACAAAGCAAAGCAAATGGATAATGTGCACATTAAATAGGCCGCAAGACCAACAAGCAAACAGTTACACAAAGAAGGAAATTAGTAAAAGGCTCATCAGAAACGCATTGGTATGCAATTAATGGCATTCAAAGAATTAATGTTCTTATCCTGCTTCCTTCTCTATTCTCTACTTACAGTCATTACAAGCTGCTCTACACCATTTTTGCTCTATTTGGTCCGACGGCCATTCCGGTCTACTTCTGGGGTGAGAACCCCTGGTACGCACTGTTCGTAGCGTTCTTCTTCCGCACGGTGCTCAGCCTCAACGGGACCTGGTCGGTGAACAGTGCGGCACACATGTTTGGAACGCGTCCTTACGACAAGTGCGTACGATGGTGTAGGTGTCAATAACATCTCCTGCTAATCTTTTCCTTTCTTCCCTGTGTGCAGAACCATGTGGCCAGTGGAGAATATGTTTGTGTCGTTCGTGGCCGTCGGCGAAGGTTGGCACAACTACCATCATGCCTTCCCGTGGGATTACCGAGCTTCGGAGTACGGAACGCCACTCAATTTGACCGGCACGCTCATCGATCTGTTGGCCAAGTTTGGTGCAGTGTACGATCGCAAAACGGCTACCCCGAATATGGTGAGTATAAGAAATAGATGGCATGAAATACTAGAAACAGTTGTTATCATGCTTCGTTTTTCCATCGATTGTTAAAGGTTAAAAACCGTGTGATGCGTACCGGTGACAAATCGCATCATACCTACGGTACGGACGAGGGTCGCAGTGCGTTTACCACGCTGTGGAACATCTGGAAGCATCCGTCCAATCCAACCTACAACTCGATACACACACCCAAGCCGAAGATACTGCAATCCGACGGTTACGCGCTCATTCCGGACGAGTTGAAGCAGTCCGAAAGGGATGAGGACATTCTATCGAAGGAGAACGAGGAGCTGATGAGACGCCAGCAGGAAGAGGAGAACCGCACGACGGAAGCGAACCAAATCTACAACAAGCTGTCGAAGTACATCAAGGAGCAGCAGCAATCGGTGCCGGAATCGGTGGACGACCTGTTGCTACAGCAGACGAACAACAATGTGGACAAGACTGCAATGGTGCAGGGCAAAGCGGCACTAAACGTCCTCGACTGCAACGACAATGCGCTCGTAAAGCGGAAAGTGGTCGCTGTTGGCGCTGCACCATCCGCAGCAAGTCACCATTAGGATGATGGCAGGATGGCTACCACGCGTTAGTCATGATTTCGTTCGCATTAGTCGCCCGTAAACGAGCATGCATCGGTTCGATCTCTACTCGCAAAGACGCAACAAGCTACATCCGGGCAAAGGACCATCCGGACGCCAGACGTCTGGAAAGCNGCGGCACTAAACGTCCTCGACTGCAACGACAATGCGCTCGTAAAGCGGAAAGTGGTCGCTGTTGGCGCTGCACCATCCGCAGCAAGTCACCATTAGGATGATGGCAGGATGGCTACCACGCGTTAGTCATGATTTCGTTCGCATTAGTCGCCCGTAAACGAGCATGCATCGGTTCGATCTCTACTCGCAAAGACGCAACAAGCTACATCCGGGCAAAGGACCATCCGGACGCCAGACGTCTGGAAAGCTTTACCGGTTACGAACCGATCCTGCTCGCTGGGCCCAACACTATTTTTAAACACATCAAACGCATTCGCAGGATTGGCCAGCCAATCCAAGGGCAGTCTGTCTTTGAGATACGCTCAATGAAATACCAAATGTACAGTGGATGCTCTCGATCAATTTTGCTACTTAATTTTGCGCACCGAATCATACAGGGCAACAAACGGATCAATGGGAATCCGGCTGGCAATTCAATCCTGCTTTACACTTAAAGAACGTTAGAATGTTGTGATGTTTTTTTTTAACTTGCTCACCGAAGGTCTACCCCATCGAATACAATCAGCAAATATTTCAGCCAGGAAATCAGAAGGAGATTTCGGGTTCTGCTTCGATGTAGGAGTCTGTTAGAACCCTCGTTCCCAGGAAGAATATCTACAGCAAGATCGGTGACGCTGTGTGCATCCTTTCCCAAGATTATTACGATAATGACCTTTTATATTAATGCGTTTATTCTACCTTTACCGTAAGCTAAGTAAGCCAGCTGAGAGGAACGAAATATGCGGAACTGTTAAGCCGCAAAGTTCTTCGTCTGTACAGACAAGACGTCTCGTGTACAGACCGTTTGTGGGGATTCTATTCTTTCTTTTTTGGGGTAGGGAACACAAAACAAGAATCAAGAATAAAAAGAAATAAAACACATTTTAAAAACAAACGAAACCACAACGCATTGCATCGAAAAGAGAACATAATTTGAGATATATATAAAAAAGTTGGCGTAGGTAGTTGCTCAACACTCAAAACCACTTTTGTCAGAGCTCAATTCAGTATACCATCCCAAAACCTTCAGATATCAATGAAGAATATAAAATATAAATTTAATTTTTTTAACATAAAACTGGCGATCTCTCCCTCTTACAAAAATCGCATAACAGTGGTAACCCACCGTTAAGGATACCACTAGTAGAAAGCCATTAAGTATACCAATTTTTTAAGATTACAGCTGTTTCAGCGCTAATCGCGAAACGCTTTATTGCGAGATTTGAACTTTTAATTTTTCAATTTTTTGGCGCAAAATTTCTCTTTCCTACGTTGTGTGTCTTTTAGCGTTCGTTTTCCTACTGACCCTTTCGTTGGTCCTTATTTCGCTCTCTCTCACTCATGGCGCGTTCTCTCTCCTAACACCTTTCTCGCGCCATGCGAGTTTTATGGCAACCTAATGTCACCGATCGTGGTCATCCTCGCTATCGATCGGATGCCGCCTATCGCTTGATCGATGATCGATTATCGCTCTGTTCTGAGTGAACAACAGCCTTTTGAAGGGAATATAGACATAAATTACCAAATTGTGATCGTGTTATATCTTCGCAGGACTTTGAATCGCTATCCAAATCATCGTCTCTTGCAGTTTGTTAATTCACTTAACATTAAGGATGACGGCTTAACGTAGTATTGTCAACACTGCTTGCGTTGACGAAATACATACACAATTTTTATAAGGCATTTCCTCCTTATTGATTGCCTTAGCCCGGGCATACTCGGTTGTTGTTGCAGTTGTAGTCCATTCCTATTGTTGGTTTGTATTTCGTGGTGGTGGTTATTCGGGTTGATGTGATTAGTCCGGTAATGATGTTGTAGATATTGTGTTGTATGGGTGATTTTTGGTGAAGTTTTCTATTGTTGTTCGTGTTGTAATTCTGGACTGTAACAAAGCATCAATAATTACAGCAGCACAAACAATAATTTGCCTGCATACAGTGCTCTCCAAGTAGTCCAGCAGTGCCACTCCAAGCTCGACCAAGTCAGCATCCAATTCGGGAATGTGCGACGCGCTCCCCCCCGGGACAGTCGTCTGATCACCCGTCGGAACCCAAAAACAATTGAGACATAGACAACAGAACAAATAACAAATAACAGTAAAGGAATGGTATATTAGGAATGAAAGGATGATGGGGATGTGGAATCATAGGATAAAACCGTTGTCTCTCGCGAACCGGAAAATGAACCTCATGTGAGATCACTGGTAGTCAATACTTCTCTAGTTTCTGTACCCGGTCGTCTGCCGATGCCCACGACATCGCTTATCAAGGAGGGTTTTGCTACTTCGAATTCCACGCAGGACCATAGAAGTTGATCCACATCGTGCCATCCAACACCGCAGCTACACACCTTCGTCTGTGCCAGATTAATACGCTGTAGAAGCGCAACCAGTGCGAACTGGGTCCACGATCCACAGAGATCCCACCGAACCAAGGCCGCAGGAACACTTGCGGGCAGACCAAGAAAAGGAACCTCCCAAGATCACCGCTTCTCACATGCTCTGCCATCGAGACAGGAAAAGTTGCTGTGGGGAGCGAAGGAATTCATGGGCTAAGATAGGTCGATCGTAAAAAGCGCCATTACTGACGCTTGTTTTGGCCAGTGAGTCTGCCTTCTCATTGCCGGGAATTCCACAGCGAGAAGGGACCTGCAGTTTGTATAACACCGAATTTTATTACTTGATTAAAGTAGGATGAACTTAATCGACTTCTCGAGACTCATAGGACGCAAGCACCGAAGCAATTGCCACAACCAACATAGACTTCTTAGCTCTGTAGGAAACACAGTGTCTAGGGCGTGGTGTACATAACAAATGTATTAGCAATCGTTACGACATCTTTTAGAGCTGCCAGAATTTCGTCCAACTATGGGAGCTAGTAACACAACACCATCCATAAAATGTTCTGCAATAAAAGATCATCTATGATTGGATGATAAATGCAATTTTATCATTCGTCAGAAGCTTGGTGGAAATATTCGCAATGCACGATCGAGAGAAGAAAGTCATGCTATACTGAGTGACAGAACAATATCCGAATTTGACGGTGTTACTAAGGAAATGCTCATCGCAATGTGTGAAAGAGACTTAGCATTCTCATGTTACTACTAAACTACTAAACTACTACTTGCTACTGCAGTTTTACTAAACTGGTGCATGGGTTTTCGCCATAGTCATCTGGAGTATTTCAATCGTCGAAGAGTTTTGCAAATCATTAGTGAAATATCATAAGTTAAAATGAAACGTTAATATACATTTGTAAAATAAATTTTGTTCAATGTCAACTAAATCGTTATAAAGCATCAGCGTTTTGCAGAAACAATACTGAAAATAAATCAACTATACTTAAAATGTATCACATTTCATGAGAGCACAGTGCTTTATGTTGAATTTGTCAATAGTAGCTGCGAGCCTTATCGTCAAAGGGGACTACAAAAATCTTTTACCAAAATAACTATGCGGCTATACAAGAAGGTTTCCTTATATGAATTAGAAGCAAAAGCTATGAAACAGAAAATGCGGAATTAGCTACATAGGCGACCCCTGCATTTTGCCAGTGTAACCACGAGCTCATATACGTAAACAAACATACATACGCTTCTGTCAAGCAACGTAGGCTGACATCTTCGCATTGCTTGTCAAAACGTTCTTCGCAACCCGTGTAGTTTTTATCGTTTTAAAGAAAAACATTGGAAAACTCCGGTTTGTGTGGCTGTTATTATCCCTTCGCATAAGCAATAGGAACTAATACACAGCCACCGATGAGTGTTTATCGTATTGCAAAGTGCTAGCTCCCACTAGCGGTTGAAGAAGTCAAGTGTGTAAGATTGGAAAGCTCCGTCCATTTGTGTTTAGTTGTCGTGACGTTCTCTTAAAGAACGGAATACAGTATCTTCGTTTTTTAGAGTTTAAATCCTACAAAATGCAAATCGAAGCAATACTACTAGCCCTTACTGGGTTAATATCAGTCGTCGTAGCATCTCCACTGGCTGGAAAACACCCTTCAAATATGCTGCCGCCCTCGGCATTTGCGGCGGAAAGTGGCTCATTGAACACGAGTCAAACGGCGCAGGAAACGCATATCCAGCGTTTGCAAACCTACTGTACCGTATCTGTCAGTGATACCGGTTGCTTTGCGTACAAAGAAATGATCGGAGTTGCGGTCAAAAATAAAGTACCCGAAATTGAGCACATAATCGACAAGGAACTATCCCGCACCATGTCCGATGCCGAAAATGATGATTTTTGCGGTGATCTATCGAAAATCCTGAAACGATTGCCTCCCAGTTTGCACTCAAACACATTGATACCATTCAAAAGGACTCCCACCTGCGTTGGATTGTGCTATGCGAAAGACAGCGGATTGAAGGATGTGTGCAGAGCACTCTATGCTGGATATAAACTGATACAATCGTTTGACAAAGAAGAAATGAAACATGAATCATTGGAAGTTCCCGCTGCGAATATACAGGAAAGCATAAAAAATCAATCCGGCTTTGCCAAGATAGTTCCAGCAGTGGCCGATGTAAAGAAGCCAGCCACAGTGGAAGTCAAAGATAAGATTCCGCTACCGATACCGCTTGGCAACGACACTGAAAAGCTTATCAAAAAGGACAACACGGATAAAAATGCCAATTCTCCGGTCATACTCACCCCGCCGTCCAGTAATATGAGTCAAGCAAACAAACCGAAAGCAGAAGGGAAAGCAGTTGTTGCAGAAGCTGATGCGGGGCCAAAAATCGCTGAAAATGCTCCAAAGGAACAGGTGCCCGTTCCGGTTCCGGAGCAGCTACCGCAGGAAGCAGTTGTGCCGGAGAAGAATGAGGGAAATTTGGACCTACAGCAGGGTGAAATAGATGATGCCGGTGGTGACTTGGCTCCCTTTGATGAAGAACCGAAGCAAGCAGGCAATCAGGATGCTAAAGGCGCTACCCAGCAGGGTTACGAAATTTCGGACGAATCCGAGGGCATCGCTTCGGCAGAGGACGTCAACGAAAATGGGGACGATCTGGAGTTGAACGGGTTTCAACCGGTTGGGAAACAACCAGTGGTACCGGAAAAGGTAAAACAGGATGAGTTTTCGGAAAGTTCCAAGGCAAGTGACATCGTGTCCGGTACGGATCCGTTTTACGATCAGAAAGATTCGAACTTTTTCACCTACTTCCTGTTCGCCATGTTCAGTTGTGCGATGCTTTACGTTACATATCACAACAAATCGAAGCTGTTGGCATTGGTCGTTGAGGGTCGCCGGACGAGCAGCGGACGTGGTGGGTTCAGTAAAGGCCGCAAGCACACGGCTGCTTATCGGAAGTTGGACTCAAACTTGGAGGAAGCCATCACATCTGGCAGCGGTACGGGTGGACACTCTTCGTCACAGATTATCTACTGAGCATATTGACACCGTGTGAGTTGCGTACCATCGTAAGCTTCATACGTTTGTTTCGACAAACTACCCACATCCTCTCCACCTGCTGAGAGAAAGGGCATTTGTAAATATCTTCCATTCGTCGTTCCTTACTTTTGAGTAGACGCCATACTGACTTATTTTCCTGAAGCCTTAATAATTCGTCCGCTTGCACGCCCGTTGCTACGCCTGTAGCGAAGCGAGATTTTCAAGTGATGAAAATCATCGCCCTGTGTTTTTGCCTTTCGTCACCACGGTTGATTTCGCGATTAGTTCTCTATGTTAGACAATTCTACAAACGGTAGAATTAACTGGATGCAAAATTATGTACGATTTTTTACTCCGATAGAAATAAAGAAAGGAAAAAGAAATTCTGTAAAATCCGAAATAAAAACGAAAACAAAAACATAGAAATTTACAATTTATCTAAAACCGGTTGTTTGTTACCATTCCGAAAGAGTTAGCAATTATGCGTCATCGTAAACACGTTGCTAAATTGCACACGTTTGCGTTAATGCTTAACACCGTAAACGTTCGACGCGTTCAGGTACACTCCGCTCCGCTGATAAGGTGTCATTCTGTCGCAGGGGTCGCTTTGTCAAGTATTTTTTATCTGCTTTGACTACCGTTGTTGCTAATCTTGGTTAATGTAAGTGATAGTCGATCCATTAAATAATGGGTCAAACTTGTTGAGCAATTGCGAAGTGAGCGATTACGAAGCGATTTCCAACCGTAAATCGTCCATATTTTCGTTTGAAGAACGACCTGGTCGTATTGGTCTCATGCATATTCTAAGATAAATAAAAAATATGCCAAGTTCTCCAATTTGTTATTGAATTCTGTTTCTATTGATCGTTTCCTGTTTTCTTGGTTAATATCATTTATCTTGCTATATATTAGCTCTCAATAACTTTACCATGTAGTAAGGAAACGCAGAGTTTTTGCTGGCAAATAAATCTATTCCCAGACGTATGATTCATTAAACTAAGATGCAACATAATGGGTTTCATTATTATTATTAACCTGTTATTCGCCAGAACCAAAGCAGGATGATAAGATACGATATTTATCATAATAACGGCGTAACGTGTTCTTTCAATCATTGTATGCAAACGAAACTCGACCAGTGTTTATGGGATTATTAAACTCTATATTTTATGCGTATGCGCATACTTTCGGTTTCGTATTCTTCCATAAAGACGCTTCAAACAAATTATCTCATGAACTTCGAACATGATTTAAATAGAAAATTAGTACTATTGACCCCATTAGATAAAAAGAATAGGGATTTGTGTTGCTTTCCTATCCCTAAATCAACTCCTAGCTTAAATAGCATTAACTTCGTATCCCTCATTTACTATCTTCGAATGACACTACTTTTTTCTGCTTTACCATCTTGCTACCTAACAGTGTCTTACCTAACAAAACGTTCAATCTCCCGGATCTGATCATATCGCTTTTCTATTGTCTCTCATTCTCTCTCCTCTGTTGTTGTAGTAGAGAAAAACATAAAAACAAACATAAAATGCGCCCCACTGAATTTGGCATAATAATAGAACCGCGCTCTCGTTGTCTGACGCTTATTCAGTATTCCGTTATTCATTTTTACTGATGAAGCCTCGTCCATGGATCTTGATTAATTCGTCGTGGCCTCACCCCTTAGGAATCCGTGTCAAGAAAGTGTGGCCTTATTGGCCATGTTCAACAAACACAACAAATGAATGTTGTGTATTAGTCCTGGCATTTTGCAGTCTTGTGTTATCTTCTTTTATGCGTTTTCACTCTAAGTTTACGTACGACGGGGCAGTAGTAGTAGGTAATAGTTAAAAGAACAAGGTTCTAACAAAATTGCTACTTGTTGAACGACCACTAAAGCAAAGGCTAACTTCAAAGCCAAAATGCATACCACAAAATGGCCCCTGGAAATTAAAATGCAAAATGAACCCCATTCCGGCTGCTTTGCCATCCCTGACAATACGATTGTCTTGTCCAGCAATTAGCAAATTGTGCCTCCTTGTACGGGATGATACTCTGTTCATGGTACTGCGTTCGTGGAAGGACCTGTGGGCGTCGTCGAGGAAGCGGAAGAAGTGGAAGAGGATGATGGCGACAGCGGCGAAGTCAACGGGGCGGATGCTGTCTTCGTACGTGCACCCGTATTACTAGCATGCCCACATTCAACCGTAGCCTCAGTAGGTGCTGTCGATTCCGATGTATTCGGAAGCGAGAAGAACAGATTGCGCAGGATGTGAGTGCGCGATTTCGCAGGCCCAATTGGGAGCTGCTCCTGGGTAGAATGATCACTTAAGGAGCTTGCAGATAGTGGAGACGATTCTAACGATTGCATTGGTTTCAATTCGTTCCTTTGATTCTGGACAGCCTCTGTATAGCCGGAAGCACAGACCCCTGCATTGAACGATGAAAGAGCTGGCTTTTCTACCAAAATTGCCCTGTTAATTGCCTCGTTGGATGAGCAACTACTGCTGCTTGACGCAATTGGTGCGGTAGACGATTTTGCATCAAGGCTTGCATGGCGTACCGTGAACTCGGGAGATGGATCCAGAGAGCATGTCTGTGCTTTTTGCTGCCCAAACGATGTACCTCCAGTTAAAAGTGTGGTCTGGGATTGTGTTGCATTGCGCAAAGGTGCCGAGACAGCTGACGAGGAGCTTGATGTGACGACATGCTGACCAGCTGGTGTCTCCTCTTGCTCTAGTTCCTGCTCCAGGCTCACATTCTCCGGGATATTGTACGAACCGGTTGTACTATCAATCGAAAGATTGCGATGCTGGCTGGAGCTGAGCTTGGGAATCAGCTTCCCGAAATTGATGCGCTTGTGCGCTGAAGACACACTGGTAGAATCGAAGTCATCCCGGAATGAACGCTCAGAGCTGCGGAAGGATCGACCGCTGCCCAAACTTGCTTTATCAGCAGCTGTGTCCTGCAATATCGCGTAAATCGTCATTAGTTATCACGTAGACGATGTGGTGTGTGTTGTTACAGTTTTAAGTCCACCCTATTTACCTGATCCGGCGGGATACTATACAAGAAATCACAGGAATCTTTCTTACTGTCAATAACGAACGACACGGTATTGTCGAAGCGTACCCTTTCGGAAGCCCCATCTTCGCTGAACGCACTTGACTCTGCCTGCTGCTTATAGCTCAGGATCGATCCGGCCAGCGCCTTGGTGGAGGCTGTATCGTTCAGCGTGTTACCTGATTTCTCACTAACACATGTCACCGCAGAGGCCGTCTCAGAAGTGCTCACATCAGCCTGAACTTCCAACCGGTGTCTAAGGAAACATATGAAACATAGTACAAGTTTTTTTTTAAATCTATTCTACCTTGTTTTTTGTTAAAACAGTATTTACCCAGTAATGCTGCCGGCAAGAGCCGTGGTGGACGGGTTCGTTGCACCATACGCTGAATGTTGGCTTGAAACGCCAAGATGGCTTCCGCTGGCCACACTAAGACTAACCTCTCCAATACTAGTGGCTCCAATTCGTGATACCGCATCAACACTGGCAGCGTCTTGTTGTTCGTAAGCATGGAACGAAATAAAAACACATAATAATCAATTAATCCTGTACAGCAAGCGTTCGTAAAAGCCAAATTATATTCCACCTTACCATGGTTTCGGGAACCGTTGTCTTCTTCTTCATCAAATTCAAATTTTGTTCCTTCACCACATCCTGCCCGACAAAGTGAGACAGGTACAACGCCGTACACATAAAACAACAGTATTGGCACACCAATGGCAACTGCTAATCCGGCAAGGACAGGCGAAACAATTACCTGTAAGCAAACAATCAAACAACACGCAACATTTTAATTACATTTAATAGTAGTTGTGATGCTTTTTAAAACAAAAATTGGTCGGTAAGTTATAGGGGTGCTGTATTTTTGAGGTTTTTTTTCGTGCATATATGCATGTAAGAGCATATTGATTTAGTACAGAGAGATTATTATAAGAAAAACCTGTTGAGCTAGTTGAGCCACAGAGCGCACATACAAATATTCGACTGATGAGAACGAGGAAATGCACTATATTACATATATTTAAGCTGTTCTGCAAGATCAGACGAACTTCACCACAGCATAAGCTCATTGAATTTCTTACCGAAAGTACAGATTAATAATTGTAAGCCTTGAACGAAAGTACACTGTATTCACATTTTCCACATCACACCCACATATGGGATGAAAATTATGTGCACCGGTGAGGAAAGCGGGAAACCGGGAAAGCTTATTGCAAGCAGCACCCATTTTCAGCAAGCTTTTCCATTTTCCGTAATGTAGGTCATTCTCGATTCGCTTCTGACGTCACCACGCTTATGTGAGAGGGATTATGTTTTTCAAAGAATCTTCAAACTAGGGGAAAGGGATCAGTTTATATTTAGGAAGCAAGAGTTCACAGCGCGTCTAGTCTGGAATATTGCAAGCCTCCAGAAGAGGTTATCACTATGAGCATTTTTGCAGCAAACGTGAAAGGATTTTCGTTTCAACCGCAACGGGAATAGAGGCAGATGCAGGCAGTGGACAGGAAAAATGTAGTTAACCGCAACAAATAGCCGCAAGTGAGATCCGTACAAGCTAGAATGCTGAGGCGTGTTCTTGTTGGCCACCTAATCGTTACTAGCGTACATATCGACGATCATAAGCCCTTTTTCCATCGCCTTCAGGCACTTACTATATTATGGAGATGGCGAAGGAAACTATTTTACAACGCAGCAAAATGTCGTAGGGAGCGGATGGCTAAAATATTCAACAGATGCTGCTTGTAAACGTTTACTGGGCACGAAAGTGATAAGCAATCAACTTACGTGAAAGACCATGCAAAACACAACTCATTCTAGATAATGTCACTCACTTACTCTAAGAAACAACCTAACTCAAGTTCAATCAGTTCAGTATTCTTATTTGCTAGCACAAAAAAAATGAACAACTACCTGGCCAAGGCTGTACAAGATTTATGACAGAATTTCAAAAAGATTTCAGCAAAACATAAATGATTCAACACTAAACTATTGTATTCTGCAACTATCCCACTATCACCACTAAACAATGAAAGGAAATATGATCTACACTTGTATACTTGAAATAATCATTACAAATGAATTACCCCTATGCCAATGTACAATAAAAAAAGAACCATTCATAGAATAAAGGTATGAAGAGCAAATCATTCATAGTTTGTGGCTGTGATTTNGCTGTACAAGATTTATGACAGAATTTCAAAAAGATTTCAGCAAAACATAAATGATTCAACACTAAACTATTGTATTCTGCAACTATCCCACTATCACCACTAAACAATGAAAGGAAATATGATCTACACTTGTATACTTGAAATAATCATTACAAATGAATTACCCCTATGCCAATGTACAATAAAAAAAGAACCATTCATAGAATAAAGGTATGAAGAGCAAATCATTCATAGTTTGTGGCTGTGATTCATTCATTATTCATAGCCGAGCAAATGAGTTTCTTTTCAGCTTCAAATGATACGAAACGTATGCCACTTTGAACCACCAACGGTACAAAACCAGAGAGAACAGGAAATGGATGATTGTGTGCGGCCGCCTTAAAACGACTATCATTGATGCCAACCCTTCAATCGTGTACCTGTTAGTCACTACACTTATCGGTCTTATTGCGGTGAAATAAAATTGTCGCAAACTAAAGTCTATAGGTGTTTTCAAATTCAGTTACTCTGAATCCATCAATCATGGAGCAATTAAGTTAAAAAACTAACCTTAATCAATCGAATTACTTGCCAAAAACACATGTGCAGGTGATTGCGCACAAAACTTTTCTGTTAAACAAGTTGATATTAACAAGCAGAAGGCACCCGAACACTAAACAAACAGCAGAGGACGAATAACAGGTACCGAAACAGAAACATATTGAAAGAGCAAATGAAATGTGATGTGGTTAACGCGACATTCTATTAAAGGAAACGATGGATATGGATATGGAACATTCTGTGACCAACCTAGATTTTCGTCGATCGATTTTACTACAACCTCTCCTCCATGAAGCAACCTTATTGGTGCAGGCAAACACCGTAACAGGGGAATCAAATTGGTTGTTAAAATTTGATTTAAATTACATATGATTGATCCTATGCGCCCTACATCGTTGTGTTTGAATATGTTATTTTTGCTTTGTAACAGCGAAGAGTTACAATCTTCGATAAGTAACTTTGAAATTGCCAGTATATGCGATATTATGTACAAAACATAATATACACTGTTTTATGCAATATGATTTAACTTAAATTGCGCAAACATGTAACACCATAGCCAGAATGCTAACGATGATTCATTAATACGTTTGCACAAAAATTCGGGGTCAACGAAACCTTGTTCCGGATATTGCGCTGCTTCTTTCATCGGAAGGTGTGTCTTTGCAGTGAAATATGGCAACACTTGTGGTCAAATCGGTCGTGGTAGGCAATTTTGGAGCCGTAAGGACCCTTCCACACAAGCCCCATATACACGCGCGCTGCATCTGTCTGTCAGTCTTGGATCCAATGCTTATTTTTAATGTTGTACACATTTGGTTGCTTCGTATGCAACCGTTTTTGTAGTATGATGCTCGTACCAACGACCAGATGACGACAATTGGAATCTCACCAACGAGCAAGAGCGTCTGCTGTCTGCAGGAAAAACGAGAGAGCCACAGCCATCTCTTATGACTAAATTTTCTAAACGGCTACATTGGAAAACTCTCCCACCATGTGGATGTGCATGAAATGTTCGTCAAGCTGAAACTCCAGCCCATGGTAGTATAACAACGCTATTTACTCACTTTCTCTCTCTCTCTTTGCAGAACACATGAGGGGCAAAACCATCAAGCATAACTAAGGCAAAAGAGAGTTCACTCCCATTTTCACTCACATCGTTGCTCCCAACATACATTTGACCAGTAGGAGCATAACCCAGTAATATGCCGAGCCCTCGGTACAATGTATTAAGTATTGCTTTGCAGGCTAAATCGCAGCCAGACGGCCAGTTGGAATGAAAGGTTTGTCACGTTCGGATGTGTTTATCGTTGTCCACGTGTCGACCACCACTCTAAAGTCTGAATGACGACCGATGGCGAATCAGTTGTAACGACACTTTCGTTGGCGGAAGCAAAAATTCCAGTGCCGCGTAATAACCAATTGGTGGCTGTTGGAAGAACTGGACGGACCGTGGTATTTCTTCGATAATATTGTTCTGCTTTTGTTACTGAAACATAATTCGCTTTAGTGCTTGTGCTTCGGTGGTGCTTGGTGGTAAGAAGTTTACATTCAAGTGATTGTATCTGTTCGACAACAATGTACTGCTTAATGTGTGCCAACAGAACGTACATTTCTAAAACGTTTAACTTTCACTACTAACCGTTAACATGATTCAGTGCATGATAATGCAATGGGATGAGAATAGTGTAACACACAGACAGAGATGTAAAATATAATATAGAAACAGATGGACTTTGGATGAAAAAATACTTCCGCTGTAACGAACATGAACTATGAAGGGGTATGAATTGGGAGAAAACGTGCAATTATGTTCTGTGTTGGTACATTCTCTCCGTCTGATCAACAGCCAGTCAAACATATTATGTTGAGGTACAGTAACAAAGGAAGGTGTGCCGCCTATGAAAGATCTCACTGTCACTCCCTCTTTTCAGTTCTAAAAAAGCGTTTTCCTTTTATGTGCCGAACATTGCTATTGGCAGGTCAACACCATTACAGGTTAAATATTTTAACAGTTCTTCCACTCGATCCATTCTATGTAGGAACTTTAACATGCTTTCTGACTAAGATATGTTTTGTTTCTTTTAAGCATAATTTAACACGCAACTGTTTGTAATTTTTCTTGATTTATTAAAGAGTTTGTAAGACTTTGAACAAATGAATCATCTCTTTCTGTAAACATATTTCACACAAATCCTACTTTACTTTCATGTCCGGCTTCAATTTAATGTCATTAGCCTAATAGTCATTTCTCATTCGTTAGGAGAGAAATGTGGATAAATGTCATAAAATATTCAAAATATTTCATGGCTCTTCTCTACTCAAGCACAAAATAATTTGTTGTATTACTTTTTGCTTTGCCTATTGGTGTAATTCAAACTTTAAATCCTTAATTATTTCTCGTAAGTAAAAGCGGGATCGAGTCGTATCAGGGAGTACAAAGTGAGAGCGAATGTTGTTTTGCTGCCATATAAGTTCAGTTTCTCTCGTTCTGATTTTTATTCCAATTCATTTGTCCTTGACCTAGAAATTCCTGGGAAACCGAGTCCTGCTGTCAGAAGAGTACAACCTCCAACAAAATGTACATCTCCTATTATCTGTTTGAACGATAAATACGAGAACATCGTACCGAAAAATGTAATATTAAGCCCCAAAAAAATAAATTGCTAACTGCACTGTTAGTCAAATTACTGCGTTATGCGTTCAAACGCAAATATACGGAATAGCATATCAATAACCGGGCACCTTATTTTAATTGAACACCGTCAGGCACTCAGGCATCGAGGAAGGTCAATGATTCCAAGCGAATACTTTTCCAGAAATGAACTGGTTTCCACTAGAATCTATTTATACGTTAAACGGCTAGGGGACTAACTTTGGCGTGCATCAGCTACGTCTGCCACGCTTTTGCAAAACTGTACAAACACATTTATTAATAGGGCTTGCTTCTTTTCATCTTATTTTGCAGTCAATCGTGACCCATCCTTCACCGACAGTTGACTGGACAAATTGCTATACTACTTCGTAAGCTTTAAAAAGGGTAGCTAACAAATTAACGCCACAAAAATATCATCGAGAGCACACAGAAAGGAAGAACAAAAACCCGACAACGATTCAACGATAATCATGTCAGATACAGAGGAAGATTCTACCTGCTCAGATAGCTGGCCCATCACTGAGGACTGGCTGATGGAAGTACTCAAGAAACATCATGAGGTGCGTTCCGGCATAAAAATTACCGACTTTAAAGTGAAACAGGGCTGCCAGGATGGGGTGAATAATCTAAGCGATATTCTCTCCGTATCCGTGGTGTATGAGTTTGAACGAGACGTCGGGGTTGGCGTAGAACAATCCTTGGATATTGTGGTCAAATTGCTTCCGCAGGACCCATTCAGCCGCTACTTTGTGACAGAGGCTCAATTCGATTTAAGGGAAATTAAATTTTACACAAGTGTAAGTATTGTTTGCAACTATGTTTGTGGAAAACAATAACTTAACAAACGATTCCTTTTGATCAACAATTTTATACAGATCCTTCCAGACCTAATGGCATTTCAGGAACAGTACATCCCGAAAGAGCTCGGCAACATGGTGATAGCAGTGCCAACCTGTTTCTATACGCAATATGCCCCCATCGGAAACAATACTACCACGTCTCTAAGTAGTCCCGATTCAACAGAGAGCATACTGGTGCTCGAGGACATGCGATCTCTTGGATACAAAGGAGCTAATTTTACAACTGGTCTCTCCCTTGGCCAAACTGAAGCGGCCATCCGCGCCATCGTAACAGTACACGCCCTCTCGCTGGGACTTAAGATAAAAAAGAAAGTTGATCTCAACGAAAAGTATCCGGTAAGCAATATTTTGAAGGGTTAGACGTAACAGCCATGTTTGTAAAGATTTTAATGTTGGATGGTTCCCATATGACGTTTCAGTTTCTTTTCCAAACGACACGTGCAACCGAGAGCTACCAACAGTTAGTGGAACAAGGGATGCCTCAACTAACAAAATTCCTTGAACAGAAACCTGGGTTTGAAAATGAACTGAAAGCGCTGAGTAAGATTCGTCCTAAAACGAAGCTTCTGATAGAAACATTGCTGCAACCTATCGAACCCATGGGGTTGATCACACACACGGATTTCTGGTGCAATAATTTGTTGTTCCGCAGCGAACCGGACGATGAACGTACCGACAGTTGCACCATTCTTGACTGGCAAATGGTAACGTACAGCCGTCCAACGAATGATCTTGCCTTGTTGCTGATATCGTCCATTCCGTCCAACACGCGACGCCAGCACACGTCTCGACTGCTTGACCTCTACTATGGGGCACTCAAGTCCTACTGCCTTAAGATGGACGTCGATATTGAGGCGGATCTCGGATACAGTCGTAATAAGATGGAATGCGAGTACCGGCAGTCGCTGCTGCTTGCGTTACTGTTATGCATCGGTTCAGTAGATATCGCTATCGGTAATCCGACCGCGGAGCAGCGGCTGCTAGATGTTTTGAGGGACTTTTACGAAGAAGGTATACTAAGTCTCGAGGGCTATGTTTAAAAAGAACTTCTCGTTACATGTTTTTTTTTCTAAACATTCAAAAAAGTTTACGAACAAAACAAAAGTGTTAATGTTCTACCACATCGCACACACCACCATCTTCGAAAGACAGACACGTTGCTACACACTAATTCAGAGATCATGTAGCTAGCTGCTCGAAGAATGAAAGATTATTTCTAGAAAGTATTCTAGAAATTGAGTTGCAAAAACATTTACTAACAAACTATTATTTTAATAATTATTGCCTCTCCAGCGTGAATCTATAATTTCGATTGTGCTTCTGCATTATATGACAGAAAAAAAACAAAAAATCGGAAACAGAACGTGCAAGTGCACACAAGAGTACAGCTATTTCAATTTTACTGCAGGGTTGGTGGTTTGATATGCTTAAGCGCATCTTTAAGACACCGGAAAATGCTTTTAACAAGAAACATCCGATAAGGCAATTAAAATGTTTAAATAAAGTGTTGATTACAAAACAATCATATTGCATCATAATCCATAAAATTTTGTGTGAATATCACTGCAATATCATCTTGTTTATAGAAATACGATAATGAAATTAAAAAAGGTATGATTAAAATGTTCATATCGGTATTCAATTTGAGCTGTTTTCACAGTCGACGACGGAGAAAATCAACAGCATCACATGAATTCATTAATTTACACAAAGAAGTAGATGCTGATGCTATTACACTAAACGCGAAAATGAATCCATATATCCAATTTGCAGGGCCGATCAGGGCCACTAGGTCCAGCGATAACAATAGTTATACAGTAGTACAAGAGGACCTAGTACCAGGGGCTTCTTTTCAGTCATGAATAAATAAAAGTGAGGGATACTCAGTGGTGATCGGCCAAAACCTCCGTACTTGTGGTTCCACTAAAAAGAACAGTTTATACTTGCACATATCTTGAAAAAACATATTTATAAAATGATCTGTTTTACGTCATTGTTTGTGAATAATAATTTTTTCGTGGATTTTAACAAATCATCGTTTAGGTGTGCATAAAAATATCCCTACCCACGTAAGCAGAACTGACTAACCTGCAAAGAGTAAATAAAGTAATCAGAGAATGTCACAAAATCCAGTACTACCAACTTCTTGCTGTTGTAATGTCACAAAAGAAGATTTTCTAGGTCAGGCTTATAGCCTGCTATATTATAGATGCTATATCTACATCTGCAATTTTTGTATAACGTTCCTATCATTGGATCTCGGACCAGCTCTTCTACTGCTCAACCATCAAGCCACTTTGATGTGTACTGTTTCATAATATTATAAAGGCGAACTACATTTATGCAAGAATAAAGCACACTTACCGATGCCGTCACTCCTCCCAGAACGGCAAAATTGCGTTTGTGCTTGCCAGCTGACTTGTAGCGAGTATGTATCTTTCGCCCGACCCACACAGGAATCCCTAAAAATATTGAATTTTTCTTTATTAGACTAACAGATTAAATACAAAGCTAGCATTTACAAACTGCTTACCAATAATCATAGCTGGTACGGCAATTCCTGCCACTAGAGCAATTCCCAATGGAGCGCCAACCAGCGTTCCGAGCTGCCAAAGTAGTTTCTTTTTTCGTGACCATGGTTTTTTCCCCCAGAACGTACACCCTGAAGGGCTGAGATAGTGCAGATCGCTGATTTCTTTCATGCACAGCCAGCAAAACTCTGAACCACAGATAGCGCACACCATGTGATTGCACGAACCATCGTCCATCTTCACAATAAGCACCTGACAACGCGGACAGGGTTTAATTTCATCTTCTGCAAAATTGAAAGGAAAACGTAAAAATATTAAACAAACACGATGTAAGTGTAGTTCAACTAATGGCGTCGTTTGTGGAGAAATAAAGAATTATTTAAAGGAGTGCAACAGGGAAGTGGGAAAGCTACAAATATAGATCTAAGGATATAAAACAGTGAAAGGAAAATAGAAAAGAGGAGCCAAGTTGAGAAATCTTACTATGTTGTGAATTTTTTCTAATACTACCGGACAGGGCTCGCGTTGGACTTTGCCGGGAAGCACGGGCCGCATCGCAGGTTTGATCGGGATGCCACTCCGCTTTGCAATGGTAGCAAAACTGAACGTCACATCCTGGCCGCTGACAACATATTCTTGGACAGGAGGCACATCCGGTAGCGATGACTGCATATGTGCAATCTGGTCCTGGACACCAACGTGAATCTGGATCGGACAGCAGTACCCGTCGAACCATAAAATCCTCATACTTCGTGATGGCCGTTGGGAACGCCTTAAGAAGCGCTTGTATGTCGGTCGGGTGCATAGAATCCGAACATTGTGGACAGCTGATATCCGTGCGCGATTCCGAGATCTGGATCGTCAGATAATTTTCCAGGCACGCTCGACATGCATAGTGTTTGCAGTTCAGTAGTGGGTAGTACTCATCGCTTGAGGGTAACACGTCATAGCACAGCGGACACTCGTCGGGTACTTTTCCGGCAGTGGACGATGCATTTGTTCCGGTACCCGTGGCCGCATAAGAGCTTCCACCCTTGCTGTGCAGACTATGTGAAGATTTGTGGCTGCTAGGGGTGAGTTTCGAGTTTGCTGTTCCACGATCTAGATTTCCCGGCGAGTTTGCTGAATGTTGCGAAGATGCGTCGGAATTGTGCTGAAAGAATATATATTGCCATTATGAATGATTCAATTATTCGTATGTAAACAATAAAGGTAGATAAGGAGCATTATCTTGTATTTAAAGAAGGTAGCCCTTCGATTTCATTATTTACAGGCGTTAGACTAAGGAGCTTGACAGCATTGATAGGTCAAGACAAATTACTCTTTCAAACTTATGATTTCCAGTATAAAACAATTTATTCTTTGAATGCCATATTTCTCCGTTTTCATATTACAGCTTTCCAAACGATTTTCAAAGAGTGCATTTTAAACACACAAAGGTTTAGATCGAAAAATCAAATTATATAGGAAACACAGAGTTAACACATACACATAACTTTGCTATCTTATCACTGTGCTGCGACTATCTCTCAGGTGATTAGAATTTCAGTTTACCAAAACAAATACAATCCATTCTGCTTACCTTATTACTGCTATGGCCTGAAGATCCAGTCTTATCATGCTTTCCGCCCCCATTGGAACCGCTCCCATGTCCACCACTCCCTCCACTATTACTGCCCCCTTTTTCTGCATCACATAGCCTCTGACCGAGCGGTGGGCTACCGCGAGCTGCCCTTGCACTTTGAAGTAACAATCGCCGCAGAGGGAAGTTCAAGTTGAAGGTATTTCGACTTGTGCCGCGCATTTTGTCGCATCTATACACTCTCCCACTGCACTGGCGATGAAAATGTCACTCAAATACACATATCCACGATTCCGATGGAAGATCTATTCCTCTATCTAACACTACTGAGTACACCTTTCATGGATAAAGCTCAGTAACGATGATTCTGCCGTGCAGTTGTTACTATATTCGGACTCGAATAATATGCGGTTGCCTTATACGGCACAGTGTTACAGTATATTTCACCACTCAATAACACAAGGTGGCAACAAACAACTCAATCATCGAACAACTCCACAATGTTAATAAACGCGTAATGCGCTCTCGTCACTTATTAGATTCTATCAATTGATTTCTGCTACAATATAAAATAAAGTGCAGTGTTCATTTGCACTGTGTACAATAGCTTTTGTAAGTATTCAAAGAAAATGTTTCCTCGTGATTCCAGTGCAATAACAATGCTGTGCCTTTACGGAGCTGCCAATACAGAAAATTCTACAGTCGAAATCTGAAAAGATACAAATAAACATAAAATGTTATACGAGCAGGACTATGCGCGTGTTTTTTTTAAGAAATACTACATATAACAATAATAACTTATGAATATGTTCATAATAATTGCTTCTGCGCTATGAATCGTATAAACGATGATCATACTCAATATTCAATCAAGAACTAAATTGAAAATCGCTTTATAAATGTATCTTATATTTATAGTTTCATCTCAATCTTCCTTTCATTACATTAAATGAACATTGCAACATATCTCTTGATACTCGAATTAAACATCTTTTTTATGTTCAAATTTAATTGTTATGTAAACGAAAGCTTTTATCGTATGAGAACAAAGATTGATGAGCAACTGACGTCAATAACTGTCGATCGTTTGAACGTGATTGGATAAACAAGCGAATGAAGAATCAATAATGGTGTAAAAAATGTAAATTTGTTCGTAAGTGGAAATTACGTTTTTGGTATCAATATTCACATTTAAAATTAAAACAGCGGATCTATTTCACACGGTTCTGCGATTAACCAGCCCAAAAACATTGAGAAACAAAAACAAAACCTGGCTCTGTGAGTCACATGCCGTAATGAATGGGTCAATCAATCAATCCGATGTGTCGTATCGACGATCATTTTCTAAATGGCGCCAGTTACTTCGTGCACCACAGTACAAATGATCGACGAATTTCCTAATCAGTCAAGTACCGACTGGCGAACGTAGCGAACAGATCGCGATCGTGCACATCGTTTGCTTTGCAACTGTTTTAGACTGTAGACAACGAGTCACGGTGGTTGAAGATACGGTGTACTAGAAGGAAAAAATTAGAGGGTTAGAGCACTTGAACTTGCATTTGTTTTGAAATGTCACTAAGGGCAAACGACGGAGCATACACACGCACATACACAGAGAGAGGGGCTCCGCATGGCATTGTCATCGAGTTTTCATTTAGAATAATTGGAGCTGCAAACCCATCGAAAGCAAATTGGCGCTACAGGTCAATTTGATCCTCTCTTTCTTTCAATGATTTTCACCCAACGATTGCTTGACTGTAACGACCGAACCAGACATGACGACGCATTCTTAAACGTTCAAATGCCTTCGTATGCTTTGTTACTTCTTCGTGCTTAATTTATTTGCGCACGACGATCACCTTCAACGCGACCAAACTTTATCACACAGAAAATTGTGCGCTGCCGTTCAACCGTGGCGTAACAGATGAAGGTTAATCAAAGCTGTGGCGACGAGCGCAGGTGTGCCTTGGTGTGTGTTTTTGAACGGGTGGAGTGACTACAATACTACAATGTGAGCGTCAGAAAGTTTTCATCACACAATCCACACACCGTTGTGTACAATTTTCTACGGCCATCTGGCAAACTGCTACTGGACGGTGCATGATAAGACACAACACCGTATATTTCGAAGTTCGGAACCTCAAACACCGTGTCACAAGCGAGTGATTACATAGACTCGTCTCTTCCCTTCGCCCATTGAGCTGCAACGACCGCATGGGGATCCACTATAAAGCGACATCGCTGTCGATGCACGTGGCCATGGATCGTGTCACACCATCACCAACATATTCTCGCCTTTTGAACGCCACGACGACTTCGTGGCGTTTGTTTATGGCGTACGTTAAGGTGCAGTCACAGTGCATTCCCATCGTGTTGTGCTTGGGGAGGTTTCTCTTCGATCCATAGGTGAGAGTTTTAGGCGTACTGTGTTGAGCTGTTACTGTGCGTGTGCGGTTTGGCGAGTATGAAAATAAACATGCTGGCAAAAGAAACCTGTCTCCCCTTCATCAAGCAGCAGCTATAGGTTATAACGTTCGAGAACATCTACTTTTGCTAAATTATAGCCTAAAAACATTTAAACAAATGATGGTTTAAACATGTAAATTCTAAACAATATCTCGATCAAATATCACATAATATAGTATGTACGATAAATAGTAGTCGTTACACATATGATCCATCATGTTAAGAAACTGATAAGATGGATAATGCTATTAAATGTTTTGCCTTCATTCAACTAATTCATCGTTTACAACTTTCGCAAATTTAATCAAAATCATATGCCACCTGATTCCGGTATGGTAAGCAACTACAGTCAATTTCACCACGCAGTGCATTCAAATGCACTTTAATGAACCGTGACTGAGTTGAATATGATCGCTCCCCGTTCACAACGATTCTTACGCTTCCGGGCCCTGTTTGCATAGCACAATGTCAGCGCACTACCATTGGATGATAGATGAAAACACCAACAACCCTTTTTTTTTTGTGCAACTGAACGCGTATGGTGCAGAACCGGTTTTTGCACGCTGATTCAAAAGCATCACCCGTCACAGCGGCAAGCGATGGCTTTTGCGCCGAATCCCCACAAAGAAGAAATCGAAAGTAAAGGAAACCCATTCGAAGCTCACCATTTTGCTCGGTTCGATCGTAACGACACACTCTGAGTGCAGCATTGAACCAAGGCGACCGGTACACTAAGGTCTGGTATACCCGGCATGGGCAAATGGCTTCCTTTGGCTGGTTGCAGCTAATAAGAAACGTGTTGACAGTAGAGAAAGTGATCGAATCTGCGCCATGGCTGTTGTTCAGTTGACTCTTTTGAAAGTAACAAGTTGCATTAGCGTTTAGTGCATTTACATACATTATTTCACTTATTTATTGTTTATAAAGACAAAATCCCTCACAATCATCACTGGTGTGGATGCTCACAAGACATACAACGATAAGGGTTTGACTGAGACATCTACCCATACCACACATAATCCACACATACACACACACGGCTAAGCACTAGACAGTTTGTCCTGTTGACAGTAAATTTCGTTGCGAATGCGTCCAGACAAAAAAAAAGAAAAGGAAGAATTGCCCAGGAACGAATGGGAGCCGTACATCCAGCGGTGGGTGATTGCTGTTATAATCAAAGCAAATTGATTGCAGATAATTGAGGAAATTGGACCAACTTGGCTTGGACGACGCTAGTCGAACTCGTTCCCTGGCCATGGTACGCTTTGTGCCTGGCGACGTAATCAACGTTACGCGTGGCAGCACGCAGAGCATTAATGCGCATCATCATCATCATATGCGTCATATAACGGCTGAAGCATCGTAGCAGGACGAACGGCCGACATCAGGCCAACAATATTACAGTAACGACAGTTTCGGCACTTGGCAACAACTACCGCGATGGGTTGTAATGGACTTAAATGGAAACGATCTAGTAATGTGTTTTTGTCGCAGACCCGTGGACAGTATCGCTCTTACTAGGCAAATAACCTTCGAATTATCATAAATAATTTCCAACGTTTCTTTGGGCGGTATCTTACAGAAAAGATGAGGACATAATGAGATAATCAAACAGTCAATCAAAGTTGATAAGCTGATAAATCAAACTGAGCCACGAAACTGCCAATGAGCTCCGAATCCAGTCCTGGACTTTCAAACAGTTCAAATATACCACCTCGTACGTACATTCATTAATTCTGTCGTCCGTACTTCACCATCACAATTGTGTTGAGCATGTACATAAAGCACTAACCTTTCTCCTGAAACATCTTGTAAACAATCGTTTGTGAGTAGCATAGTGGACGAAACATTACTCTTCGTCTCATCTTCTTCTTTAGCGTTTGCTCGAAGGGATTGAAGTACTCTAAAGAAGGACGTAATGAAAACCAGCTCAAACACGGACAACATCATCATCGTGAACCGGAGAACAATAGCCCAAACAAACAAGCACAACAACAGATTGCATCACAGACTCGTCTTTATTTTGCTAACTCTCACACGCTCCTTTTCTCTTTCTCTCACATACACACGCTCTTTCTCTCTCTCTCACTCTCTCTCTCTTCCTCTGGGTCTCTGGGACTCTGGAGCACACAGTTTATCTTTTTACCACCAGTTCGTGTTCGAGTTCGTCGCTCAATGTTATGTGTCTTGAAAATCTTTCAGCCACGGTGGACCTCCGCTTAAATCTTGCTGACCACGTCCGAAAGGAATATGGTTGATCAATACTTAAACTTTCCATGACGGGTTTTTACGCTGTCACAACGTTTGGTCGATAAATTGATTTTTAATGTACGACAGCTGCTTGGACACATTGTTTTTAACAGATTNTAAGCTGATAAATCAAACTGAGCCACGAAACTGCCAATGAGCTCCGAATCCAGTCCTGGACTTTCAAACAGTTCAAATATACCACCTCGTACGTACATTCATTAATTCTGTCGTCCGTACTTCACCATCACAATTGTGTTGAGCATGTACATAAAGCACTAACCTTTCTCCTGAAACATCTTGTAAACAATCGTTTGTGAGTAGCATAGTGGACGAAACATTACTCTTCGTCTCATCTTCTTCTTTAGCGTTTGCTCGAAGGGATTGAAGTACTCTAAAGAAGGACGTAATGAAAACCAGCTCAAACACGGACAACATCATCATCGTGAACCGGAGAACAATAGCCCAAACAAACAAGCACAACAACAGATTGCATCACAGACTCGTCTTTATTTTGCTAACTCTCACACGCTCCTTTTCTCTTTCTCTCACATACACACGCTCTTTCTCTCTCTCTCTCCCTCGCTCTCTCTCTCTCTCTCTTCCTCTGGGTCTCTGGGACTCTGGAGCACACAGTTTATCTTTTTACCACCAGTTCGTGTTCGAGTTCGTCGCTCAATGTTATGTGTCTTGAAAATCTTTCAGCCACGGTGGACCTCCGCTTAAATCTTGCTGACCACGTCCGAAAGGAATATGGTTGATCAATACTTAAACTTTCCATGACGGGTTTTTACGCTGTCACAACGTTTGGTCGATAAATTGATTTTTAATGTACGACAGCTGCTTGGACACATTGTTTTTAACAGATTGTTTTTATATTATTACAAGCTTAAAAAGTGCGTCTTGCACAACGAAACTGTTGCTCAAACAAGGATTCGTACATTTGCTTCACAAAAAGGTATCACTACTACAATACAACAACTTGGGGCACAAAATGGGGTTTTCTTTAACACTAAATAGTGTTTTGCCACCACTCCACACAGATTTGATAACATGGGACGAACAGGTTACCCGTGCCATGTTTTAACCCACTGTGCCACATTTTGACGTCATTCCTACGGTCGGTATGCAGTCGCCCAGGCACTAAATCAATCCGCAACAGCAACAACGCAAACTGATTACGTCGATACGACGTTAAGTATCAGTTTGCGTTAAGCTTTGGCACAGATGAAATCAACATACCTTTCCACACAAAGCCGCAATGAAACACAATAACAACAATAAAAGGAAAGAAAAAACAACAGCAAAAAGATGGAATGCTCTGCTAGTTCGTAGGCACGCTGGAACAAAAAGACTTATGCTAGTCGCCCAGAAACATAGGCTAAGCATTTTTCCTCGTCAAAGCATTAAAAAGCCAAGGAAAACTCAGCATAACATTTACGGTTACGTTACGTAAACGGTTGTGGCAATTGTGTCGCTTCACTCTGCTAGGATTTGTCATGGAAAGTAAACTAAATGTGAGAAATTGCAGCAAACCCCGTTAAAAGTTGCACAATTTGCATTCGGAATGGTGAAACTTATGCAGCTTCATCGCATTAAAACCGTGCATTCGGAGGGAGCAAAGACAATCGCAAGTTTGGGCATTTTGGGCATAAAAAAAACAATAACAAAGTTCCATTTTATAACAAAACAAACACGTCACACTTACAGCTTACAAACAAATTGGTATGTATAGCTGATTGTTTTTAATAGAACTCCGAAACATCGACGACTCTCGCATTCTTTTTTCCCTACAGTTCCAACAGTCGGATGATTTGCATCGCATAGCAAAGTCATGCGTCCTTGACCGATGCCTCGCGTTCCGAGGGCTTCTTTTCCTGCTTGCGCTTTTCTTCCTACTAAGATTGACTCAACAATCTGCTCTGATGATAATCGGAAAGCGGGACGCCCTCATGTTGCCCGGCATAGTTAGAGAACGCTCTAACATGCATTCTACACATAACCGAGCAGATGAGGGCAGGCGAACAGTTGTTTACGATCGTTTGCGACTGGCCGGATAGTTGAAGGCCGATCAAAACGGAGCACCGATGGGAAGGCTTTGACTCACTTCAATGAAAGCGACGATGATGCTCCCTCCGTACCGACAACTAAAGCAGTGAGAGAATGAAGAGGTATTCAAGCCTTGCTGGGGTTGTGCATGTTTTTACACATTTTTACATGCTGTGCTTTCACATTTTCATAAGTTTTTGTTTTTATCTATTAAATTATGTCAACCTACAGTGTCGGACAAAACATGTTCCACTGATGCAAAAGCTTGGAAAAAGGAATTAATAGCAAACGATGTTTCAGATGAATCGAATAATTGGGTCATTTCGTTTAACTTTAGTTACAAATTCTTTTTTTTTAATATGTCTGAAATAATATATCTGAAAATTTTTAAATTTTGAATTTTTTTTCAACCAATTATTTTTAGTTTCAAATTTAAAGTTGCACAACTATTATTTTGAAAAACGTACGTTTAAAAAAGGTAAGGCCGAGCCTCGGATATTTCTCAAAATGTTTACATATATCGCACATTAGAGCAAATTATTGCATATAACAAAATTAAAATAACCATACGAATAAAAAAAAGGAAAAAATGAGTGTACAAAAATATTAGCTTCACTTAGGATTTCAAATGAAAAAAGTACACCGGATGCAAAAAGTACGAATCCATAAGCAGTTCTGATCGCACCACGTAGTTCTGATCGCACCTTCATGCTCCTCTGCCGCTTTCTGTTTTCAAAGATCTTTAGAACTAATATTCCAGAAATGTTTGCTATAGCATTTAGATTTTTTTAACGACTGGCCAGGAAATTGTGTTGATTCCTGATGCTTTCAAAAAAGAACTTGTCACCTTGCTCACATGAACGGATGCATAGTCCTGTTGGAAAAAAGCTTCACGTGCTTATGACAGTTAATGTATGGCTTCAAATAGTTTTCCAAGATATCTATGTGCATATTGCTGTTCATACGTGTTCACCAGATCAGATTTACCATAATTACTAAACGCTTCCCATATCATGACAGAAAACCTTTAAAATTGCGCCGGGAGAAAAAGCGTGCTTCACGTCGCAAATCTCACCTTTAGTGAGTACAACCATCTGGATTATTAAGGTTGAACTTCTTTTAGTCGTTCCAAACCACAATTGCTACATACATTTTTTATTATATTTTGGACAGTAACCCACTTATTAATAACTTACGTTGTTTCACGCATTATTCTATGTCATGTGTTCCGTTGCAAAATCCATATCTAACAATCTTCTAACTATAATCTATAATCTAACAACATTGTAATGACCGGTATACAGTGGTTTTGGCTACATTCAATCTCAAATCGTTCTTAATCTGACCTTTTGTTGATAACCGTTTGTTGAGTGCGCAGGAACTGTAAGTATTTCACGCTTATGTTGTGCGCAACGTTTTTTTGAGTGGCAAGGTGACTTCCCAGTCCCCTATGTGTTTGGATATTGAACATAATTGTTGATAACATTCGGGGATCTCTGTAGAATGGCGCTAATTTCACGATTTGATTTACCCTTGCCACGATATGCCTCATTCGACCTTTCTCACGCTCACGCACGCACGGTTAATGGTGGTCCGTGTCCCATTTTTAAATTTTATAACAAATCTCCAGAAGTGCAACTGGTTTTAGAAAAAGTTGTGACTGCGAAGAGGTTACAAATCAAATTTATAATATGCATTGGGTTGTAGAGTACACTACACTATTCCAAAAAAGGGGAAAATAATTGTGAACTGTTTCGTTTCTAGGAGAGATTATGCTTTTAAATACCAAACATAATCATCAATTATGTTATTTATTATTTTCTATATTTTTTATTTATTTCCTATATTTGTTTTGCAATTCGGTCCAGCGGATAGGGTTATGCATGGCAAAAAGTGAGGAATACCGTGCTTATATTCTCATTTCGGTACCGATTCCGGAATGGGTTTTGGATTATGGATCCGGAACCGATACCAGAAGCGGTAGTTCCGATTCCGACCTCCCATCACTAACATATTGTGAACCAAGGAATATTTGCACTACATTTGAATTAGAATTATGCGCGCAAGTTTCCATGAAGTGTTTTGACCATTGTTTTATGATTTATAAATAGAATCTAGTTCCTTAAACTATGTGAGAAAGTGAAAGTGTCAACTCCTTTTTGTATTCATTCACTACGTTTCAGTCCCCCAAATGTGTTGGTATTCCCCAACTCTAGTTTGTACAGTATCGAATCACAAGAACAAAAAAAGAACACGAAACGAACAAAATAAGACCCCAATTGAAAAGACATATGATGTGTCGAATGCATGAATTTATTCAAAAATTCGTTTTGCACTTGTTTTGTCCGCTACTGTATGTCATAACTAAACGCAACAACAATGGAACGCGTAGTCGTTTAGAGACACTAACATTGTAAGGCCTGCGCATTTATTAACATAATCATCCTTTCGTATTGAATAGCTGCACAAAGATACTTTACTAACGACATTAAGCCGTGATAAATCACGACTGAGAACAGCACTTATTAAACAAATGATTATAACGGCACGTACCTACTGTTTGATAGAGAAAAAATAATGGACAGGAATTATTCTAGTCATACTATTCTGTACATTTCATTTCAGTTGCAATTATATAATTGTTGCTGAATTGATAATACATTGGTTATCAAGACAATTTATTTTTTAAGTTTGACACTACACCTTTGGATTTCATTTCCGGAAAAAGCTGCGGCAAGTTAAGATGTGAATCGGGAAATTGCTAAATTCTTTGCCTACGACTACACGTTCGATGGATGGAGGAGAGTAACTGTGAGTAAACTTCATCTATTGTCGATTCCTAACGCAACAGGAAAACGAACTATTCCATGTATTGCTGTTGCTGCTGCTGCGGCTGTTGCTAATAAAGGTTATCGCAAGGTGAGATTGGATGATTGCATCATCGAATAATTAAAGAAACGGTTGCGTATCGTTTAAAATTTCACTAGTACCAGGAACTCGGAACCAGTGCCGTGGGTTCACAATCTAACAAACTTTGAAATTTACTAGAAGGTCGAAGCTGGCACGCAAACCCCCACACTATCACGTCTATATTATAAACAAATCCAACCAAAACACTTGAGTCAATCAAGCCATATCATGCTACGGGTTTCCATCGTTCTGCACCATAAGCATGATTTCATTCCAGTCCAGTGTGTTAGCAAAAATGAATAAACCACCAACGGTGAATTGTATTGCTCNGAACTCGGAACCAGTGCCGTGGGTTCACAATCTAACAAACTTTGAAATTTACTAGAAGGTCGAAGCTGGCACGCAAACCCCCACACTATCACGTCTATATTATAAACAAATCCAACCAAAACACTTGAGTCAATCAAGCCATATCATGCTACGGGTTTCCATCGTTCTGCACCATAAGCATGATTTCATTCCAGTCCAGTGTGTTAGCAAAAATGAATAAACCACCAACGGTGAATTGTATTGCTCAGATCGTCAAATTAAGTCGTGCCATTTTCAGTACGGAATCCATATTTTGTCACAGCATCCTCGCCGAAGGTCAAACAGTTTTTGAAGCACGTGGAAGCGCGTACATTTGTCGCCAGCTTGTCGCAAACGGGACAAAAGTCACGGATAGCATACGGACCTTTGTCCAAAGGGCGAGAACATCATGGGTAGCGCAAAAAGTTAATAAAAAGTACAAGAACACAAATGGTCTTATTGGTAATATCTATGCCAAGTAAAACAATTTAAGCTTCCTGGTCACGCTCTTTTTGCTGTCGTAATGCATGCTGAGATGATGCTCCAGTAAATGAACTAAGCGCTCCACCAAGATGCTTTCTTCATAGCCAGCCAGTGTCATAGCCAGGGCTCGTACGTACGTACGTACAACGCGATACGTGTGTATGGGATCGAATGGACGTATGCAAGTGTGAATGTAGCAGCAAACATGCAGAGTGTCATGCAATTAGTTGGCCGCCTCGCCCGTTTCAACCAGACGACTTAAACAGCCATCCCCGGGAATGGAATCGAACGGTTCAACCTTGCGCGACTTTGACGTCGGTGGCCGGCGGCTACAAACAGCAATGAATATGCAATCACGCACAGTTAAGCGCGGGCCAAGCCAACTCGCGCCTGGCAAGGCGTATGGCAAGAGTGCAATGCATAGCACCACACCAGTGTCATGTCGGAGCGAATTGTGCTATAAATTAATTATTACAAACGAAATGAACCTGTCGAACGTGTAAACGACAACCGCAAAGAAGACCCAACAGCAACGAAGAAAAAAAAAGCATCGGTGAAGCCCCAAAGAATGCGAAGTTAGAACGACACGGTCCCCGGTGAACGGATGACGAACTGTACGCAAAGGAACTGCATCCGGAGAGGAGTGTGTTTTGGTTTAACGTGCAGCTCGTGTCGAATGCAATCGATGTGGTGGGTGTCAGGTGATAACATGAGCATTCCAGAAAGCATTCTGTTTGTTTTGATTAAGTTGATAAGCTTTTCGTTCATACTCTACTGCAAAAGTTGGGGTATTTACAGGAAAAAAACTAATAAACCTTCGTTTTTCAGTGATGAATTAAAAGAAAAAGTGTAAATTAAGAGTCACATGTTGGGGCGGCTCGGTAGAGTATTTGGAAACGGCGCTAATCCCAACACGACCGGACCGGTTCAAATCCCATCCGGAGCGTTCCCCCGTAATGAGCACTGACTTAGCAACTACGTGGTAGCTTAACAGTCTAGTAAGCTATTTGATGGCCGGCATGACCGGGTAGGTCGTTAAGCCAAAAAGAGAGAGTTATTTACACATAAAAATTAACGCCTACATTATCAATTGCATTTAATTATTCAAACAGAATATTACACAAATCGTTTAATCATCTAGAAAGATTGTTTTTCTCACTAGATGAGATGAGTTCAGACCTGAAACACTTTCAAGGAATTTTCGGGAAGCTTTTTAAGATGTCAATACAGCTTAGCAAATATCCTGCAAAACCACCGCCTAATCAAGCAACAAACGCGGAATACGGCACAAAAAATAGAAATCTCTAGTCTGGTGTTTGCGGCGGAAACTGCTAAGTGGTGTAAACAATATTACAGCTGTGGGCAACCTGTTATTTCTCATCTCAGTTATTCAAATGATTACCCTATCATCAACAAGACACGTTGCAGAATAGTAGAGATTCTACGTCTGATGTACCAACACGCTGATATTACATGCTTCCAGTTATTATCGGTACAGACCAGAATGTGGATATCACCGCAATATGGTAGTGATTGGTCACATTTACTTTATGCCGTTAAATTCTATGTACGTTTTTTTCGCTCAACTGATGTTTTGTCATACGACTACAAAAATACAAGTGAGCTCACATCTACTATACATATACGTACAATATTCTATAGTTTACACTACTAAGAGCACGTCTGGTTTAGGCATGATTTAATTTTTAATTTTGTTCCAGGAATATATGCAACGCCCAACCAAATTTCCAAATTTACAGTATGTTTGTAAACAAAATATAAGTTATGCATCAAATAGCATTCTTTACGCGCATTAAGCAAAGTTTTCAAGCTTAAAAAATTGATAGTTGAATGTTTAATGGCTAATGTTTAAGTTTAATTTATGTTTGGTCCATAACAAAAATACTTTTGAGGAAAATTTAGATAAATTTGTTGTAATAAACGCAGAAATAGCAATTGTACATTTGCTTTGTAGCATGAAACTTTGGATCCGATGCTTTGAATATGAAATATGGACATCGTGTAAAACGATATTTAGTAATCCATTATCCAAAAAATAATAAAAAAAATAACTGATAAAATGTCGAAAAAATTAGTTTCGACTAAACCCAGTTATACTGCAGCTGATAGTGAAAAGATATTTAAAATTTGTGTACTAAATTCGGTAGAACAATTTAAGCTGAAATTGAAGCACTGGTCCTTGGACCTCTAGTAGCTGGTTGGGCAGATCTAGTGCTAAGAGCGCAAGTTACTTTTAAACGCAACAGTTGAAACAGGAGCAAAGAACGACCTCGACACTATGGGCTCTAACACCTGGAGATTAATGCGAAGGTGTGTGAGTGTGTATGTGTGTGCCTTCGTGTTTGTGTGTGGGTTTGTGCGTGCATTTTGAATCACCTGCCGCAAACGCGGCGACCTTTCGCGTTAAAGATCGCCACCCCAGGGGCGCAGAATAATTGTACAATTACCGTTACATATGACACAACACGATCGATTACGAGCAGAAGACAATCCATTGCCAGTGTCAGCAGATGGATGTGTCCATCAGGGGAGATTTAAACCACACCGAACTCTTCAACATCGTCGACGTGTCTTAAACGGCTCCGCTGGAGGGGTTTCGCCGCATGTCCCCGTTTTAATTACGTTCGCCTTGACACAGACTGCGCGCGGACGAACGGAGCCAACCTCAGCCGACCGAGCGAATGTCAGACCGATGACAGCTGGAGCAACGCCAACTCAGTTTTTCGGTCCCAATTCCGTCCGCTGGGTATATGAGCTGAGGCAGGCAGGAAGGAATATTGAAAGTATTCCGAGGCGAACCTGTTCGGCCGACTGTGCGCTTATCATGCCATTNTTTCGACTAAACCCAGTTATACTGCAGCTGATAGTGAAAAGATATTTAAAATTTGTGTACTAAATTCGGTAGAACAATTTAAGCTGAAATTGAAGCACTGGTCCTTGGACCTGTAGTAGCTGGTTGGGCAGATCTAGTGCTAAGAGCGCAAGTTACTTTTAAACGCAACAGTTGAAACAGGAGCAAAGAACGACCTCGACACTATGGGCTCTAACACCTGGAGATTAATGCGAAGGTGTGTGAGTGTGTATGTGTGTGCCTTCGTGTTTGTGTGTGGGTTTGTGCGTGCATTTTGAATCACCTGCCGCAAACGCGGCGACCTTTCGCGTTAAAGATCGCCACCCCAGGGGCGCAGAATAATTGTACAATTACCGTTACATATGACACAACACGATCGATTACGAGCAGAAGACAATCCATTGCCAGTGTCAGCAGATGGATGTGTCCATCAGGGGAGATTTAAACCACACCGAACTCTTCAACATCGTCGACGTGTCTTAAACGGCTCCGCTGGAGGGGTTTCGCCGCATGTCCCCGTTTTAATTACGTTCGCCTTGACACAGACTGCGCGCGGACGAACGGAGCCAACCTCAGCCGACCGAGCGAATGTCAGACCGATGACAGCTGGAGCAACGCCAACTCAGTTTTTCGGTCCCAATTCCGTCCGCTGGGT
The DNA here is from genome assembly GCA_018908115.1 of Anopheles rivulorum. Classification (NCBI taxonomy): domain Eukaryota; kingdom Metazoa; phylum Arthropoda; class Insecta; order Diptera; family Culicidae; genus Anopheles; species Anopheles rivulorum. Next base: position 5,441,326 of record CM032177.1, read on the forward strand.
ATATGAGCTGAGGCAGGCAGGAAGGAATATTGAAAGTATTCCGAGGCGAACCTGTTCGGCCGACTGTGCGCTTATCATGCCATTTGCGATGTTCGGAGAATTATTCGCACAAGATGTTCGCTTAACACGGATTACCGGTTAACAAAGTATGAATTGCACTATTAATAGACCTCCTGCGCTATCTTTGCCATCTCTGCGTCTCGTTCTGTTGCCCAGGGGTTTTCTTGCTTCGCTCATGGCCTGAGGCCCGAGGTCTTCGTGTCCGATATATCGCATTGATGATCCTACACCGAGCGTAAAAATACATCGCCATATTTTCTTCCGCCATGGCGTACGGCCACCTTTTGCTTACCAAGCGTGCTGCTGCCAGGAATATGTTGGATGCGCTTATAACTTCCGTTATTCGATGATGAATCACAAATCTTTGAACTTGACGACTTGCACAACCATCTTTTTGCTAGGTAATAATAATACCAGACACTTGCGTTCTCGCCTGTTGCTATGGTAGCGTAACACGGATCACACGCTGAATTTGATGCTTTTTCACTTTAAAAAACATAACGTTTCACTTGGTAAATGCTTCAGCAATTGAGGTGCACTATAAAAACTTCTGTTTTTTTTTTTTTATTTTCCACTCCCGATACACGGTGAAACGAGATGCTCGAGGATGGCCGCTGCTCGGATCGCAGTGCAGCTTGTTCGGGGATTACGGTAAATTATACACTACGCCTACATTCAACACTTTGCACCACGCACACATTCATACGCTCCAGGCACTGCACTCAGCGAGGAAATTTGTTTGTTTGCTACGTTTGCTACTTATGCTGATACTGATTGAAAAACGCACAACTGTTTCTTCTTCGTACAGTCGCTGTACTCCTTCTTCTCTTTCGTACTGTACGTTCTTCTTTTTCAAAGTCAAGAAGGCTACAACCTCGTGTTCACTTCTTCGATTGTCAGGTTGTTTATATTATACACTGTATTACTCCACAATGGGATCGAATTGAGAAAAAACAAGAAATTCAACAATATGCTTTTTTAAATCCTGATAATATAACACAAGAAAATTGCAACATTATTTGTCGTGCTTATATAATTTCAGACTACACAATGTGATAGATTCGTTGTTTGATGAATTTTAATATTATGCACGTGTGTGAACCGTTCATCGATAACGATAGAATGCATAAACAACTCCTGGCAACACTGTTAGTGTTTGTTTACGTTTTACCTCACATCGCTTGCATGGCTCGTGTAAATGGCTCGCAGAAATAGTGTAAAAATATACAATTCTCCAACATGGATCGCTGTCGACTGTGTCTTAATCGTCCCGGAGGAACCGTCCGAATGCACGACAAAAGCTTTTGTGGAAATTTAGAAAGGCTCTTTCACATTCAGGTAAATGTTGGCAGGTTCTTTCTTAGACCAATACAACAACAACATTCACAACATATGATAAATAATGCATTTTCTTGCAGTTTGCAGAAAATGATAGTTTCCCCACGAAAGTGTGTGATATTTGTGTGTTAAAAGTTCAACAATTTCACACGTTTTTGGAGCTAGTTCTTCGAACTCAAGAGCAACTAAAAGTGGAGCACGAAAATGCTGGCATTAATCGGACGGCCGTGGAATGCGAATACAATGCTAAAGAGCCCAATGCAAGAGAGTGTATGAAACTCCTCGAAGGGAGTGTACAAAAACGGATAAATCATTCGAATGATAATAATGGTAATTCAAAGTATAACAAATGTACTCCTGATTGTGAAGATGTTACACCGGCCCCCATTGAGCAGATCACCATGATCACATTAAATGAAGGAAAAATCCTAACGCGGAGAGGCAAAACAATGGCAAATTTCCGTCGTACAGACGACAACGATGAAGACGATGATGATGACGATCAAGATGAAAGTGACGATCAAATGGAGCCACTCGATACCAAAGATGGCAAACCAATCCAGAGCGGGAAGGTAGAAAAACACGCTCAAAATACTTTAATGCAAAAACGAATAGAAGACAACAATCGTATCAGAGAATTTTTCACGATGGTGTGCGATGTATGTTCGAAAGAGTTTTCTACCTTTCAACGGCTTCAGACGCACTCCCGGAAGGTGCATAACGTCCGTGGATTCATTGCCTGTTGCAATCAAAAGTTTTTCCGCACGTTTAGGGTGCTGGATCACATTGCGTTTCACGTAAAACCCGATGCCTTCCGATGCGATTTGTGCAAGAAAAATTATCGCAGCAGGTACACGCTTCGGCAGCACAATAAAAAGCATCACTGTGCCGAACCGAAAGAATACCCGTTCAAATGTGACCAATGTCATCAATCGTTCGAGAAGAATTATCAACTTAAATCACACATCTTGCGCCACGTGCAGGCTCCGTGTCACCTTTGCGGCAAGATCCTTTCCAGCGTGCAGGCCCTGCGCGTCCATGTTAATCACATGNATGCCTTCCGATGCGATTTGTGCAAGAAAAATTATCGCAGCAGGTACACGCTTCGGCAGCACAATAAAAAGCATCACTGTGCCGAACCGAAAGAATACCCGTTCAAATGTGACCAATGTCATCAATCGTTCGAGAAGAATTATCAACTTAAATCACACATCTTGCGCCACGTGCAGGCTCCGTGTCACCTTTGCGGCAAGATCCTTTCCAGCGTGCAGGCCCTGCGCGTCCATGTTAATCACATGCACGGTACTGATGAGAAGCAAATCTGCGACACCTGCGGTAAAGAGTTTCGTACCAAGGTCGCCCTTGAGCGACATGTCCGTGGCCATCTCGGACAGGCGGTGATCGAGAAACGGCAGTGCCCACAGTGTGGAGTGTGGGTAAATGGAGCTCGAGGACTTAAAAATCACACACGCAACGTGCATCCGGGCAAGGATGAAGTATTTGAGTGTGATATTTGCCAGCAGCGTTGCAAAAATGCTACCACCTTGTACCAACATCGTAAAGGTGTGCATGCGCAGGATAGTTTCGACTGTGAGTTTTGCGGGAAACGGTTCAAGCGCAAGATTTATTTAAAGGAACATCGAGCACTACACACCGAGCAATCGCTCTATTCCTGCACTGTGTGCGATCACAAGACAAATTCAAATGCAAATATGTATGCACATATCAAGCGTAAACATCCGGACGAATGGCTGGAAAAGCAAAAACAGAAATTGATGGCAGCTGCAGCCTTTGCGGAGAAATCGAAGGCACAGTGAAGGCCCAACCTAGTAGCGATCCGTTTCTTGTATGTTATGTTTCGTGTAATTGTGTGCATCGTACTAAATGTATATTACATTTATATAGAAGTATATAAATTGGACGTATTTCTGTAAGTTCAAACCTTGTTTTGAGTTTTTGTATGTTTTATTTTTATGTTGTTGTTGATCCAAAAACAGTCATCAAAAACAAATGCCGTTAACGGTGACGGTGACAATAACGGTGTACACACTTCTCATTTATATTGTTTGATTAAATGCTTTATTTATTAGATTAGCATTCCAGCAGTTTGTATAATCTTTTTTACTTCATTTCATCAAATATACTCATATCTGTTATTTATGACTATAGATTATGTTTGAATGATGTTGCACACTGCCGCAATTGGAAAACAAATTAAATAAGCCATAGCAAAACGATTGGTCACGTCGTACAACAATGATAGCGAAGCAGTGATGCTAATAGCGTGCGATATAGCGAATGCGTTATATCCACGATCCGAATAATGATTAGCTCTGTATATTAAGCGTCTATATTAACAATAAATGTTATATATCAATCCTCAATGTCCAATACGACATACTTGATTGATCGTAATAAGAAGATAAAACAAAGTAACTGAAAACGATCGTGGTTGATCGTCATTGATGTTATGGCACGCTGCATTAATCTGTTCATTGCATATAGCTGAAGTCAAAAAGCACTAAGCGATGAACAGCGGTAAAAATAATTAAAAAAAAAACAAAATGATTAAAAAATCTCATTCTCATTTGGCAATGAATATTTTTACCAACTGAAGGAGGTATCGTCTCCGGAGAGAGTGAATGTTATGGGAATTCATTCTAACACAGTGGGTGGGCCTTCTTTTATATCATACGTGTATCGATTGTGTAAACGTACATAGTCAAACAAATTCAATCACTTTGACTAGCATCAAAACATTGCATTACACTCCAGAGCCATTTATCCAGCAAGCGAAAGCAATGGCAGATGGTTGCAGATGGTTTTGGTTTAAGCTTGTCTCTTTGTATATTAGTAGTAGAGCCTGGGTTGCATCCCTATAACTAGATTTACAATCATGGTCATGGTAACAATACACTGCAAAGGTAAACGAAAAAAAAGAAGTAGCTTCGCTGCAAGCAATCGGGCATTACATTGAACGGTATATCTTTAGTCACAACTTAGACTCATCATATGAAACGCATGCAACGGTGAAGGATCATATTGCCACGTCCTAATGCATTCGAGGGTGGTGAAAGATGTGTATATTCCTTTACATTCGTTTGGCGTATATATGCGTGCTTACAGAGTACGGTGAAACAAAGGATAAAATTTTAATGTTTATCAATAGAAAAGACTAGGAGTGTAGAGTAAAATATAATTCTTCAGAAGGTTTACTCTAATGACTTAGTGTTTGGTCTGCTTTAATGATGCGACGGCGCGATTCAAACTAGGCAAACGGTTTCTGACCATTTAAGCAAACAAATGGTAATAATGATGGTAATAATACCAAAAATATGCATCTTCCCTACCTGTAATATGCCTGTACATACTAATACTAAACGATTCTAAACCACCTTTAACACTCGCTCCATAACACTCTCCTTCTCCTCTAGCTATCCTAGCTTCTGCACTGTTGACGCTAGATTATATATGAATATTGCGGCATTGATTACAGGGCGCATGAGTATTATAACCGTTTTATGCATATTGTATAGCTATTGTGAAGCAAGCTGACTAAGAAGCGCTGAATAATAATTGCTGCTGGTAGAATGTCCGTTCCGCATTTACCCATTCGCACCCGCCGACTAATATCGCAGACATGCCCGTTTTTACAAACAAAACCAGACATTAATTCCTGTAGCATATGGCTACAATAGTATTTAGTACTTTAAAAATTAAAGTAGCGCTAGTCGATATACAGCGTATGGATGTATGAGCTTGCTTCATGTAATGCTAGTTCTGATTAAAGCAGCGCGTTTGCATTTCCGGACACAATCATGTCACCGTAACGGTGCGACCGAGCTTTGTACCACACCACACAGAACACCATCGTTCAATTATCTACATACAATTCTGTGTAATTCAGTCGCATTTTCCTACTGTATAATCAATTCGCACCGTTACGGACACACGCGGTCAGCGGACTGATCATTCCTAACAAGCGACAAATAAACGATTATGTTTGTGTATACATGTGGCTAAAAAAAGAGGCTTACATCCAACGGTAGGACGACCTGCAGTACACACGGGAGCAGTTTGCTGCAATTCCCTACGAAACTGTGCTGTGTAATGCAGTCACCCATTTCCGTTGCTTCCTCGTGCCAGACCTACAATATCATTACCACTTTTTCTTAGCTAAACACGTGGAGAGAATGTTGGGAACAAATAATCCTAACGCCGGCAATACAATATAATTTACAGCAGCGTCCATTGCCCATCGCTTCGGTAGACGATGTGGCGCTCTCTGCCGCCGCCGGTAACAGGTAGTTGGGTTAATATTTATACACTTCCTTTGGTTTCAAAGCATACGAACATCATCATCGGTTAATCTCCGTCGTATCTTCATCCGAACCTACTGGCCACTCATTAAACAATCCTTACGCCAGCATTCGCGTGTTTTTGTTACTTAGCCTGAAAAAAATATTGTTATTGGGGATGTACGTTACTAAATGCTTACGGGTACGCATACGAGTTACGATTCACAGTCCACGCTTACTTACGGGATATTTCTTGCTGCGATTCCCGAGCGGGATGCTACATTGTCGATGCAATCAATGTTGATTGTTGGTTTCAACAAATAAAGATAAAGTTGATATGATTGTGTTTTACAGGTCGGATGGTTCAGTAGAAGGGAATTCAAATCATAATCATAAGCAATTGGCAAGAAGGTGGTGGTGAACATAAGAAAAAGAGGAAAAAGAGGAAAAAGAATCATACAGACAGTTAGTGAAGGACTTATCACACATATATATAGCATATCGTATTCTCTTCACCGTGTGCGTGTCGCGGGGCTGAGGATTAAGATAGAAACAATTTTATCAACAAATGCCGTAAACCGACAGCCAATGGATTTGTGCTTTTGTTCGCTACCCCAGTGAAGCCAAGCANAAGGGAATTCAAATTATAATCATAAGCAATTGGCAAGAAGGTGGTGGTGAACATAAGAAAAAGAGGAAAAAGAGGAAAAAGAATCATACAGACAGTTAGTGAAGGACTTATCACACATATATATAGCATATCGTATTCTCTTCACCGTGTGCGTGTCGCGGGGCTGAGGATTAAGATAGAAACAATTTTATCAACAAATGCCGTAAACCGACAGCCAATGGATTTGTGCTTTTGTTCGCTACCCCAGTGAAGCCAAGCAGAGGGAATACGTACCGAGAGGGAGCGGATGACACTTTCTTCGGGGTGGCGTTGCTAAACGTTTTGCTCGGCGTGCGTGGGGCAGGTGTAGGAGGCGTGGTGACTGGTGACTGCATGGCACCATACTTCTTCGGCGCTACAATGCGACTAGGCGATTTTAACGTTTTGCTCACCACTGGATCAGAGTTTGTTCTGTAAGATATGCGGGCGATGAAAAGTGTAAAATTATGCATACATTTGCTACTCCAACAACGTTGCAAGCATACTGACCTGGTTGTAGGATAGCTCACAGGGCGTGGAATCCGCGATTTGGAACCACTGGTACCGCCGGTTGGGGTATTGCCACCGCTGCGTATCTCTTTCCGCTGACCCTCGGCAGACGCCTTCACGCTAGCTTCCTTGCTCAACAACTCCCACTGAATTTGCAGACGCTTGAAGCGATTTGTCTGAATTTTATCTTGTTTTTCCCTCTCCGTACCGGAGGCAGGCGAACCTGCCAATGACGATGGCGTACGCTGGGCAACGGGTGGTTTCTTTTCAGCTGCCATTCCGGACGCGGTGTGGTGATGACCGGTCTTTGCCACCGTAACCGACATGTTTGGTGAGTTGGGAGGTGTAGAAAACTTTATTTCCGTTGGCCGTAACAAAACCGTTGCCGGGGAAGGTTGCTGCCGTACTGGTGTAGTGTTGTTAGCGCTCGACGCGGATGGGACCGTTTGCTGCTTGGTGAAGGTAACGTTTCGTTTCTGTGACAACAATCGACTGACTTCGTTACGGAGCTTGGTGCGGTCGTAAGCCGGTTCAGACGATTCGATCATGTCGGTCGATTCCAGAATATGTGCTATTTCGGCATAATGTTTGAGCTCCGATTTCGGTACGTGCGACAGGAATTGCTCGGCCCGCGCACGAGCATCCTGATCATCATCCATACTTTGTTGATGGTTAGCGTCACCAACGGTTGCAGCATCGTTATCGCTGTACTCTACCAGCTTGTTCAGCTTGTGGTAATGATCAGCCGACGGTAACTTTGGTGTGTTGGCTAATCGCGGATGTGGTGTCATGTTGGGCGAATTGTGAAGCTTAGGTTCTGCACAGTGTTCTTCCTCCTCTTCGGCATCTTCGTAAAAGTTGTACGAGTGGTGTTCCTGCAGAGAACGTCTCTTTTCCCGAGACGCCTGTGGATAATGAGGCATCTGTTGCTCTTCGAACATGCTGCTACGCTTGGCTTTCATGTTGCCGTGATTGTTAGCCCCACTGGATGCTGAATTACTAACCCCTCCTCTAGCCGTTCCCTGCGGCCGACGAAGGATGCTCTTTGGTGTTCCGCCTACCGTACGACCCGAGGGCGGCCTCTCGCAGGGCACTAAAACCTCCGCTGGACTATCGTACTGGTAGACGTACAGATTATTGTTGAAAATGTTGCTGCTATTCGACGGTCCCAGGATACCATCCATCTCGGAATCCGTCGTAAGCATCGTTGACGATCCGCGATATCCGGAGCTTGGTGCTGCGCTAGAACTGCCGCCAGAGCTCGAGCTGTTGTACGTTTGCGTGTTCTGATTCAATAAGTTGGTACAATCACAACTCACACCCCGGGCGACTCCGCGTCGCAATGGAGGCGTCATGCAAAACATGGGTTGCTTCTCAGTCGACAGGCTCAGCTCACTTACTTCCGGAATGTGACGCAGCAGCTTGCGGTACTCAGTTGGAAGAAGGAAAACGAGCGACTTCCAGTCAGTCACGTGCTTGTACTCACGCTGCCGTATATTTTCGATGTCGTTCATTGAAACAGGGCGCGGTTTCCTCAGCGGACGACCCGCGCTCGTCATCGTTTCCTTGAACGTTAGCGGTGATATGACGACCTCGTTCTGTGTCTTCAGGAAGCCCAAATCCGGAAGTGCATAGTTGGGATACACCACAAACACTGGTGCTTTCTGCTTATCGCCAAGTTCGTTCAAGCGATCCAGAAAGGAGGGCGGTATTACGCGCACCTTCTCCCTCGCAACATTGCCTCCACTAGCCGAGGTCGGTGTACCGATTAGGGAAGTTTGCATCGATTTGGTGATCATATCGATCGGTATCTTCGTTTTAGAGCCCGAGGAGAGGGTGGTATTGTTGTTGCCACTGTGATTGAATATTTGCGTCAAATTCTCGGACGTGCGGCTGGTATCGCTGTTGGTGTCTTTATAGCTATTGTTGTTGTTCAGATTGTGATTATTATTATTATTAATACTGCTACTGCTATTCAGCGCGCTGGCCGATCCAATGCTGCTGCCGTTGTGTTGTTGCAAAAGATCATGCAGCAATCTTCTTCCGCCGCCTATGTTCATGTTGAATCCCTTGTACTGCCTACGGGGAGAGCCATGCATCTGCCGGTTAAAGTCATTCAGCTTCATATTACCCGTAACCGGCCCTCCATTCGTTGCTTGAGCGCGGTAAGGCGACGACGGAGGCCCTCTTTCCCCACTTAGACCATCCTCATCGGCGTCGCTGTGACTGCCGTTATTATTGTTCGAGTTCACGTGACTGTGGTTGTTAATTTGTGCATCTAAACTATCCAACTGAAACTCTTCCTCTTCGCTATGTCGTCCACCGACACTGCCTCCTCCGGTAGTCGAACATTTGCCCGAATCGTGCATACTTTTCTTACGACACCGCAATCCTGGCATTGTTTGCCCGGCCCCCAGGTGATGCATCTGGTGATCCCCCGAACCACCACTGTTGGTACTATCGCTTGGCCAGCAACCGGACGAAACATCCATGCACGTGTCCGTTGAGCTACTTTTCTGTTTTATGAAAAGCTTCACCAAATTAAACGATGGTTGTTGCAGCGTTTGCTGTTGCGCCTGGTGTTGAAGCTGTTGCTCTTCTGGTTGCTGTTGCCGTGCTTCACGATGTTCGTGCACTGTCTGATGGTGGTTCTCATCGAATTGATCGGCTTCGTCGACTTCACCGTTTCCATTGGTGCTGCTTTCATTCTCCGAATCTGTCGGTAGCGTGTACATTGGAAGTAAGGTACGCATCGGCCTTTCAAAAGATTCCTCCGAATTGAGGCCATTTCCGGCCTGGGAAACGTTTAGTGGATGTTGATCCTTCGAAGGAACATGGGCTGGCGACGAGCACGGTTGATCCGACTGCAAATTAGGCATGCTGAAACTTTTTCGTACGAAACAAGTTCGATTGTGACGCGAAATATGAGTTATTAGCGGGTTCACTGCAATCGGTGGCCTGCAATCATAAAGATGTTCATGTTGTGTATTACTCCATTACATGCAACTTGGGACATGACATACCTTTGCATTGTTCCGTTTCGCTTCAAATTACTCCAAGTAGTGTAGTTTACTTCCGAACGCGACATGGAATCTTTTTGCCGTATGTATTGGGCCCGGTTTTGTAAATTATTCAGCAGGTTCATACGTTTGTATTTACCGTAGTGTTCTGGACCGTCTAGAAAAAAGGCAAGGTTATAGATGACACCTCCATCAAATGTATCAGCAAACCATCCGGCCTTCAATGCTTACCGTAATAACTTTCCTCCGAGTACAATATACTTTGCTCAAATGCTATCGTGTAGTTATCCTTGTTCGCCTGGCACGTTAGTATGATATCCTCCTCGTCCGGATATCCGTCCATGTCCAGCGAGTCCACGCTGATGTGTGATTCTTTCACCGGAGAAAACAATAACTCCGATTTGCAGAATGAATTGTCCATCATATCGGCCGGTATTAGTCCAGCCGCCGTACAACTAGCTATCGTCGAGAAAATGCGATTATTGTTGCGCGCTTTGCGCTCTGCATCGTCAAGCCGTAGCTGCGATGGGATGGCGGTCAACAGCGAGTTGATGTCCTCCTTGCGGAAGCTTTCCATATCGATCTCCGCCAGATTGGCATCAATATCCTTCGCCATCTTCTCGTAATATGACAGCTCGCCAATTCCATTGTACGACGCGGATAGTGCCGAAAGGATGCTCTGATGTGTGGCCACTCCATCGCGATAACTTCTGCATAAACGAAAACACAGTGTTACGGTGAACAAGTGAAAAATTTACATTTTTACACGTATCGTATGCAACCTACCCAAATTCTGTAAACCATTGATAATCACTGAAGTCATGCGAGGACGCCACGGAACATCCTAGCGGTGGCATATAGATGTTACAATTATTATCTGAACCTGGACTCGTAGCCATTGTGTCGGCGTTTTCTATCTTTTCTAGGGCAATATGTTCTGTTGTACAATTATGTCGATGTAATAGACACGTTCACACTAGGAAGAATATGTTTTTTTCCATATGGCACCGTCGAGTGTAGGAAGAGCAAGTAACTGATAGCTGAGAGATGTGCCGTTTGTTTCGTTTCAGTTTGTTGTTCTTATTCTTGTAATGGCTGTAATAGAGAAAATAATAATTAGAATTTTTGTTGCATTGAAGTAATTCATTTTATATTAATATGGACGGTTTTTTAGTCGTCTTGCAATAATTGAATCGGCGATAATGGGCCACATGACCGCTGCTAACGTCGATTTTTTTTTCAATTAAACGTTCGAATTAAGTGTTATTAACGAGAGGACAGATTCCAAAATGGTCATTTATGACCTCAAATGCTTACTTAATATATTTTAATTTAGCTTAAATACTGATTTCTGTGATGAACTTTTTGGTATACAATAAAGTTTGATGCGTTCGATTCGATTGTTTGTTCGACGGATAAAGGATTCTCTACATAGTTATTGATTTCCATGCCAATTGAGACAGTGTTGCTGTATCGTAACTTATCGATTGTATGATTTAAATAATCCAGACATAATGTAATCATTTATAATGTTTCTCAAAATTTAAAGACTATAAAGAGTTCCATAACCCCTTTCTAAGTTGCTATCTCCGTAATATGAAGAATTTCTCCAACCAAACAGATGGCCAAAGAAGTGAGCGGAAGCTAAGCTGCATTTTCTAGTTCTTAGCCGTTTGGACAAGCAAATACAGTAGACACAATGCCCAACTAACGGATGTGTACTGTAGTCATACTAAAAAGGGCTTCCATTACATTCATGGACCAAGATTAAGCAAACGAAACCTACAGAACGAAAGTGGTTTTATAACAGTACATTCGTTTCGTTTGCGTTTGCTTTGACTACAGGCAGAACGTACTTTTCGGACCACGCATAACGCAAAAATCGACAGCGGCTATCCCCGAATGGAAGGTTGATTATACATTCAATGACTTCAATCGCAGCAGCTAGCAGCTGGGTGTACGTGTCTTTCTCGACTCCCACTTATGTTTGCCATTTCGAGTTAAGTCTCCTAAGGTGACGAGCGAATACGACAGTTTGCAAACTACGGAAATGAAGGCCTCACACACCGTTCACAATCGCTCTGGCAGCAGCGCAAAGATTGCCATAATGGGGAACACACAGCGTTGCAGTTTTCATCATACCATCGCTTCACCGTTTCGTTCGCTACTACTTCAGCACAATCCGTACCACCAACGGCTTACGGATGTTTCTGGGATATGAAAATAATAATGCATTCATTATTACACGTTACAACACCGATCATGACTTCTCCAAAGATATTTTCGGTTCCTTATTAATTTGGTAAAATAAACACACATTAAAATCTTGTATGAAGCTCGCTTTACGACCAGTAGCCCAGTTTGCAACATCAAAACACTACACTTCACTATCAAAAACATGTACCGCAACTGCTCAAGATTGTCCCAGTAGAATTATCCTGTCACAAATTCCATGTCGAATTTTCACTACTGCGTTTACACACGCAAGGGAGTACGCGAATGTGTGTGCGTACGCGAGTATGCAAGATATGTGATACATTCGCAATCTCACTAACACCACTACCAGCTCTGCTGGCAGATGACTCAGAATGAAGGATTCTACAAACCCCTTTTTTGGTCCACTTTCGTTCGAACACTTCATAAATTGACCTCCTATATAGCACTAGTTTCGATCACCAGCCGCCTTAACGATGGTTATTTGACACTTGGAACCTCATTTTCAGAGCACTCGAACCCAAAAACCTACTTTTTTTCATTGAAANGAGTATGCAAGATATGTGATACATTCGCAATCTCACTAACACCACTACCAGCTCTGCTGGCAGATGACTCAGAATGAAGGATTCTACAAACCCCTTTTTTGGTCCACTTTCGTTCGAACACTTCATAAATTGACCTCCTATATAGCACTAGTTTCGATCACCAGCCGCCTTAACGATGGTTATTTGACACTTGGAACCTCATTTTCAGAGCACTCGAACCCAAAAACCTACTTTTTTTCATTGAAAGAACCAGAACAAATCAACTCAACTGTAGCTTGGTAATTGACGAGCACAATATATTCATTACGTTACCTGTAATTAGGGACAGCTCTTTCTGGTGCTTCGCGTACGACCATCAAGGGTCGCTGTTGATATTCGATGTTTGCTCAATGCATCCTCCACTATTTTTGTCTCACCACAGCAGTTTCCCCGTTCTACTGTCAGCGATATTACAAACTTCACAATGAACTTCTTCAAACAACTAGCTGCTAGATCGCCACAAAAAGACGGTCTTAGGTAGGTAGACTGATGTTTATTATACACTTGTCGTATACACCACTCCCGTTAGCAGCAAAAAAAAAACAAAAAAATCACTCCACTCTTTCACTATATTTTGACATACACACAATACTCCTACACACGCACACTATGCGCCGTGTGCGTGCGCGCTCACACTACGATTGCGATATTGACTGTAGCAATTTTTTCACACTGTCTTTTCTTTTCACTCTTTCACGATGCCAATCTTGTCTGCTTTCTTTGCACGGTCGCACTGGTTTACAGCAAATACAGTAATAAAGATCTGTAAGACACGACGATATTCATATCTTTTGCACATTCATTAATCAGCTACTTCTTCCACATTCGTGTACCTTCAATCTGCCACAAATATTCATGCGCTGCTAATATCTTATCAACAGTAAACCTACTTTGAAATCCGCTTGCTTCCGCGAATGGTCCTTTTTGGGCACTTGCATTTCTGTACTCGGAAATCAATATGGCGACTCTTGCAGAGCATCGAAACACTTCATCCCGTTACTGCTGGACGTCTTTCATTCATTGCTGCTTCTGCAGTTACAACATACTTTTCCCGTCATCCACCCGAATAAGGGAGTGTTTTCCACTTGATTCACATCTCGCACTATACTTATGTAACGCAAATGCAACTGGCCCCACCATGGAATGCGTTGCATGTGAATAAACTCTTCATCCGCACACTACACCTTCATCTAGCGAGACACTAACTGTGGTGGCTTGCAACGTTATTATTCCACTGCTATGCGGAAAACAGGAGTGGGGAGGGAAGTGTACCACCGCATCAAACTAGCGAACTGAGCTGCACAGTTTTATTTTTCCTTATCGCCGTCAGCAAAACGTAGCCAAGCTTTATCTGCCATTTGTTTTCTCTTTATTTTTATTTTCGCTTAGGCTGCGGTTACACAAGTAATAAACCTCTGACATGACAGCTGACAGCTCTTGATAACGTTTCGATTCCCAAGCAACAAACCGTGAAGATGTTATTGGGAGTATTAGCACAAATGGCTGCGTTCCGTATTGTACTAAAAATGGATTCTGTTAAATTTGTTTGAATGTTAGTACTAGAACGCCCTCACCGTTACAAATAAAAATCATTTGAACGGATAAGATCACGAAGTAGCTTGTTAAAGTAATCCTTTCTCACGAAAAATACAAAATCAAATGCGCTTGGAGTTAACATTTGTGCACCTCATTTATGTATTAATATTACACAGTACCCTTGACAATACGGCAAAAAAGCCGATAATCAAAAATAAATAAAATTACACAGTACCCTATGAATCCCACTGAGTTTCTGTCTGTGGTATAGTACGCTATCGAACCCTTCGTTTTTGCAGTTCATAGGTCCAATTTAAATTGATTTTGGAACAGTCGTTTCCTTAGCAGCACGAATATTCTGACAAACCTGTTACATGGCACCCGGATAAAAAGCGTATAGTTTTGCACGATTTAAATAAAACGGATTTTTTTTTTCGGATTCAAATACTGTAAGCGAATAATGGAGTATAAGTTCCATGAAACTTTTACCTTAACCTTTTACGTTACGTAAAATTTTACATCAATATTTTCGTTTAAAATAGTTGTAGCCTGTAATAGAGATGGTTAAAATACTGGTTTGAGCGCAACGGTTCCACCACAAACATGAAATCGTATTGTAAATAATGCATTCCAGAAATTCCGATGGTTATGTGATACCAGAGTTTTGGGGAAAAATGTAATTGAAACGCAACTAACTCATTGCCAAATAAAATACATTTACTTTAACAAAAGACAAGTCTTTTCTATCCATCATCGTGGTTTGCCCATGTGAGCGGCTCGGGCTGAGAGTAGCAAGAATTCTTCAAGTGCTTACTTGACCTGTTCCCGATCCTCGTTCGAACGAGACAGTCGTAAAACACTTTCCTATCGTGTTGTATTTTATATTTTTACAGTAGGAACACAAGAAGGGCCGGGCCGTTTTTTATGAAAAAAAAGTAGGAACGCAAATCGTTTAGAGTTGGGTTGTTTTTGGAATGGGCGAATTCCAACGGTCGAATAGGAATTGTCGTGTCTATTCCTGTTGTTTCCCATCACAATGCTGTCTGTACACATCCGTTCGACAAACCACTACCAGACGGGTTTTATTGTTGCTTGCAAATGCGCCATATGGCGTTGAAATACTCACCCCCAATAATACTTACGTACACGTCGTTACAGGTAGCACGTTAAGTGCGTTAAGCGGCTTATACACATTTATAATCGTTTGTTATGCGTGTGTGATGCTGTGCTTTGGGGTACATGCTTGATTCGGATTGGCCTTGCTACAATGTGTGCGGATTTTACTCGGGTGATGCCAACCGAGCGGCTTCTTGGGAATGGGCACGCGTTACGGGGACATGATCCCGATGAAAGCGGACAACGGCTGACTGGATCTCGAGTCGATTAGCTATTGTTACTACAATTAAATTCCAATGTTTACCATCCCAAAAATTATTTCTGCCCCGTCCCGACGTTCCGAAAAACATTCTCTCGTGTTATCATCATTCGCTGACTAAACGCGCACGGCTGTGACTATTGAAAGGGTTGCGAAAGCGTGGGTTTTTTAACGGGAATGGTAACGAGTAGCGAAAGTCCTTTTTGGGGTTTTCGTTTTTGTCTCTTCTTAAGAAAGGGCCCAAATACGCCAAGATGGTACCCAATTCTCCAATCGTGCCGTGAACACTGGAAGTAAATTTATTGCTTCTTTGCAGATTTTTACTGACACAAAGTCACACGATTCAAAAACGGAGCCGGTAACAGGGTGTACTGGTGAAACGGCGCTACCGACGAAGGCTTTGGGCAAATGGAAATCCTAAACAAATCCACCAACTTAAGCGTAACGACTTTTGACCCAGAAGCGATTCTGGCGAAAAGTTTCAACGACGGTAGATGCTTCTGCTTAAATGATCAGCAGCGAAGGATGAAGCTGCGCATAATGGCCGTGGGTGGTCTGGAGGCGATAGCAGTCTGATATGCTTCGGCAAACAAACAATCGGTGTGCTAATTTTGGTCTATAGTGGTGCCCTTTTCCAATGGCAAAACGTTCGCGTGGGTAACGCGTGTTTTGGAAAACACAGAAAGACTTCAATTTATCGTGTTATATTACTAAGATTGATTAGCTTACAATCAAACATTATGTAGATGCCAATAAAGTAGCATATTAGTTCTTCTCCGCGAGCGCATAGTTTTGGTGAGAATTTATTCCTTAACGTGAGAAAATTTGCTTTCCCAATGAGGTGGGAAGCATTTTTGAATGTTGCTTAAGCTTCCCTGTGAACAATCTATTCCGTCATGTCCAGGTCGTTCAAAGTGATAACATGCATCTCTTCGTATTCATACTGGAGTAGGCGTTAAACCTAATTCTTAAGACTACACCAAGCAAAACTCAGAATCAGTGTACATCATACTTACTTTCGTAATAATACGAATACGGATATTCAAAGGATTTCTCAATGGCCCTCTTGAACGGTTACTAATTGAACAGGTTCACCCTGTGCTCAACAAATCTATGTACAGTCAAGAACCTCTTAACTCCACTTGGGGTAAACTGAATAGCGGGTGAAATGTACATCAAGCGTGGTAGTAGTTCCTATAAAGTTTAACACTGCTGCCATGATCGTCACCATCAGCGGGATTCGCCTTTGGTCGGTGACTCATGTTGAAATCCATGGTTGATTCCGTAAAGGTTCATTCCGTAAAGTGTCATGGCTGCCACTTACATTACTCCATTTCTGGTAAGTCTTAGTACTCTGTAAGGTGATCTGTTTAACGAACAGCTGAAGAGTTAATAGTTACTTTTCTGACGCATCAGCCGTGATCATCTGAGATCCTTTGTTTACGGTTCTTCTACGGAACAGATCTTTAACGGATGATCCAATAGGGAATTGAAATCTAGAATGATCTACACTATATTACTAGCGATCCATCGAAGAAATGTCGATATACATAGGCACGATGGCAGATTTAAATTCGAAATATGAAAAAGATATCTTCAATACATTCTCAAATTAATGTTACAACTATCCAAAGGTCTTTGAGTCCGGATGAGACGAGTACTTCTTATCGTCTGTTCAGCTGTATCTTAAGACACAGGTTTTTGTAATAAGGAACACCGAAGTGTAAATGAAGTTATAAACACAAGCACAAAAATCGCTGAGATGCATAACGCTGGGTTTACTTATTTTTCCCCGAAATGTACCTCAACGTTGTATTTTGTAAGCTTCTTTTCCGCGAAACAAAAATGAAAGGACGAAAGAAAAAATCACCATCAAGATGAGCGCTTAATGGGTTTCGCGCGAAATTTTCTCTTGTATCTCAACCCAAACCCGAAACGGCAAGTCAACCTGGCCGCACCCGTTTGTCATCATATACGTGTGTGTGTGTGTGTATGTGTGAACGCACGGGAAAAGCACTGAATCGGTGGGAAAAAGTTTCCACAAGCCGATTTCCGTTTTGGACAGGCGGGTCCATTCTACACCACAATACATGCTTGTTTCATCCGCGTGTACGAATGCTTCCGCGGTTCAGTTCCGGTCAACAGGAGTTCTAGCAAGGTTATAGCCTTCGGAACAGCCGTAACAGTGGGTGGGTGGTGTTTCGTGATACTTTTAGAAATATTTCTTCCACTTTTGGCTACACACACACACACACACACACCTTCGTGTTCTTCCACCCAATGGCGGGGAAGGGTTCTCGTGTATTTTTAGGAATGATTTACGGATTTACGGTTAGAGCAATATGTCCATCGTGACACTCCCGCCCATCCGCGGCACGGCTGGAGTGAGAGTTTTGGAAAGAAAAGGAAAAAGTTTTACACTTTCCGATCGTTTCCCATACAAACATAAGCACGAAATAACGAAAAATACTTCCCGAAACAGTGCCGCGCGTTGTCACGCAGCCGTAGCCCATTTTCCAAAACTGTGGCATTATTTTCGCCACTCAGCTACGAGCCATTATTCTTCTTTCGGATTTCTTTGTGTGACCCTTTTTTATATATTTTTCTGTGCAAACACTCTCCCTATTCCTCCAACCCCCACGAAAAGCTTCCCATCCACCTGCCTGTTTTCGTTCATCGGAAAAATCACTCCAATTCAAAATCATAAACACTTTTATTTTGCAACCATCATCTTTGTTCAGCTTCCTTGTCGGGTTTGTTCTTGTTGTTCTTGTTTTTGCTGTTGTTTATGTGTGTGTGTGTGTATATATATATATATGTTTTTTTCCTCCGTTCCATGAGAACTTAAGCCAAGCCAAGAAAGGACTTGCAGTTTTTGTATGAATGAGTTATGACAGTTTTTTTTTTCTTCTCTTCAATGTCTTGTTTTGTTTACATGTTTGTTCAAGTGGTTGTTTGTTATCAACTTTTAGATTCGCTTTTTATCGCTTTTCGTTTCATTTTCTTTCGTTTCGTATCTTGTGCGTTCCTGTTATCATGTTTTTCATAGCCACTTTGGTAATTGTGGCATGAGTTTAGCATTGTACGTCATTGCAGATCCGGTGCCTTTTTCGTTCGCTGTATATTAGAATAATCTTATTTTTAAGCTTCTAAGCAAAATCAGTAAAAAAGGTAAGAAAAACTTTAAAACAATATTGAGACAAAAATTGGTAGCATGAATTCGATAATGGGTGGCTAATATAAATTATTCTAATAATAAAAAAGTGCGTAAGCGACTCTCTTCGTTGAAATAAAGCTATAACTAAATTTGAAAGCGGGTGTAATTCAGATTTTGAGATTGGCATTGCCTTATGCTATTTATGTCATTCATGTCATTTAAGTATTAAAACACATACTAGAATCAATAGAAATCTAAGAAATGTATAAGATTATGTACAATAGTAACATAATGATAGCACAGGTGTAGAGTTATGCTACACATAACAAGGTGTAAAAACGGCTGAGTGAAGAACAAGAGCTTTCAATAAACCAATATGCGGATTGTTCCAACCAAGCTAGTTGCAAGCACCAAGCTTTTCTCTCAATTACATCCTTTTGCTTTCCTTCAGCATCATTTCGTTCAGTAGTAGCGCCCATTGTCTTACCTACCCACCACCAAGTGGGAGATACTGCCACCAAACTCCCAACCATCCCATCGATCGTATTGTGCCAATTAATGGTTAGCAGTTCTTTCTTTGGTTGGATGCTGGTGACTGAACTCTCCGTGCCGTCGTGCATCGCTCGTGCGTTGATAATTAAGTGACGCACGATGAACGGCTTCCGACACTCGCCAGGCACCATGTATTGCAATATGGTTCCCTATCCGTATCCGCATGTCTGTCTGCTTGTCTGTTTTCTTTTCACCTTAATTACCTTTGTAGCTGGTTACCATTATCCTTGCCTTTGCTGTGTGGTGTGTCAGTACCCATGAGCGATAGTTCACAATGTGGGCTTTTGCACGTGTGTATTGAAGTGTTGAGGATAAGATGGCTTATCAGTGTACAAGTGCTCATTCATGGCATGGCATGGCTGTATGCGTATGTGTGTGTTTGTGTGTGGATGTGTGAGTGTTTAGCTGTATGTAGCTACACACGGGCATTTAACATTAGGTGCACCCGAGCCAATTTGCTCAGGCCACCAGGCTTTGCTTACAGCAAACCCACTTACGGGGCTGCAAGTTTGCTCCGGTGCACACCGGACAGCAACTGCTATGAATTTTTTTTTGCCTAATTTTGTAGACTTTTAAGTTTGTTTATTCCCGCACCATGGTGCTGCACGGTATTCGGTTCACCTTTTGGGCAACATTACCTGTACATCAATGTTTGGTTTTGTTTTGCTTTGCTGCTGTTATGTACCGCCTCGTACCGTCTCTCGTATGGCGCGCACGTACGTAATCTAATTATATATAAGTTTTTGTTTTTGCTATGCGAACTGGAAAAGGAGCTTTTTCCGAGTGAATCGTCTCACGTTGTAAGGTGGAAAGAAAAAAGGATCCGACTGGTCCGTTGTTGTTTCATACCTGTCTGATTTCACACCACCCGAGCTGCTCCCAGTGCGATTATTTTGTATATCTTTTTTTTTTTAAATTTTCTCACTCTCCTTGCATTGGTTGCATCGCTCCATGCGGTTGTTGTTTGCTTGAGTTTCGTGCTAAATGATTCACAACGGCACTAGCGCTGCCTAAATAATTCACAACTAACCAGCCGTACCGTCACCTCCAGCTCCGGTTGAGTGTGTAATATTCACAACTCATCTGTGTTTAACATAATCATACTTTTAACAATAAATAAAGTTTCCCCCACTACCCTCTACGATACATAGCTGCTGATCGTGTGCCTTGCTGTGTTCTGGAAACATGCTCCGGCATGCAAAAAATAGTGTCCTTCCATACTGGGGCATGCTACTGTGACTACTGCTTTGTATATCGCGTACGAAAGGTTGTCATATTGTGTTGTTTCGCTTCTTCTGCATTCAATTAGTTAGTTTCCCGTCTACGATGCTGTCTGTTTCTGGTTTTGTGCTAGATTTTCAGCTAGATTACTGGTAATTGATTTCCTACACGCAACACATCACCAAACGAGACACGCGTTCCATTCAGTCAACTTAATTACACTCCCGGTCGGTCAGTAAACGTTTGAATTTGCACCTTTTCATTGCGCTTTTGTGGATTTGGTTTTTGTTATCATTAGCTTAAACCTATTCCTTATGTTCGTAACACACTTATACTCACATTAGTTTTGTTTATTTGCTTTACTACATTGCGCTTTACCTGTTTCAGAAACTGTTTTTATTCCGAACGTATCTTTTTTTTATTCGTTTGTTTGTTTTGTCTGCCAGCTTTCAAGTGTTTGTCTGCCAGGACCGTCTCGTGTGAAACGTGTGCCGTGTGCTATCGTAACGTAGATTTTCCTTCACGTTCCTATCATTCTCTACGGTCGTACTTACTCCCAGCACAAAACACGGAATTCCGACTCGCCGTTTGTGGGCAACATTAGCGACAGACGATCAGACCTGCTAAGTTTGTCACTTGGAGTTGGTTTTGAGGAGTACGAAGCAAATCTGGCCGCAGGAAATGCAGTGCACGATACACGACGTTGGTGTACACTCTCGGTCTCGGTCAGGCTAAATTACGCTTTCACACCAACGCCCATTCGCGCACAGGATTCGAGCAGTCGTTTCGTGATGGAATTACAAACGGGTAAGCGGTGAAAGCTATCGGATCAGTGCGTTCGGTTGGTACGAGTGTATTACGGCCAGTATCACAAGGATTCCCATAATGATCAGAAAGAGCTGCTGCCGACGAGCTTCTATGCAGCCGGTTAGAGTTGTGCCACCATTAGGGGATGTAACTGCGAACGAGTGAAAGAAGAAGCAAATAATGAAATGATTTTAGTCTCCATACCATACCTGCACTTGGAAAGAATCAAGAAAAACATGAATGTATTCGAAGGCTGGTATTTACGATTCAATAGAGACAAAAACATGTCAACAATTTAGTTTAAAATGTTAGAAACATACTCCAAATTGTCTCTTATTATTTACTGTTGTGAAAAGAAGGGGGAAAAATTGTAAATGATGTTTTTTCTCATCGATGTCGCTATCACCTTTCCATCAAGATCTCGTTTGGGATGAAATGAAGGATTTCATTCCCCTTTTCGGACTGTTTAATTCTCAAGCGTCTTTTCTCGCCACCTCGTTTGGCCACATTTACCACATTCCTTTGGTAATAAATTTATCGTTCGTTCCCGCCCGCAAATAGTTATATGTTTCCACCCCAAACCAGTCGAAGGGGAAATACTTTGCGTAAATGGATGCAATTTTCCGCTAGATGTTTTTCGCCCCCATTCTCGAGGTTTCGAGTCCCTTGAACCACAACGGCTCATGGCCGAAGGGAACCGGCAGCAAAACCTTCCATTTGTGGCAATGTGTAAGGAATGGCTATACTATTTCAACAAATCGCCATAAATCCCCAGAGATTAGTACAATAATTTTATGCTAAACTTGCTGAATCTTGTTAAATGATGGTAACTTTGGCGTACGACTTGCCGGTGCTCGTTTACACCAAAACATTCCTGTTTGCCGCCGGTCGTCGTCCGTGAGAGCACAACCGAACCACTACGGGATTATTATTCCAACTGTTGGGGGCCGTTGCTTCTCCTAAGTGGAGAGTAAATACATCTTGCATGCTCCTATCTCATGATGTGATGTGCGGGTATTGTGTCATATACCGGTCGACCATCGTCCAATTTGCCGAGGAAATCGTTTTGATACATGCCACAACAATGTGTTTCACGTGTGTTGTATTGAAAAGATGACGGAAGGAATCTTCTCTGCTGCGTCTTACTAACATCCGTCTTTGCGATGCTGCAAACGATGGTCCATCCATCGAATGATCGAGCTTTACGGTACAAGGTAAGCCCACATACGGTGCGTACACAGCTGGAGCATTTGAGTTTCCGATTTGTTGAAAGGAAGGACATTCCCTTGCAAACTGTCCACAACTGCCCTTAACCTCCATCGTCTATTTTTGTGCCTTTTTCTTATTTCCAACTTTACAACACAATTATCATTCCAATAAACTTTTGAGCTCACCTTCTCCGAGCAGCATGGACTTTTTTATGGAAGTCACACTTTGATGACATTTATTTTTTCTTACGCAGGCATTTTTCGAATGTGCTTTGTTAAAATTGGGAATGATTTTAGTTTGGTTTCTATTGCTTCATGGGAAAAGTTGGTGGTTAATAGTTTTATTTTACATTTTTCTCTCTGGGGCTGAGAATGCAAAATGAGCGTCATGAACGAGACAAAACTTAGGGATTGTAGTAATAATTGAATATAAATTGATATTTCAGGTTCAATCTTTAATTGAAAGGTTCAGTTTTAAGATAGACTTGGGATAAACGTGAGATTTTTAGAAATAAGTTATTTAAAATATAACATATTTTCATATATAAAAAAATATTATTTTCACATTCTCCTGACATCACTACGAAATGAGATATTACAGAATTTGTAAAATTAATTTTTTGTTGTCGACTAACTGTATGATTTCACTCGAAAACATTTATTTAAAAAGAAAATAGCAAAAATTAAAATAAAACAAATTCCGTATAATTTATAACAGACCCAATGGTACACCACCAGACACAATCTTAAAGTTGAAAAAGTTTGTTAATGTGCGAAGTGATGGATTAAAACCTCTCCGTTATCGATAGAGTCCATACGTTTGTGACTATTGAAATTATAAAAGTCAAGTATCAACTTCGTCCATCACAACTTCAACTCAACATTGATATGGTGTTAATCCAACTGAGAAACAAACATTTGCAAAAGATCAATCGCCTGTACTGGTTGTGAGGAAACTGAACAAGTGTGATGCGTAAAGTCATGCGAAGGCCTTTCATGCCTTCACGATGGTTAACCGTAACCAATAAGCCAACCTAACATGATTGTGTCAAATGCTGGTAATGTTTGCAACAGTGTGAATATACCGGCTAAGCGGTTGCCAAATGGACCAAGGCCCCCTTCCCATGCCCCTTCCATTCCTTTCCCTTCCCTAGGTGAGGAAGCGAATCTTGGCCAAAAAATGATCCTCACCGTCCTAAGTTAATATTAAACCCATAAAATCAAGTTAATCTTCCGGGGCAAAAGCATCTTTAATTAAATTTAATTGACCGTTATTTTTTATGTCCGTGCTACAGATTTTGTGTGCGTGTTTTTTTTTTCTTTCAAGCTTCAGCAGCGTGAAGTTACCATAACCATGGCCACTTTACCGAGTTACGTTAGGAGCGCTGTCGTCATCACTGTTGCAATCACCATCACTGAAGAGAGAGGATTGAAAATGGCTAAAAGTTTCTTTCACGGGTGAAAGTTAGTTCGTTGGTTTAGCGATGGCCGTTCGGTTGGTTCGGCAGAACAGCTAGATAAAGACGCGAAGCGAAATTTCACACCGGAAGGCAAAAACAAAGCATAAAAAAATGGCTAAGCACAAGAGCACGTGTCTCGGGATGGAAAGGAAGCAACGAAAATGAAAATAACAGCAAATAGGTAGGGTAGCGAAACTTTCGTCTATTTGCTATTAAAAAGCATAATGATCACTATCAATCAACACAGCCGCACCACACGTTGACATCGGTGCATTAGTTGTTGTATTTGCTGTGGTACTAGTGGTAAAAAGCAAAAGTATGCTTTGCGTCGTCTCAACAGAAGTGAGAACACATCAAGAAAAGAAAGGATAGAACAAAGTGTGGAATCTTGGTGTGTCACGTTTGGATCTTTTGGGCTGTGCACGGCGAACTTGTTCCGGAATCGGCGCCACGATTGACTTACGAACTAGGCGCCTCCATTCCTACGTGAACGAACGCAGAACATTCAGGACGTGTTGAAGTGGTGTTCCGCGGCAGTACACCCGGAAGTTCGATACATTGCGAAACAAATCCTTGTACCGAGAGAAAGCATTCCGTACCGCACTACTGGCAAGGCACGCTAAGCAATCTATCCCAAATGCTAGATCGATCATTATTTATTCTTGGGTTTTTGGAGCAGAAGGAAACGGAAACGACACGAACAATATGCTAGAGATACCGGATATCAAGATAAAACGAGGAATTGTCATTGAGGCAACAGGAAACATGCTTCTATCTCAAGTATAGAAACATACCGTCTACCATAAGATTCAGGGTTAAATTTGTCAAAGTCCCTAGAAAACCTGCACAACCGCATATCATGAATCAGTGCTATAAACGATCGCGAATGATACATTTATTGAATTACCGACAGTATTCCGATTATCTCAATTAGCATACTTGAATTGCATTTTCAAAACCTAAATTTTTACATTACATTGATAAAAATACATATTAAAATATGTTAAAATCATCATGATCAGTTAAATGTCGATTTCGGTGATTGAAAACATGTCTGTTAATCGATATCCACGGAAGATCGGTAATTTTGATGAGAAAGGGAGCTAGCATAATTATGATTTTTTGAAAATCATTTAATGTAATAAATAAGATCCATTATAGACACGTTTTGGTAACCATTGAAACAATGCCGAATGGTTGTATATTGTGCAAATGCGATTTTCGGATTGCATAGCATAGAAAACATACAAATGTTGGTGATGCGGCGTAGAAATTGCTAAAAAAATATTAATTAATTATTTTATCATTTTAATCATTTTATCCAGCTGGATATCATAATAAAAGTACGAAACAGATATTCAAATGTAGTTTTTAGGCACACGAATAATCCACCCTTCGAATAATCAGGCCCCAGATAACCGATGTTCTGTACTGTATTTGTTTGATTAAGTTGTTGCTAAACTAATACAAGGTTGTGAAATGAAACACAAATCATTGCTTTTGGTTTCTGGACAAAACACTATCATTTGTAAAACGATTTTGAAGTTACATAAGAACAATTAATTACTCCATTTCTAATTGTAGATAAGACCACTATCACATTCAAGAACAATCCTCTTCAAACGCAACGAACGAAGCTGAAACTTGTTTACTAGCAATGTTTATCGATACACTCTTCTGAACCTGTAAATAACTTAATGCAAACTCTGGTAAACTGTTTCACGTACGAGAAACTTTTGGCTCCGAAAACAAGCACATGCCATGTATTGTTTTCCCATTTCGATTTTGATGTTGTTTTTTTATCCTCAACAACTTTTTCTTGTCAAGATGAATTGCACCTTTGTTAGCTCTCGATTTTCGAATTATTCTCAGAAATTAGTAAACCAAAGGACGGATCAGCTAATCGGCCCTTGTTTACAGCATCCGATCCAGCGGCGAGAAGATGTACAGGAAGGAAGGTGAAAAAATGGGAGAAACAGATCCTGCCGTTTTATCCAGCGCCACAGAACGATTACTAAAATTTAATTAAAACTACTACTGTCGGCATTGTTGCTACACTTTGCAGCCGTTGCCCGGGTATGTGCTGCATCCGAACCGGCACCCCACGTACACGACTACTGCTGGGTAGGGCTTAATCCAAAGGAGAACAAAACATGTAAACGGTTTGCTTCTTGATTCATCCGCACTCATCCGGATGCAAGCGGAGTCGGTCGGCCGGAATGAAGTGGCAAAGCATCGGACGCTCTTTCTCTCTCTTTCTCTCTCTCTCTTCTGCTTCTCGGACCGGCGCCATCCCCCAAGACGCCGCACCAGGTCTCGAGCGTGAAATGCAGTGTTTTTCGCTGCTCAACAAACCGGAAGTGATTTATAATCCTGCTCAGCCAAGCGTTAATCCAATTCATTTTCAATAACTAACAACAGACCAAGAGCACGTCGTAAGGTTCCCCGTCCCCGTGGGGGGAGGTTCGGTGACGGCGGTGGAACCTGAAGACAAACACCCTGCACAATGAAGTGCAGCAACAAGTGCACTTGGGTTGATGGTTCCGTAGAGATACCGGTGTGCCGGGATCGCTGCAGGAAACCCGTGTGTCGGCCCAGGAACACGGCAAACCGGTGCGCCGTGTCTGACGCAAGGGATGGTGAAACAACAACTACAGGCAACTCGTCGAACCGGGGCTTACCCGGCCTGGATCGACACAATTTCTCACGGGAAGGTTATGCTGGCCAGCAGCAAATGCACGAAGAGCTAACTTGAGCGCTAAGGAGTGTTAACGATAATTAAATCTATTACTCACTCCAGCTGTCGTTGTTACTCGTTTTGGGACTGTTGTATGTGGCGGCGGTCACCTGTGCACGTTTGCAAGTTTAGTAACAAAAACAAATCCTTGGGGAATTAACGCAATCTGAACTGAAAAAGTTTAACGATTTTACTTTATTATTTAGAATTGTTAATGGCGATTAGTTCAATGAATGTTCCAAATGAACACATGGCAGAACATTACGATCAGTGTAGTTATTAAGCACTTTGTAAATAGTCCATAACAAAGCGCATCGATTGTAAGAGAATTTCTTAGCTCATGTTGTAACATGCTGGTTAGCTAACTGGAGCCCATAACTCACCATAACGGTCACTCACATGGTAAAGAAGAATAATAAACTTTTGACTGACATGAACATTGTTTCTGTGCCACGTGACTCGACGACGACACATGTGCTTACATTATGTCAACGGCCGTTACGGAATGGGTGCGAATGGGAGGATGGATTCGAACGGTCCCGTAGGCAAAAAGGCACAGGCACGGAGGATAATAGCTTCATTTAATTAAAGTTAACAAGAACAATTTATTGCTCATCATCGAAATAGTTCTAATTATGTTTAAATGGGCTTTATATGAAAGCAGACACAGTGCAGGACGAGGGCAAGATTTCCGACGGTATGCTGCATGCATCATCACACTAGCACCAGCGTGGTGGTGATGGTAGGAAAATTGCAATCGCTGTTGGGGTAAAATGGGAGGTCGCTACATCATCCAACCGTGCCGGTGTGCAAGCAAGACGCACACGAGTACGAGTGTGTGCGGCAACCAGGGATTGCAACGACGCATAATGCTACTGTGCTGGAAGGAAAACTAAGCTGAGGCGAGCGGTCACTGGGAGCCATTTAGAATGGAAATTATCCCCCTCGCCCATCCCCTCTTGCCAACGGCCAGCTTTCCGATGGGAGTTTAAAGTTGGTGGGGTGTGCGTGGGATGTGGGGGAAGGCGGAAAGGACATTCCAAACTACAGACAGGTACATGATTATAGGCACGGTGTTCGATGGCGCACTCGGCAGAATCTAGTGCAATTCCACCGCAATGGCATGTGGGGCATGTAAGCAGGTTATTTATTGGAGGCGTTGGCAATTTCCGACTGAAGCAAAGGACTGGCTTCTGGTTGCATCCCGCTGCACGAAAACCGCTCTCACATGCAAGGGATAATACCCATGGTACAGCTTTGTTCACTTTGTTTTCATAAGCGTAGCGCCGGACTTTGTCCTCAGCTCTGAAGAACTCGCTCTGACTGTGGCTAGTAGGTGCAAATGAACAGCAGCTGTACGTAACATGCTATAGTGGCTTTAACCGGGCGGGAAATGGAGCAATAGCAGTGCGGTTCCCATTTGCACATTAATTAAATGTGCCGAAATTGCAACTATTATGGTTTAACGGTGATGATGGTGGCGTTTGAATATTCGCACAGACTGTTGATTAGAAGCATTACAATCAAAGTTTTCCACCTTTCACCATATTTTTTTGCCGTTGCACCTGCCATGTAAACGAGCGAATTAAAATGGATCGGTCGTGGGCTGAGTTATATAAATGGCATCAAGCCACTCTGGTGATCAATCGAGCTGCGTTAACCTATTTTATGTGTATCTAATGATTTAAAGGTTTTCGTCAACTTTCAAACACGATTCGTTAAATATATATATATTTTTTATCACGAGGACGGCCAGGCGATATATCTCTTCATTAAATATTATAAATATAACAATAATAAATATAAAAATGCTCAGATTCGTTTTTTTAACTATAATGTTACAACAGTATGCATAAAATATAAAGCATTTTTAAAAACCAGTTACATTTATAGTTTAACGACAAGAAACATTATTGTGTTTTACAGCAAATGCACATCAGTAAACATTTGTTACATTACCCCGCTTTTAATTACTGATTATACGACAACCCTCACGGTTATAGGGGTTGGCAATGCAGAATATAAGCAATTCCATTTCTAACATTAAGTTTCCATGTGAAAATTGCTTTATTGAAAAGGACACTCTTAAGCGGCCAAGCTTGTGTTCAAGCCAATGACTGTAATAATGCAATTTGAAAGGCTTGTTTTCTGCAATAATATACCATGTAATGGCATTGTATACAGTCTGCACAAGCGGTGTAGACAATACGGCTTTAGCCGTCATAATCGATATAAATAAAAAAAAATAAATACCATGTAATTAGGACTTACATTTTTAAACATAATTGTATAAATAAATACCATAGCGTTTATTCCGTTGCTAGACATTTTAAGTTACTTGCCTCGGTGACTAATTGAAGAACTATTGTTTACATTATCGTGCAGTGGTGTTTTATTTTATTGCACCAAAGATTATTTATTGTGCGGAATAGGCTTAATAGATTGTCAAACGCTGTAAATAAGGATATTAATTTGCAGGAAAACGGGCGAATAACCATTAGATTGCTTAAAGCAACATAATTGTGTCACCAACATGTCTATTTGCCTTTAATCAACAACAAAAACTCCACTCAGAAGCAGTTGACGATATCATGTGCATCATAAGAAGTTAGTTATCATATCATAGAGAAACAAAAGCAAATAACCAAAAAAGAAAAATCAATCAATTATAGTATACAGTGAAATAACGAATAGGGTAAACAAAGCATCTGTAATACCTGCTAAAATAGTTCGAAGTAAATGCAATAAAAAACAAATCAAATAGCAAACATAACTTAAATTTATTTCAAAAGCATTCTTAACTCAGCCGTTTACCATTTGTTTTATTCCGGAGTACTAGTTCTTTTGTACATGCATAACAATGGATATAATATTTATGGGGTCTCAAAAGCCATTACAATGATTATCCACTTTCGGAAGAATAACACCAATCGATACATTCTACCAACAATATGTTCCACATTTGAAGCACAAAACATTCTAGGTCACGCTAAACAAAGGGGAAGGATATGTAAACAATTCCAGTAAAAATCTTAAATGAATTACAAAAAATGTGTAATGAAAACAGATCAGACTGACTGACGGAGCTACGACGATACGATGACGATGATGTTGTTTAGAAGGGCATGTGGTAGAATGTGGTAGATCATTGGATGGTTTTGGAACTGAAATGAATAAGAAAACATTGGAATATCTTTCCCCTTGTTTGTGTACCAGCGCCACATTTTCGGTTTACTTTTCCATGCAGTGCTGGCACAGGCATACGTACACCGATTGTCCTTTGGCATTGGCTCTAGGTGTTCGCTGGCGCATGTGTTGGTGTGTAGCAAAAACGTGCAAAAGATCCCTTATCCTGGTTTTCGTGCATGTGTACACATAATTCCTTCTGGCAAGTCGTATGTGATTCAGATCACGACAATCGAGAACGAAATGGATCCTCCCCTATTGTTTTACACCCCGGTAGTACTGAGTTTGGCCCCACGGTTACCACAGACCGGTCTACAGACGGGGCAAACCGGAGCAGCACGAGAGTGCGAGTGCAATCGAGTTCAATCTAAGTTCTTTCGCTACCAACCGAACATTCCACATACGTGCTAGAAGATGAAAAACAAGCGAAAAAAAAAGAACACGCCCCAATAAAGCTGGGAGACGGGTTAGTAGACGGTGTGGAAAACCCTTTAGGGTAGCATGGCGTTCATGGTGTGGGTTAGTATACTTCGTGCTCCTATGAAGCATAAGAAAACTTTTGTAGCAAAACCGCAGTAAAGAAACTGGCACCGGGACCAGCGTTTTGGCTTCCAGTGTCTTCCATCCAGCAGCACTCCGGAACGCATCCCCGGTGCCTTGTGTGTATTTGTTGAGATTGTTTGAGCAAAATGCAGGTCAGCGTAGCGATCGAGACTGCTCTCTCGCTGCTCCAACGTACACCCGAGCTGTACGTACGCGGTCGTATACGTATTTCGGTTGTTCTGTGTTGTGTTGCTACCGTTATTGGCTTATTCGCGGTTTTTGCTTCTCGTTATAAAATCTACGAATATTTGTTTTCTTTTTGGCTTTGCTAGAGGATTTGTTTCATTTTTGTTTTGCTGTTTTCATGCCTTTTTCCTTTTGCTAGTACCAGCTTGCCGTTCTTGTGACTTTCTAGCGACTTGCCGGCGTCGTGAGTAAACCCCGTACTGCACACCCGGTTCCAAATGCGATGGTTCGTTAGTCGATCGAGCATTAAATGGGAAATGAACCACCGGTAGATATTGGGAAGGCAGGAAACGGTAGCGCACATGACAACAACAACATTCCCACCCGCATAAGGATTAGCCCAAGGTACCTGGTCGTGTGTCGCAATGCACTTTCAGCACGCAGCGAACCGAACTCACAAAGAAACGTGCGACAATACCGGCAAGCCAAAGAACCGAACAGGGTTAGTGTGGGAGTAGTTAATGG
Organism: Anopheles rivulorum; assembly: GCA_018908115.1. Classification (NCBI taxonomy): domain Eukaryota; kingdom Metazoa; phylum Arthropoda; class Insecta; order Diptera; family Culicidae; genus Anopheles; species Anopheles rivulorum. The sequence continues at coordinate 5,472,495 of CM032177.1, forward strand.
ACAGTGTTTGTGCCTGGATATGGTTGCTTAAACACGCTAATTATCGTTGGGGAGGGTTGATTAGAAGTGATACCAAGAGAATACATCCTTTTTTATGGATGAAATCGTGCTGTGGTGGTATGTTGTGGCTTCACAATCGGAAGAATCGATTGGAGATGTATTAATTTACGACACGTTGCTTCCCAACCACACACCTGTTTCCAACTTGTTTGCTTTAATTGCCAATAATGTGCGATAAATAAAACGAGCTTGCGTTATATTGACCCGCACGATCGGACAAACATCATGCTGTGAAGAATTGCCTTTGTTAAAGAACGGTTGATAACTTGGCTAATTATTTTCAAATTTCTATTAATGCAACCACCTATTAACAGCATGGTCATGGTGAAACTTTATACTCTTGAAGCAATTTAAACTAAGAACGATGCGGTGACTACCGTTTTCCGTTACATCCTAGCAAACATTAAAAGTCAACAAACCGTTTGTCTTTTGTGGTTGGGCAGAAGAAAGTTTTCCTTTCCACGAATGATTTCGCTGGGACAAAACAACACCCGAAAACTTCGTGTCATGTGGTATGTCCCTTTTTGGAAACTTTTCCAAATTAGTTCACACACTTCAGATGGCGTCTAGGTTACTGTATTCGAAGGATGAGTAAAACAAAATACAGAAAAATTGCTCAACAGCTAATGAAATCACTCGATCACCAAGANTCCGTTACATCCTAGCAAACATTAAAAGTCAACAAACCGTTTGTCTTTTGTGGTTGGGCAGAAGAAAGTTTTCCTTTCCACGAATGATTTCGCTGGGACAAAACAACACCCGAAAACTTCGTGTCATGTGGTATGTCCCTTTTTGGAAACTTTTCCAAATTAGTTCACACACTTCAGATGGCGTCTAGGTTACTGTATTCGAAGGATGAGTAAAACAAAATACAGAAAAATTGCTCAACAGCTAATGAAATCACTCGATCACCAAGATTTGACGGCAATGGTAAAATGTTTGTGGAAATGAGAATGTGCTGTGATTTGTGATGTTTATATTTGCCGTTTCCAGCCATTTGTTCGTGTGACCACGCCATGGTCGTATATTAAGGATTCATTGTTCAATCAATCGGCTTCACCGTTGTTTTTGCGGTGTAACATGACACAACCGTACGAGCAAAAACAAACATAACGTATTTCAATTTGACAAAACAACACCAAACGTAGAGGAATTCTTTCAAAAAACAAAAACAACAACTTGATCTAAACAAAGCAGTAGAAAACAAAACAAACACATACCCGGTTTCCGACGCATCCTGTACTATACCACGAAAGCTACTCCGCACTCAGCTACCGGACCAGGATGGCTGGAAATGGAGCCTAATCAAATTTATATCGTGCTCCCAAACTTTGAGCACGTAAGCTATTTGAACTTTAAATTAATTTTCTGAACTTTGCTTCTTAGGCTTCAAGCACAAGCACCAAGTCATTGTCGCGTGTGTTTCGTACCGTTCGTCGTACGGCTTGTTTTTGTTGTCCTGATATTCAAGAAAACAGATCACAAAAAGGGAGCAAACACACACACACAGTGGAAAAGTTAATGTGGGTTCGGTGGGAAACGGAAAAAGGTGTCTGCTTTTTTTAACTGCCGTTTTGTGACTTTTATCAGGTCTTTTTGCTTGTTTTGCCCCCAAAAACAGCAATGTAAAAAACAGCATAGAAAAAAAGAGACAGCAGCATCGAGCAAAAAATGGTGATACGTAAACGCAATACAAATATAGAAAGTGGTCCATTGAAAGTATCATGCTAGAGTCATTTGGAGAAAGTTTTTGTTTTTTTTGTCCTCGTTGTTGTTGTTGTTTTCACGCATTCTTCTGCAGCTTCATCTCGTCCAAATAGGATGGCACCTCCCTTTCTGCGAGGTAAGCTGGTTTGACGATTTGAAGTGGCTTTGAGAGGTGGGCTGGCAGCGGTGTCCCAAAGTGGCTTGTAGTTGATTTGAATGAAGAGTTTTGCAGTTGTTTCGCTGTCTAGTGAAGCATGAAATAAATCCTAGCAAAAGTTGTGGTGTCCAAACAGGTCATTGATGGGAGAAGTTTCTATTGCGGTGGGAATTGGTACATAAGCGCTTCTGTGTGACGCATACATTAACACAGATACGGCACAGATCTATGCGTTGAGCTTATGGTTCAATGGTTTGAGAAATAGATTTTAAACAATGTACAGCTCATTATATTTGAAGAGAATGTATTCCAAAAGATTCTGCTGATTTGTTTAAATGTTTAAATGTTTAAAAACAGGATTGATTCGATGAAAAAAGGCTATTAAAAACTCAATAACACACGTTTACTTAAAATTTATAGAAGTATAAAAGATTTAAAGAAATTTTAAGCATAATTAAGAATAAAAGCGATACGGCCTTACCATTCTTTATGGATAAAAAAGAAAAGGAAAGAATGGAAGTGTGTAAACACCAAATAGGTACTTATTAGTGTATCTAAAGGCTAATAGTGTTTTTGGTCCATATCCTAAAGCACCAAATTACTTGCATTTTTGGGTTAGTTGATTCAGTTCAACAGGTTTTTATAGAAATTCATCAAAAATGTGAGTAAAAATAAATGAAATAACCAAAGTTTTAGGATTGCATAAGAGAAGATCCATTGCGCAACAATTTACAATCATTACTCAATCATTACGCAATCATTTACAAAATTTAAGATTGAAGAAAATAATTGAAATGTTTGGTTACTACGCCATTCATCTTCAAAGATCAAGATTGACCAAAGACCAATTTACGGAAAAGTTATGTAAATGTATTTAAATTGGCCTATCACTGAAGCGGATGGTGACTTTGGAAGAGCAAGTTCCATAGGAGGGTATTGTGCTTAAATATTCGTAGTTAAAGCACAGGTTTAGAAACTGAATCCAGTATAGGTAACAGAATCAAGATTAATGACTAGAAAGGCTTTTGCGCCATTTGAGGATAACGATTGACCAAAAACGATAAAATTATCCAACAGAAGAAGATTCCTATCAGGATCTCTGTTGGTAGAATAGGCGAGTTTTTAAAATTTCTAAATCTGAAACATATTCTAACATATTCTCAAATATCTAAAATATCTAGATATTCTAAAGTTCTAAAATATGACAAGCATTCGATAAAAATTGTGGAATCAAAAGTTCATAACCTGAAGCAACTTCAGACCTCAAGATAGACATCAATCGAAAATAAAACTATGAATATTGCAATTAATTCCGATAATGTATAATTTATAACAGATTGCTTTTGAGAATGTCCCAATATAATTTTCCCTAGTTTAATATACAACAGGTAGTGAACTAAACATACTTTCAGTTGTTTTTATTTAGTCAACTAATGTATATAAACATAAAAGCAATTTGGCCGTATTTTAAACCTTGCAGTGCAAACGACTTCACCTCAATCGACACATGTCCCTCGGTTTTGTGTCTGTGTGTTCGTGTCGCGGCTTGTTAAATGTGTGTATCCGGGAAAGGTCACTTCCGGTGACACAATTTATAAATTTTCCATTTACGACACAATCAATTTTTCCCTGCATCACATCATTGCCAGCGACATCTTTCCGATTGACCTTCTTTGGATTTTCACTTTTTGCTCCGTTGGCACCGTCTCCTTCAATCGATGATTTGCCTGTCGACCAGTAGTCCCATCTTTTCGCCTATCTACCTTTAATGCCCTTCGTATCTCCCCGGGGAGCAACAAATCAACACTCTTGAATCGACCGTCGTTCGCATTCGCACAACAGTCTGATTTCGCTCGATAGCGTCGGGCGTCATGCTCGATTTGTTCGTTCAGTATGTTCGGAAAAAAGTACCTCACACTGACGGGATTCACTACCCGTAGCTTCCGGCGTCTGGAGGTATCCGGTTCGATACCACTCATGTTGGTAAGCGCAGTCCGCCGACATCGTTGTCGTACGTTCGCCAACTGTTTGGCCATTCCTTTGCATCGCACACATAACGGTGTCCAACCGGAAAGGCAATGCACACCGACAAGGATGGAAATCAGTCGAAATAAAGGATGAAAAAACGTAAACCCATTCTTGCCTTATGATAGGGAGCTTCCGTTCCGTGTTAGAATCGAATGTTTGTATGTATTTTTATGGGCTTGGTTTTTGGTTCTCCCAAGCCCTGAAAGCTTTCTACAAGATGAATCATCCGTACTATTTCACGTCCTAGTCTCACGGCCTCCCATCCCCCTTACTCGAAACCGTGAAACAAAAATTAGCTGTCAAGTGTTGATGGCCTCTTGCGGTCAACAGCCCCCTTGCCGGCAGCCGCTCTGGCTAGCCGATCAGTTTAATTTGTTTCAAGCGTTCCCTTGTTGTGCTTCATTTCCGGTTTTAATTAAAGGCATCCGGCTTGAAATGTGCTGGTTGCGATGCTTTACGAGCCCGGGACAAACATTTCAGCTGGTGACATTATTGTGGCTTTAATCGTTCAATTGCACACATCCGGACGAAATGCCAACCCGACACGGTAGGCAATAGCCTTGATAAGACAGCTCAATCGTATAATGTGACACGAAAGAATCTCATCTTGATAAACAGAACAAGCGTTCAACAAGGGCGCAACAAGATGAAAGAACCGCTCGGGGGCTGGGCGGTTTGGGTTGGGGCCCCTGGCAACGGTTGTTGTGGTGCAAAAAGCAATTTCTGCTCATGCTACAAAATTGACCCCTTTTAACCACTTGTCCGTTGACAGCGGGCGTGTGACGAAGCCCTACTCGTGCAGCCCAAAACTGCGTAAGGACAGGTTCTTCAAACGTGAGCAGATCCTCTGGTTCTGGTCGTCTGAAGATGTCCGTTCCGCGCTAGCGGACAAGCTTTTATTCATGGCTATGAGTACAGTAATAATGCGCCACTCTAAACCATTTATTTGCATCTAATCTTCATTCTTAATTCAGATCTTGCCAACTTTTGACAGCTATTTATCGTGTCGAGGCGTTCTGCTTGTCGACTCATACCATTTTCAGGATATCTTTCATATTTTTTTTGCGTAGCCGTTTGCTGGTTGCTGGTTGGGCTGCTCATGTTTACTCCCTTACTTTTGTAGGTTAAACCAAAAGGAAAACCTTTTCGCATTGAGATGTCAAAAGCTTTCCTGACAGTGTACCTCTGGAGGGTTTACTACACCTTTACCCGAAATGAAACGTATCCAAGGAAGCGACAGTGTCTGGCATCTAGTGCGATGCGAAATAACTGTGCCGGACCGGATGGCAATAATGAAAGCGACCCTTTTCCGAGGGCATTTAAATGAGAGGATCAGCTTCAGCAACAAATCCTCGTTTCGGTTTCAGCGAAAAAAGACGAATTAGAAGAAAATCGCCCGAAGCAATAAGTTGTACAGGAGATACTTGTTGTGTTTTTATTGCTGGCACTTAGTGTATCCAAAAGATCTCGCTTAAAGTTGGACATTTTGTTATTTTTTTTTATGCACTGTACAGTAAAACGCATACCGTTGGGTACGCGATTTATTTCCTTTCAGCATCAACTAATGCCGGAGTTTGTGCCTTGAAATGGGCCATCCCAAAAGCACAACTTTCAAAATCTACCACACACACACACACACACAAAGAAAGAATGAAAAAACGCCTCTGAGTGGCAGAATTTTTACTCCCTTCACTGCTCAGGGTAAACAAGGATGTGGTTAAATGTCATCATTATATCCTTTCGTCTTCACGTCTGTATCCTTATGACCGATTCGACATGGTCATTCGAGGATGATGGGATGGTTTTTGACACTGTGGTGATGGAAATTTCATGTCACTGCCCAGAGGGCAACCTTTTTCGGTTGTCGAATGAGTGATAGCGGAAAAGTGTTGACAGACTGAAGGAAAAAAGCAAACTTCATGCATAGATGGATCGGACATACCGACAGAAGCAAGCAAACCCACGTTGTATAGCAGCAAATTTCATGCAGACAAGATACAAAAAAAGATGGGAAACTAAATTGAACTGTGTACTGCCTACAGTGCAATGATGCAAAAGACCAGATAAAGGTATTTTTTGACCGTTGCAGTAGTAGGGAAGCACACGGGAAGCAGAACCATACCACATACACATACAAATGTAGTGTATCTGCACAGAACAGCCGTAAACTACGTATGCTTAATATGGTTGGAAAATGTAAACAACGATGAGAGTTTTTACAGCTTCACCCAATCTCAGCATACAGAGAAAGAGAGAAAGGATAGTGGGACAGTGTGAAGAAAAAATGACCCCAAAAAGGGACACTTTGGGACAACCTGATGATGACCATCGAAGATGCCTCCCGGTAGCAACGCCCCAATGAAGTGTTGTGTTGCAAAATTGCTCAAGCACTGGAACTGTGGTCGTTCAAAAGTACTCTAATGGGAGATAGCACCGCTGCCAAAGAATCACACTAAACATATTTTTCAACATACGATACTGTCCAACGGAAGTTTCGTAATAAATAAACTTTTTCTCTGCTTTGTACCCTGCAGAGCAAGCTCGCATAATCGGTGTGGTTAGGTATGCTTTAAAGGTATCAGTCAGAAGCATTACATAAATTCTTCCGGGAAAATGCGTACAAAAAAAGGAGATTTTCGCAGAAAATGTGTTACAGAAACATGCATCGTTAGACAAAAGAACGTTATCGTATAAACCATGTAGCAAATCCTATAGGTTCTGGTTAGAAAAATGGAAATAAATCCATAAAAAAGAAATAATATAAACAAAATATCATGATTATCGTTGTATTGTATTAATTTTAAAATCATTGAAATCCAAAGATTATCATAATTCGAAATATAAAATTAAAACTATTTCTAAATTCTATTTAAGTTGAGGTCGAATATGTTGAGATAGATGTCATCACATCACAGTTCAAGTAATTTGGAAATCCTGCAGTAACATTCATGGCGCGTACCAAACAGGCTCCATGGGGATCAGCCTTTTGAAACAAGTTTTCAATATCAATATCATTTACATTGTTCTATTGCGAAACGTGCATATGAGCAACGAAAAGAACATGAATTGTGGATACAGCCGAAACAAACACGTTATAAAGAAAGGCGGAAAATTATATAGGATATAGTCTGTGTTGTTTTAATATGAATAAAAAAATGGTCCTATAGACACATCGGAGCAGCAGCATCATCAGTACAAGAAGACTAAGGACATAGTGTATGTAATGCTTAATGTTTTAAAAGTAAAATAATATTTACGTGGTGATATTTTAATAATGTTACAGTTTTCGTCTTTCACACACATGTCAATTAGACATAAGAATAATTTTCAACAATTTCAGCCTCATTCAATTTCGCCCTCTCCTGATTAGACGTCATTAATAAAAGTGCCGAAAAGAAACTGAGAAGAAGTTGAACATTGTTGTCAAATTGCTGCTGTCAAAAGAAGACCATTGACGTTTCACTACAATATATGACATTTTATACGTTGCACGTCACCAATTTCAAAAAGTGAAGTACTATCCTACAGAAACAGTTGCGTCTGATGTTTATCTGTTGATGTGGTGCATATTATATTATTATAGCCCAGTAGAAGACGATCACATACGTTACCGGAAGAGAGCTTCTATCCACCAGATGCATTCCTCAACGGCTAATTCTCATCCGTTCATAAGAAGACAATCAGAGTACCAGTTGCTCACATGCGTTATAGCATGTGGATGTCTCCCCTACGGAAGGAGGTTGTTGTTGTCTTTAATGTTTCACTCTAATCCGTTGATTAGAACCACCAAATAGATCACATTCACTATCCATTCTCAGAAGTGATCTTACTTCTCCCCTAAGAAACTATCTGTCTTCCTGATGGTCGGGCTCTCCTACGAAAGTTCGCTGGAAGCCAGTTTCCCTTGGGGATACTTAGATGATACCCAATAGGAACTCGCAACAGATTACAATTCGTTTCCCCAAGATAAATGTAAACAGATCAGGAACATGGAAGAGTTACTTCAATTTGTCCTTAGTTTCATAAATGGTATGAATTTCGCTCGCAATGTGTCACTAGAAGTCCTCATTTATTCTAAACCGATGATGAACCACGTAATAATACACTTGCACTCCTGTTTAAATGACACGATCGATCAACATTTATTTAAAACTCTAATAAACCAATATAAAACGCGCTTCATAAGCAATTTAATAATCTCTACGCATTTCTTGTTTTTTGATGTCGTATAGTTCGAAATAATTCGGTCATATTGCAGCACCATTTCACCAATGAACTGACTGAATAAAATCATTTGAAATAAGTACCCTTATTGAAAAGCTTCTGGCATACCAACGAGCTGGAATGTTATCAGCATAGTGGCTTCGATTCAACGATTTCATTATGGTTAAATTTTTGCATTCGAAACGTTGCATAATTATGCTGCACCGTGGAAACACAACTACAGTCGGCCAGATGGAGGCAAATGCGGTGCATAATTTATAACACAGTTGATTATCATTTCAATTGTTGACATTTTGACACCGCCTCTAATGGTGTGTTTGTGTAGGCTAATGTTCACAAATGGGATCATTCATGCATGGTTTGCTGTCGACGGTCAGTGCTTCATCACGGGCTCTGGTATTGATAGGACTGATGATGATTAATCAGATAATTTCATTATCATCATGCAACGATCGCGCCCCGTAGATGGAGAGCCGATGATTGCCATATTTATGATTGCCAAAGCGTGCAAGCGCACGAGCTAATCAATGGGAAGCATGGTTTTCAGAAAATTAGCCATAAATACCTCGCTCCGGAATTGGTTCCTTGCGGCTAGATTCCAGGGGTGCTTGCGATACTTCCGAGTAAATGGTGCCCACTTCAGCCAAGCATCGTAATATTAGCTGTCCAGTGGAGTAATGAGAGGGCAATAGCTGTGCGAAGATGAGACAGTGAAGTGAAATGTAAGTGAGCAGAAAAATATGTAGCTGCAGTAAAATTGGGTCCGTAGAAAATCAACAATACCTGAATGATAAGATCCCGCGATGCCCAGTGAAGATTGTCATGCGTTGGATGTAGCACTGTCGATTCTGTCCCAACCTGAAAGTAAATAGCAAAGTAACATAAATCAGTGTGCTCAACAGCAACCACTCTAATTAATTTACTCCCAGTAACACTACAACAACAATGATGGTCGATAGATTAGGGGAGTGTTTGATCTAAAATTCGTGTGCGGATAGTAAAACAACTATCGCACAAACCTGAAATGCGGTTTTATTGATGAGTTCCCACTTGATTCGCTTTCGTTTCATTTCCCCAAAACATTTCCCAATGTAGCTGGTGATTGATTTCGGCGAAACACCATTGGCACGGTGACATTCTTTATCATGAATCGGTCATGCTTGGGATGTGATTTTATCTGCTCATAAAACCAGCTTTACTATTGACAGTATTTCAATGTTGGTTTTGTCTTTCGGCACCATGTCGATATATTTGCCCCGCACGGCGCCCAATGATCGGAGTTTTGGTAGTAAATTTTGCATGTGTTCATGTTTCGTGTGCCGAACGATCGAGATCTCAGTTAGTAAGAAAGTGTTACCGCTAGTGTTTTGTCTGTTGCCGAGCTACGGAGTGGCATAACCTGCACAGAGAATTTCTGTGCAAAGCATGCTTTGTGCTTTCATTCGGTACGCACAGAAACGCCATGGAAGGTAAAATTTATTTCCACCGCATAAAATATTTATGATCACTTCAAGCACTAGCACTCGAGGCTACCAGTGAACCAAAAAACTCGCTACCGTGATGTTCGTCATGCTGTTTGATGACTTTAAGGACAAATAAATAAAGATATTGCACAGAAGCACACACAAACCAATCGAGCAGTGGCAAGATACACGCGATGTAGCCCAAATTGATTAAACATATCATAATGTGTTATATTGACGAGGAATTCGACGACTCATTTTGTTACGCCCACGCAATGGAAAAAAGTGTAATAAAAACGTCACGTCACACATTAGGTTTGCTGTCGCATAACTATTCTATCAAGCAATTTATTACCGACTATTGTGTAGAGTGTAATAAACCATAAGTAATTATTTCAACATGTTGTTCAAAGCTTCTGAAGGAAGACAATTGACTGCTTAATTTAATAGAGGATTTAAAAATAACTTAGTTGTGTTTTGATAGTATCGATCCTTTTGTTTCGCCATTTTTATAGAGTTTTATAGCTTTTTCATGTAGTTTTCGATTCATATACTTCAGCTTTTATTTGAAGCTTTTCAAAACTTTTTCTTTTCCTAAACTTTTCATTACCGAAACTATCGTTAGTAAGTAAGTTATTTATCAACATACAATATTTATTGTGACTGATCAACATACAATATTTATTGTTTATTGTGACTGATCGTAATGGCATGCATGAATTTAATCAGCCAGATACGTGTACGAAGTGCTTTTGAGAAGGATAATAGCAATAAACTAATGCTATTCTAGTTTTTGATAAATAAAGACAAAAATAACGGTTGAGTTTTTTCCAACAATAATCCAACATTCTTTTTGTGTTCAGATAAGTTTATTTCACGTAACGCACCATGCGCCTCCATTATACAAATGGAGGTATCAGATTATACAAATGTTGATTTCTGCGGTATAATCGAAAGTCAGCATAAGTAAAGATGCATATTTAAAAATCCGTTTGAAAAGATAAGCTTTTCAAGTATTTGGTGTGTCAATTTTATCATATAAATTTTATTATTCCTTTTATTTTACAAATAAGTCTAATATAAATTAATTACAATGATTAATGTTGCGCTAGGTTGTAGACACATTTTCTATTCCATGTTTCAGTTCATAACGCTTCGTACATTACAATTGCTCGTTAGCTTTGAAAGGTTTGCGTATGGTTGACGATTTTTGCCTCTCTCTACAAACTATAATTGACCGCTTAATGGTTGCCAGCGAAAGCAAACGCTGCTACCAAGCTAAGCATTCACCCAACTTCACATAGTTTCACGCTGATTGAATGTTACCGGAAGTGGAAAAACATCATTAATGCCGACATGCCCTCTCTATGGTCAATCGAACCATTCTACGGCACAATTTCGAACCAACGAACGTTAAAACTGGCTACGCTTCCTGTTGCTGCAAACACCACCGTTGCCATCTCGATCCCGCCTGCCAAATACACGTCGGTGACAAGGAAGGACATGATTCAAAACGGGGCAAAGAAATGTGATTCAACCGCGCCAAAACAGCACAGCACAGGACGAGGTTCGTGTGTCCTGCTGGCGCTATCATTTCGTTTGCCGTCGTGTCATCGTGGGCCAAGCGACCGTACAAGAGTGACGGAAATAAAATGAAGACGATAATCACATTTTAAACGTCTCGCTCCGTTGGACCCAGATTGGAAGGTTTACTCTCATGCGGTCCGCCCGTCACGGGACCATTTCCTGCCGCTTCTGCTCGATACAACAGGGCAACAATAAACGCCGGCGCTGCTTTCATTGAGTGCCGGGAAATAAAATCGCACGTCTTCTCAGTTTGTCAGCTGGAGTGAAAGATTTAAATTTATTGTATAATGTGCTTAAGGGGATTACTCACGCGACTGCAAGGGCGTCACCGTTGTTTCGGTGCAGCGAGGAAAAATAGATAACTATGAACCATGGACAACGAGCGCGAGTGCCCCAAGCACGGATCGCGTTTGAGCGTGGGACAAAATAAAACCGAGTCAAATTTCCTTCGGTGACTTCCTGTTGCTAACGTAGGCATTTCGCATTGTACTGGGTCAGCGTAAAGTTGATTTGATTTCGTTGCAAAAACCATCTGACTGCTCATTTGTGGCACAGTTTACTTTGAGTTCCACGGAACTGTACATGAATTCTTATGCAAGAACGGAGTAGTAATAATGGATTGCATTTTAATTTAATTACGCAGCAATTAATCAAGCATCATTTAAATTTTTAAGTTTGCTGGTAGAAACACACATAGAGGTACAAGGGAGGAATGAACTAACTATTAATTTATTTAAAATGTTACTCCGAAAAAAAAATATGACAAAACCACCAGTTGTATACTAAACACAAACTTACAATTAATTTGTTTATTGGTATTTTCTTAAAATAAAAGAAGTGCACTCCAAAGTTCTAAAATTCTATCCAACATTTGCAACGATCCATTAAACAGTACATTTTTGTATCGAAAGCGGTTATTCAGAATTTATGGTTTATCAAAAGGATTCATAGTTTGATGCACAAGTTCGTATCGTTTGATGCATTCCCGGCTTTTTTTTTTTGTCGTTGTTGCACTCAAAACCCAAAGGATTAAATTCGCGGAAATACCATTTCCCGATCGTGTACACACAAGATGGCGATTGGATTGCATCCGAACATCGGTTTTTCTTTCATCATGCCATCGCTTGTGGCCGGTCGTCGAGAAGTGGAGCGAATTACAGTTTTCGACAACAGTGCTATAAACGAGCCAGCCAGCAACGCTGAGACGTCCCTACGTTAATTAAAACTTTTTCCATTTGATGAAAAATTCGCCTCCCCTACGGGCCAGTGTGGTGCAAAGCGATGCAACCGGTGCATGCTAACAGTACGGAACAAACGATCACGAGTTCAGGTGAGTGGTTCGAGTTTCGCTAAAAACGGTACAACTTGCATCCTCCGTAGCATTCGGTAGTTTGCATGTTTGAAACTATTATTTTTTGTGTTTGTTTCTTTCATTCTGACAGACTCATCTCCCTTCAGGTTTGGTTGCATCGAATGGTGCACTGGTACCACGCTCAGTTAATTTGTGGCAATTGTATGGCATCCCCGAGTGCAAACGGTGGCAGCCCTACTGTCGGTGGCACCTGGTTATCGAACGATGGTTGTAAAGATTGTTCCTATTGACAGCAGTTTATTGGTTGCTCAAACGACACATTCACACACCAAGCCCGGCAAAGGATTAGATTCGCAAGCGGAAGAATGCCCCAAGTGACGGTATCTACGGTTGCCAACAATTTGTTTACCTTTACGAGCAGCATCCTGCAGCCTTTTGCTGGCGATGGAAGGTTGGTTGCTTCACTGGATGCCATCACCACAGCACTGTTTGAACAGAACTTTTCCGTTCATATTCAGGTGTGCACCTTTAGGAACATCTCGTACCGTCTTTTTTTTCTTCCTTCGTCGGCTAAACTTTATTATCCATTTCTTCTACATCGCTCGTTCCACTGGCAGCCCAAAGTATTGGGGATAGATCGATCGGGAAGTAATGTTACCGAATTTGGTAACACATTTTTCACTTTGTCCCACCCATCCAGCTATTTATCGATGTGTACCGATATTGAATTTTTTTTGTCATTCCATCACTCGTTGCGTTTGCTGAACCTTGCCAAACGTTTTTCTTTTCTGAACCGTCTTTGCTGAAAGTTGTCAAAGCTTTACCGTGGTAGCATATGTTCGCAAATGTAGATTTGCAGCCGCAGAGTAACACATTCCTTCTGCTACAACCTCACAGCCTACAACTTCGTACGGCGGTGCTTGTTTCGTGTGTGAGCATGTGAGTGGTTTGACCAAGGACCGTATTTGGCGTATTGAAATTATTGGCAAACCAGCGACGAACAAGGTGCTGTGCTGTGTAGGTATTTCATAGCTAGTTACAAACATGCTTTTAAAAAAAAAGGAAAAAAGAACAACGCCACCAACCACAACCGAGATGTGGTTTTATCCCTCCACTACAACACGGACGGTACAGACCTCCCGAGCGAATGAAGGCACGTGTTTGGGGAGTGATCTTTTTTTTTTCCTTCTGCACCAGAACACTCAAGGCTGACGAGTACGAAATATAAAAGCACTGTTCCACCCGGGCGTGAAGGGCAGTTGGAGGAAAGGGTCACAGAAATCTTGCCAGCCTGGCGCCGCAATTTCGGTAGCTTTTACTCCGGGGCATGATTTATTGTGCGAATGCTTGGAGATATATTTTTAGCAAAAGCTCTGCCATTCGGGTAGCCAATGCTCACAGGGTTTAGTGAATGGAAGTTAGTACGGTGCAAGCTGCAGTCCGTCAGTGAATGTGACCACAGCGAGGGATCAAAATGAAAGGAACACTTAACATAAGGTACGAGTAAGCGCGCAGCGGTTATTTTACGTTACTGTTCAAAGGTGAAGAATGTTTGTGGGTGCAGTATGTGTGTGTGTGTATATTGGGTAAACTTTTTCAATTCCACTACGTATAATTTATTTTATTGGTTCGCCTTTGGAGGTTTGCTTACACTGATATACGGTATGGTGCCTGGGTAGAGAGCTTTATTCCAAAACTTTCCCATTCGGCTCACCTGCAAACGACGACGCTCGAAGGCCGAAATTGAATGGTAACTGGTTTTTATGCTTTTTCTGTGTGGGTTTTCTAAAGCATTGCAAGAATCTTCCCCAATTTCAAGTGAACAAAACAGAAAACCACAATGTGTGCAACGTTGAAGAAAATGTGTTGATTTGAATCATAAACAAATGATTTAATGGGATTGAAGTTTTGAACCTATTGGCTATGTTAATCTATACTTAGCTCGATTTAAATTCCATATTGATCCATACGAATACAATTCGCTTCAACTTTCGTGTCACACGAGTTCTCTTTACATTAATCGCACAGTCGCAAGGGACATGACAGTGAACAGACAAAAAGCGACACCAAACAGCTTTAATATGAACCTTAAGCGTATCAAATTGAGCTTATGCAGTAGCATTTAACATTCTCACCATCCCACCAGTACGGGATGTTTCGCAGAAGTCAGCAGTCTGTAAAAAAACCAGGTAAAGGTTCTCCATCCGTTGGCCAATTAATTAGTGTGCAGAAAAACTGTTGCTATTAAAACTCATTCATCCTCAGGAGATTGACTGTTCATGCTGTCGGTGCTCAATCTTTGATGTTCGGCACTGGTGTCTCTACGGGCCGATGCTATCCATCGAAGCGAAGTTACGCTTGTCGAAGCAAAATCCTTCCCATTCTTCCATGAGCTGGACGATGAGCAACAAAATTGTCATGTTTCCTAGAAACCAAACCTTTCATCGTTTTACTCCTGCTGCTGCCATCACCGTTGCCCGTTTGTTATCCGTTGTGGACACAGGTAGATAGAGCTCGTTCCAACAACCAACAGGGCTAACGACACGAGGGCAAACCGAACGGCTTATGCAAGGGGCCAGGTCAGTTTACGGTGGTGAAATGATCGTAAATGAAATAAAATCAATTGTACAGCCCCACTATCCGGCAGAAAGGCATCTCCATAATGGAGCAAATTAATTGTTTGCTTTGTTATTATTATTACCACTGGCAACGAGTTCCGATTCTGCGAACCTGTGACAGGGACAATTGATTGTTTGAAAAATGTTAAAATTCATTAACTACCTTTAAAGTTTGGCTGGACCGTATTAACATGGTTATGGTGATTCGATTGGTTCCGTTTGCCTTTATTTACTGTATTTTCGCGTGCTTTACACTATGTTTTGTAACACCAGGATTTTGTTCCGGGAGATTTCATTCTTTTTCATTCATTTTTCCATACAGATTTGGGCGAAAAACAACACAAGAGTGTTAAACAATAAATAACACGTGAGAATACGGTGTATTATTATTATAAATATTATCATTATTAATTATTAATATTTTTTGTCATCAAATTATAATATTTTTTATCACGAAATTATACTATTTTTGTTGTTGTTGCTAAATACGTTATTATTACATTTTTATAATAATAACTGTCGCGCTTAGTGTCACCTCGCAATGACATTCACGGATTGTCCTTGTAGAGGTGGAAGCGCTTGACAGGATAAGAGGAAGATTGAAAGAAGAGGATTGACCGTCCGGACAGGCAGAGGTAAAGTGCTACGGTAACCAAAATGTATGTAAAATCAATGAGCTTTTACGATTTTTCGCTCAGGATGTAGGAAATACTATTCCGAATGCTGTTACGAACGGTAAGCTATTCGACTTGCGTAAAATCACATCTTTCTGTTTTTATTTTTTATTATTGTTCAAAGGTTGAGAATTTTTTTAGATTAACTCCTATATTTCGTTGAAAAAATTTAAAACAATGTAAAAAAATCCAACGAATTTGACAATGCTGTCGTAGTGATCTTTTTCAGAATAGTGCATTTTTCATTATGACTAAAGTCGCTTTTCCTCAATCAAAGATAAATAAATATATAATAAAAAACAATACGGCCTGGCCGTTCTTTAAGAATAAAATAAATAATAAAAAATAAATAAAGTCGTTTTTACGATTCTACGATACGCCAGTGGATATAAGAAATAAGCACACATATTAATAAATACATTTACAAAACAAGCTTTTAAGAAACCTCTAAAAAGCATCCCGCGGTTAAACAAATGTGAAGATCGATTGCAAAGGTGTCACCAGCTGCATTAGTCTACATTTAACCTAACCCGGAATTCGCCTTAGCATCTGCAAACATGCTGGATTTGTTTATGAATTCCGCATTGTGTGTCTACAGCCCCGAATGTTGCTTTATTGCTAATCCTTTACAGCTTTATAGGTATCTGCTTCATACCTCCTCAACAACACCGTGTCTTCGCTATTCTCTCTCTCTCTTTCACTCTCTCTCTCTCTCTCTCTTTCTCTCTCTCTCTCATACACACACACACACAAACAGGCTATGTATACGTAACATATGGCCGTTCTCGTCTACGAGATGGAAATAGCGTGATAGCACTAGCGGAATATATCGAAACCAAAACACATCATTCACCTCTATATCGCATACCAGGAAGCTTCTCCCCAGCCAATCGCTTAAGGGCGTCGGATGCCTACAACCCAGACAGGATGTGGAGCTAATCGAGGCAAGAATGTGCGCTCCTGGTCGGTTGTTTGGCGCCATATGAATTAGGACGGGTTGATGGGTGCGAAATAAATTTCATTTACAATAGAAGAATGAAGAAAAAAGGTACACATACACACCCACACACACACACACACACACACGAGCGGTAAAAGGCGTGCTGCCGGGCCGGATGAATTATGGCTGTTTGCGTTCATTCCGAACCATGCGGTTGTGCTGCTACGTCGTGTTCGGTGCAAAAACTGGTTGAATGAAACATGAATAGACTTATCTTCCAGTACCTGTCAAAAATGATGAACTAAGTGTACACAGTGAGTGATTTCGTTTAGGAGTGCGGGTGAAGGACAGACGTTGTCTACCACGGGGTTAAACTTGCCGCCAGTGAAGAAAGTTTCGTTGACGAATGGGTTTCGAATTGTATGCTAAAATGGGAATCTTTGCAAATGATTTATGAACGGAAAACTTCTTATTTTGTATAGTTCTATTTACTCGTCGTTACTACGCTGCCAAATATGACTGCTTTTCGAAACGTGTTTAGCGGGCACTAGGACACTCGAAAAAACACTCACAATATTTAACACATTTTAAAGATTGCAGCGAAAAAAAACCATTTTCTCACAACATAATTTACTTTCCTTTTAGTCAATATGCAAAAAACAGAAACATTTCACCTAGCATGGAACACTGAACGCGGGATATTTTTCTTACGATTGCTATTTATATGCTTTGTTAACGAATCAGGCACAAACAGCTACAACAAGCTGTTCCGTTTTTTTGTCTTCGCTCGCTTTCTAATGCATACATTATTTATGTTTTTCTCCTCTAACGCAAGCGATGTGCGGCAAGAAAATGTTTCCATACACCAACAAAAAACACATTCTCTAATGAAGATTTTCTTTCCCCAAAACGGGAGCGCGATTGTGGTCGTTTTCCCATGGGTTGGATAAGCGTAGCGGCATATTATTTCGAGAAGGGAGAGAATTTACCTTGTACACGGCAATGAATTGCTATGCTTTTGGGATGGCTTTAACTTGTCACGGCCTTTCCATTTCTCTTCCAGCAAAACACGCGAGGTAAACACCCGCCGCGCATTGTACTTTGCGCTGGCACACAAATAAAGAAAACAATGCAAAAATAAAAATATAAATCTCACTTCTGCTCGGTGGTTTGTCGGTGGTAGAGGGTATAAACATTCGCTCGTTTTTTTTTTTTTCGCTGCTACCGTCTGCCAATGGAACGTAAAATGCAAAAGTACAGTTCGGACTGATCCTTCCCACCGCTTACAGCGCCGCGCGGGGCGATAAGCGCTTTCGGTTGAAGAAACGGCACTAAATATGCTCCAGATCAGACCCTGTTGACCCAAGAAAACACTCATACTGTACGCTAGATAGCGAAGATCGGTCTTCAACGGTTCGCAAACAAAAGGAAACAAAAGACTGTGAGAGGACTGCCGGGTCCAGTCTCGATTGGAAGAAAGCTATTACCATGCTTAAAGCGACATTTTTTTTTTCAAGCGACTCGAAGCGCATCTAGCGGCATTCTCCAAGTGCGCCCTACGATCCCAGAGCAACCGTTTGTCGGAAAACCTCTAGCGGATCGTCATCATGCGCCTTTTGCGCCCCCTTTTGGGGGTTGTGCCGTCGTGCTGTGGTGACCCTCCCGGGACGGGTGGTATATATATGCTTTCTCTTCGCCTAGCGGTAAGACAGACGGTTTGTTGTCAGTGTGCGTATGATGCTGAAAGTTGGCTGCACTGAAAACTCAATTTTCCAGTTGAACCAACCAAACCCGTCATCTGCTGTGCCCTCGGTAAACCAGACTAAGGAAGTCGGCCCCACTCGCATCCGTAACTGTCTCCGTCCCGTAATGCACTCTAACTTTGGCCCCTCCGAACCAACCAACCAGCCAGCCAGCCAGCCAGCCAGCCGGTGAGTTTCGGGTTTTTGTTGTCTTCGCAGCGTGTCTTTGAATTCTTCGTCTCAAAAAAGCAAAGTCTTCGTTCGGTGCGATTCTCCGCTCGGTTGGCTTTTCCACGATCAAGTCAAACGCTTTACACCTTCGGCGAAGGTATCCGGGCGCCCGAAAATGGCGCCCATCTATGCCCCCCGGGTTATGCTTTGCAAGTCGCTTAACCTTGCCACACATATACCGCGACCGGAAGCTATAAAAGGGTAGAGCCGGTGCGAGCACGTGGCAGAGAGCGCGGGACGAACCGTTCCAGTTTTTATTCGTTCACAAACTAACTCGAAAAGCGTCATGGAAGCTTTAACAAAATACGAAAAAAACAAAGAAAGAGAAAAAAAGGAACGACTAAATCCCTGGCGGTACCGTTGAATAGCAGCAGGTTGACGATGGTGATGAAAACTAGAAAACTGTCAGTGGGAAAAATAGTTCATTATTTCTTTTCATCCGCGTCGTTCGTCGTTAGAGTTTTTGACGAGCGCAGAGGAAACACGTGAGATGAACGCATCAAACAACAACGTGGGCGCAAAATAAAAAAAAAAAAACTATATAAAACCAACTTCGAATAGTCTGAGAAACCATCCGGCACCGGGAACGGAACCGGTGACGCGCTGATATATATAAATACTTCTTTTTTTTTTAGGTTTTATTCTACTATGCCGCGTGGCGTAGGCATTCCACCGAAAAACTTTTTCTCCGTTCTTTCTTGCTATCCGGAACGTTTTACCCGGTTTCATATTTCTCATTTTTCTCGTTAAATCCGGCTTGAAATCGACTTCCGGAATCTGTCTCCAGTCCGCGGTTGCCCGTGGTGTGTTCTCTTTTCATTTCATTTCTCAAGCTGCCGTTGATGTGGAGTGTATGGCCAGCGCGAGGGTTTGGCATGGAATAGTTTAGCTTCCGGGTGTGTGTGTGTGCTTTCTGTGCTTCCCTATGCTTATTGATGCTGTGGCACGACCGGCACGATGCCCGTGACTATCTGCAGGCGCCCGAGAGATGCTTGTCGGTAGGCGACGGTAGCACAATAATTTCCGTAAGGATGGCTTGGGCCAGCGCTTGGGCTCTGCATTCGATTGTGGTGCATCGTGTCGGTTGGGCCTCAGGTTGGCGCACGAGCCCACCGATTGTCGCTGATGTGATCCAAAACACCCGCACACAGACACGGGAAGTAATTAGTGTTTTGCAGCGGAAATTCATTCTTTCTGCGCAAAGGGTCTGTAGAATTTTTCTTAAACAATTTTATACCGCTTGGATCACCAGTCATCCGGTAGCCGGGCTGTCGTTTTGGGGTGCAACTCTTTTTTATGTCTCTTCTTCGCCGAGTTCCGCCGTCGGCTTGACTGATGATATGAGCAAGAAAAGCTTTCCCGAAGAAGGCTTACACACCCGATGCTTTGGCAAAAATGTATGGAAGGGTTTGTTTTGAAAAACGGCTTCCTCATGAAAGCCAGACAGAGCGATAAAATCCACTCATCCGTACCCTAATTAACCTTCGGGGTTCCCATGTGAAGGACCGGATTGCTTTTACGATACGGACAACAACCTTTAATCCTTTGCGCTCGTCGTCATTTCCCCGCCCGATGCCGAAGCATCGAGATCGCCATTTTGTTGCCGTTTTGCCGATAGTCCTTGGCAACCGAATGGTCCTAGAGCTCCCACATTGTTGGCAGCCCGGGCAGAGCTGATGCGGGTTACCCGGGGGGTTTATTTTTAGGAATGAGATATTTGTTCGAGTTGGGTGCTCGATTACCAGCAATTAGCATCCATTAGGAGAGTAGCCTCGGTGCAGAGAATAAAAACGGTTCTTCCCGGGTGGCACATCTCCACCATGCGGACCCTATTAGCCCGCTCCCTGCCGCCTTTGGTGGTCCTTTGCTTCCCGACAACAAGTGCCCTCGGCGGCACTGAAAATGACAACAAAATGGGTATCAGGCGAACCGAGAGCAGAGATAGCTGCCTTCGCTGCCTGCCCCAATTTCCACGTGCCAATGCGCTATGGGTGGTGCGTTTCCCAAACCCATAACGCCCGTGCGCTGCACAACCCGGGATTGCCGGATTTTAGGAACAAATTGAATGTAAAGTTTTGTGGCGCGAATCCAATTTTTCTCGCCTGCCGACCGGCTGACGGGTGCGAAACGATGGTTTTGCACGCGGAAAGACACTTAACTCGGTTCCATTTTGTGCACCGTGTGTTTTTTTTGTTTTCGTTTTTTTTCGTCTTTTTTTTGTTCATTCAGCTCTTTTCAGCTACTCAGCACTCAATGTCTTGTGTCTTTGCTGTGCAGGGGATGAGTAACATGTGTAAAAGGGTCATGGCTCTTGAGCCAACTTTTACTGGGTCCCAACGTACTGGGACTTTCGGCAGGGATCGCGCACACCGGCAAAGGGGGTAATTAACTTAAACGGTTTCCATCCAGGGCGCTACTTTGGCATTGGCAAACGGTCATAGCGTCAGTGCGTAAGTACAAGCCTCCGGGATATCGGGACAGGCGCACGAGGGCAAATTAATTTAATTTCCCCCCCCGTTGCCAGTGCGACTGGGCCCGTAGAGCTTTACTTTACGAGGGGTTTGTTTCGGGCCAGGAGGTGAACTGGTGAGTTATCTGGCGCCAGATACGCCCGAAGGGTTGCAGCACCAAGACACGACACCGAGGCGCATTCGAGCGAATGGCCCAATGAAATCTTGTTTTGAAGAATGTTCGTCATCAAACGACAAGCTTCCGATGCGAAGTTTACGACTGAAAGTCGTAAGTAGCTAATGGTTCTAATGAATGGCGAAAAGATTAATGTTAGCAATCCCAGCTCCATTCCACCAAGGTATATCCGAGCACTGTCGCAGTTTTCGTGTAAAACTAAACAGCGCCAAACATTGGCGCATGATTTTGAAATTCGCGAAAAAATCTTTGACAAATCTATTCCTTTGTTTACCGTGATGTATCTGAAAGCTTTTACAACAAC
The DNA here is from genome assembly GCA_018908115.1 of Anopheles rivulorum. Lineage (NCBI taxonomy): Eukaryota > Metazoa > Arthropoda > Insecta > Diptera > Culicidae > Anopheles > Anopheles rivulorum. The sequence goes on from CM032177.1 coordinate 5,494,188, forward strand.
CGCGATTTTTCCTCACTAACAGATTACAGCCACAATGGAGGAGTGTGAAGATATCCAAAACTCATCGCTGTGATGGGTTCAATGCTGTGATGGGTTCAAGTTTCCCCAGTTTTAGAGTGAAATGATCGTAATCTGTCGCTCTTTTATCACAACTTCAAGCATATTCGCGGAACGGAACCAATTAAATGAAACGCAGCGATTTCGAATTTCGATGAGCACAAAACAAAACAAAAAATCCCTGCTGCCAATCAATGGCAAAGACCCGAAGCATCCTAATGGGTTTGTGATCGCTCACCAGGTGTGTGGGTTTATAGTTGAGATCACAACTAAATTAGAATTAGATTTATAGCCCGCGAATCGAACGATAATGCACCGATGGCTATGGTCCGGTAACGTTCCGGTATTTAGTGAACGACACCGAATGTAGATGGAAATAAATTAAGCCACCGGTGAGTGCATGACTCTTCCGACGGTATCGTACGATGGTAGTGCGCCGAGCGATGTCGTATTGAACATCGATGACCGAGCGAGATATTACAGCGTCCGGAACGTCCTTCTGCAGATATGTTCCCACTACACGTTGGCGTCTGCGAAGCTTAAGGGGCGAAATACCACCGGACAGATGCAGTGCCCTGTTGTCCGCTAGTACCAGCAGCACCTCGATCCGATCCAATCTCGATTGAAACCGTTGATAGCGTCCAGTGCCAATATTAAAATGAATGGAAAACCATTTTCCCAGTTTAATTACAGTATATTTACCAGCAAACAATGTGATAATTTGAAAATTATACCGTTGCAGGCGACACAGGTACCGCTGGGATGTGGGCTGTGTCGTACTGAGAGTCTGGAGTCTGGTGCTGGACCAACACGGAAAGCGACTGAAACACTGCGTGCATATGACGGCGGCTTGGCATTCGATGGTGAAAACAGGTTCGTCCTTTGCTCAGGGTTGGATGTAGTTCCCAGTAGTTGCCAAGCCGGGCGGTACTGAGAAAGTGCAAACAACAAGACAAGCTCTTGACATTTCTCATCTTTTAACGGAATCGATGCCGGTACGCAGAAGCGCTGTAGTACCAGGCACGAAACACAATGCAGACAGCCACAGGTTAGTCTTGCTGGACGGCATGTTTGTCGGCAAAAGACAACGATACATGATTATGCAACAAGACATTTCAATCCAAATTGTTCTCGAACCGGCTCACCATTCGAGCCACACCGACACACACCGGGCAGTAGTAGTCCGGGTCCGGGTGTATGTGCTACGTACGGATTTACCGGAAATTTCCAACGTACCCAGGTCCGGGATTCTAACCCTCCGAGATGCTATCTCGTGCTGTGCAACGACATTGCAGTTCTCCTGTCAAATGGTTGCGTTGGAAGTAGATTGTGCTGCTGTGAGTTGGTGCGTTATGCACAACCGCTTTTTCGTAACAGTTCCAGGTAAGCCAGCATAATGCGCTTCTAGGTGGAAAAGGAACGACGTTGCAAGTTTGTCTAGTTAGTAACTGATAATAGCATGAAAAATGGAACAAATTACCGCTGAGTGCGTGTTTTCCAGTGCAATCCAATTAGTGCGAGACTGCTTTACGGAAATTACATGACATAAGTAAGCTGCTCAGTCATGGCAAATGAAAAAAGACATTTAAGACAGTCATTTGCCAAATTCCAGTAACTATATTTACATGCTTTGAATATTCTATTCTTTTAAACTTCCCATCGACATTACCCTTCTTTTTCTTAAGATGATTGCGTTTAATGTGGATTGCTATTACCGCTTATAAAGAAGCTCCTTAAAAACGCAATTCAATTTTGATGTTTGCGCAAACATGTTGGCGTTCCTTCTTGTATAACAAAGCAAAAGGAGTTCGAGTGTCTACTTTTTCGTTGATGATACACCTACGCTCAACGCAAATGTGGATGGATTCGCCAAATGCTGGAAAGCCTCAAATCAAAAGACAGAAATGCGATTCATCAGTGTTTTTATCTAGCGATTATCAAAACCATCAATATAATGCAAAAGTTAGTGTTCCCACCCGTCCGAACTGCAAACTCTGCTCACCTTTCCCGCAAAGCAGCCAATTTTGAGCATGACAATTGAATTAAACTGCTAGTCGTTGTATGTTTTGTGACCGCTGTCATACTAGTCGTGCCCGCCCAAAGGAGCCGAACATTGTGCTACAGTGGTTGGCAGCTTCTTGCCATCAACCAAACCAAAGGCTAAAGGTCCATCCGCGCGGGAATAGGAAGCGTGGTGAGGTTTATCCGCCGTGTGTACCACGAACCACGTGCTAAGATATGAGACGGCTGCTGCGCCATTTGTTCTAGCAGATCCGGTGGGCGGAATGGGAAGGAACGCCTTCCCCAGGACTTGAATCACAGCCACAAGAGAAGAACACTGCGGTACATCGCCGCTACCGCAAGAAAGTGTATTTGTTATTCAAAACACATAAAGTCAACATTGATTACATTCCCTCGCTTTCGGTACGCTCAACGAGCTCGCAGACTTCAGCGGGAGCTTCCCGAGACTTTAAGGGTGCACATAACCACACAAACATGCCCGCACACATACACACGCACACACACACACATGTATACCCACCTGGGCCCGCATCAGGATCACTGCATCGAATGGGAATGGGTAATAGGGCTCGTGACCGTTCCATCCCCCTCGAAACCACCCAATGCGACCGGATGCGGAAATAGCGTATGGATGCTTGCGGTGGTTTTTGCAATGCTTATTGTAACCCATTTCTCATTCACGGAAGAGCGCAAAAACGGCTTCCTAGGCTTCGGTTACCGGAGGGGATCGTTTGTGTGATGGCCACCGCTATAGCTAACACGACCGAACCGCAGCGAAGGCCCATTGCTCGGACTCCCTCCCCACCAACAGAAGAGGAGGCGGTGCCGAATGGAGAATTACTAAAAATTACGTTTATCGCAATCATAAATCTTTGGATTACGAATTTAAACGTAATTTTCTATTTCTAACACCACGCTGCCACTGCCAATGGGAAGGAATGGGAAGGAACCATCTTGGTCGGTGTATGTACACCCTTGGAGACGGCATCAGTTTATTTTCGTGTTTTCCTGCTGAAACCGATGCGATAACGAACCGGTGTGCTTCCCAAGCGGTAGCATCTGTATCCTTGTGCTCCCATCGGCAGGATGGGTTTGTGTCGGTTTAGGTTAGCTTTCGCAAGCGTCTGTTGCACAATCTCCTGCACAGAAAGTGCCGACCACCACTGGGTGTGTGCGTATTTTTGGCTGTATGTACGCACGTATTGCTTCCATTTCTCTGCCTGTGTTTGTGTGTGTATTTTTTTTCTTTTTTTTTTGTGTATCTCATGAAGCCGACCCCGATACCCACCTCGAAGATGGGATCCTTTAAAAGTGGGATTCTTTTGCGTGAGAGGGCGCATTTCATTCTCGTTAGGACTTTCAGCCGGCTGAACCAACCGCCGGCGGTATTGTTTTACTTTTTTTTTGTGTGTTCTCCTCACCCCGAGGCAGGAAAAGTGAGCCGATTTAGTCTTCCACTGGAACTGAAATGTATTTCTTCACCTTCACCAAAGCAAACAATCCATGGTGTCGTACTGTTGCTTGTGTGAGATGGTCGCTGTTCGACCGCCGTCAGTAGCGAGCCCAAATGGAGTAGCATTTTCAAGGCACATTTCTTGCGGTGCGAGATCGGATCAGGGCAGGATTATTCAAATCATTCATCGTCGATGAAGTTTATTTACCGGAATGATTGGTGCGGATTTTCGAGCGAATGGTAGTGCGGCGTTGAGTTTCCCTGCACGAGCCCTCTGCCCAGTTTTGTGGCTGCGGTCTCGTGGTGGTGGTCTATGAAAATTGAGACTAAAGCTGAAAAGCATCCAATTCCTGAAGCCTCTGTACCGATTCCGGGGGTGAAGAGTCATGATGATCCCACTTTACATGTGCTCCACACCGAGCAAGGCACCGTCGTGCGGGAAAGGTGCTTTAGTTAAAATGTGCTGGAGCCAAACCAAGTGAAGCGAGTAGTAGTGCAAGGCTAGCTTCGAGTGCTGAGATATTCCGTAGAGAGATTTGGTCTATTCTAACGCTTGATCCTCTCGATATCTTACCACTCTATTTTATCGTGCTCGTCCATATCCGTTCCATCGGTTGCATTGTGCCATTCACTGGTTTCCATACCATTTTGTACCACTAGTGTTCAACCGAAAGCACTCGATATTTTTAAAAACCTCTGCATTTAGTTGTACTTACGAGTAAAAAAAAATACTGAGGAAACAATCATTCTAAGACCGACAAGATAACGTTACCACGGAATGGGCATTGAGAAAGGTTTTATGATTTTAAATACGGTGCATATTATTTGAAAAGGATTAAAACCCAGGGGATGATCATCAGATCTAACTCCAACTAGAATTATTATTAACCCTCTAGATGCATTCGTCAAATTCACTTTCAAAGCCTGCATTTGATATATTTCATGAATGATAGTCAATCATTAGTCAGAGTACTATATTGAAGAAGTGCATGGGTGCACAAATTTACTGAAACAATATATTGTTGAGATTAGTAGTATAAGAGATTGTTATATGTTTAAGAAGTATGGCAATTTGTGATTATTTTCATAGCACGCAAAGTACTCAAAGGAATCATAATAGAACCTAATGTCTCTTGTATTGGATGTAGCTATCAAAAGTTTAATAATAACAATTGAAACATGCATCATCTTCATTTTCATTGTATTTTACAGTACACTTGAAGCATCGTCTTTGTTGCACAGCATGTTAATAGATGATTATCAGCCTTTCCACAGTATTCTCACAAGAGGACTTTTTTTTTCAACCGAAAATTCATAGCGCTCGGTGAGGCATGTTAATTTACCGTACCGAAAAAGAACAAGGAAATAGTTATGGGGCGATTAAATGGTAAGCCTTCGGTTCGTTTCGTGCATATAAAGCCTTTGTTTTTTTGTTGCAAAATGAGCAAACAAAAATAGCAAAGAGTTTGTCAAAGGGACAGCATAGAAAGCACCCAATTACCATCAATTGTAATGCAAATGACACACAGCGGCATACACTCTTTGAGCCTTTTGTTTACGTTTGGTTTTCGTTATTGTTTTACACCGTTCAGCTTAATCGCTTTCCCTGTAATGGCACAGTCCCAAGGGAGAGCTTTTTCACGCCTCATATAGTGGCATTTTTATTGAAATTCTCCCAGGAATACCGATGGTTTATTCACGCTTTTGTGCACTGTAAACTTTTATCGCCGGGGTGCAAAAAAAAAAGATAAACTTGTTAAACAGCACATCTACTTCGCTTCATTATCATTCGGGTTCGTTTAATAGATAAAAAAAGTATGTATAACCATTTGTTAATTCGCAACTTTCCACCATCACGTAGAACTACGTCGAAGGATAACCTTGTGGCCTAGCTATGCAATATATATTCTATTCTGCGCTACCACGGAGTTTAATGTTTTGTAAGCAATATTCATGATCTACTCATTATAAGTTTGTACTTTGGTCAGTAGATGGCGCTTTGAATATCAAATCAAATTTAAAATTTTGTATCGCTTTTATTGTTGTTCCATATTAAATCATATCGATACCTTACGCTTTATGCAAATAGTTTACGTATAATTTTGTGTTTTAAAATATCGTTCGAAAACTTTACATTACTAGTTCTATTCATTATTAGGACACATGTTTTATTTGAAGTTTTCGAATTTCTGATTAGTTCATTCGGTTTTGAATCTAGCAATAAATCTTGATGGGTTTAAAGCTGCAGCTTATTATAGTTTCCAATTTGCTTGAGTAACTGAAGGATTGTCAAAGCTTTAGTCGTGCGTAATATCGAATGAACTGCTCGGTAGCTTTTAACAGAACGGTTGTTCTATACGGCGCACATGCCGTGAATTCTGGAGATAATCTTTCAATCCATAACGCAACAATCGGTACAGCTAGACAACAACAATCGAGCGCTTAAAAAATGAGCAAATCGAAGAAATTCCGTCAATTCATTGACGACATCACAAATATCTTTGTAAGCTTATCGACCTCAAGCCAGCGAATGCGAAATGACCGTGGTTTATGAATTTTCATATAAATTTCCACCCACTGCTCCATCGGGTGGATGCGGGAAGATTATGACAACAAAAAAATCAACCACCTCCAAGCACGATGTAACCATGTCTCGTAGGTGGGCCACGCAACTGTTAGGGGTGGCTGTTTGTTTCTTTCCTTTTTTATCTCTATCTCTCTCTCTTTCTCTCTCTTTCTCTCTCTTTCTCTCTCTTTCTCTCTCTTTCTCTCTCTATCTCTCTTTCTCGCGTATTTGTGTTTGTGTTATTGTTGATGATAGTACTGCTGGTTCGCATCACCATGCGACAATTTAAGCCGCACACGAAAGCCGGAGGACCTTTGGCGAGAGGATAGTCGAAATCGCGTTTCGGATTGCTGCTCCCTTGACTTCATATATTATTCATAAGCGAAATTTAAATAAAGAAACCATTCCAAGATCCGTTCTTTGCCCGAAATGGGACAACGGTGACAGTGCCAGGATTCTGGATACCAGCAGCATTCGCAGGCGGAACGTTTAGGGTTTTATAAAGAGGATATCTTAAGTGTTGGCGGAAAGAGGTCGCCTTTTTTTTGTTCGCAGATCTAAAACCCTTCGTTGCGACGAGAGGCTGTAAGGGTTCGACCGAAACACGATGCAATACAGAAAGAAAGAAAGAAAAAACCCCGAGACAGAACATAACTGGAAGCAAGCAGCTTGTCGAACGTCATAATGGCTGCACTAAATGCGAATAATATTTGATATAATCTTTTACGATTATCCGTCCTCTATAAATATGTTTATGGCTTTATAACAAGCGAATCGTGACGACGTATTATTTTTTTTTTCATCACATGCTGTTGACGAACACATATTATGAGACAAACATATTTAAAGCAAAAAGTGTTCCCTCCTAATTGAACAATTTCTAATTGATTTGCTGCTGAAGTGCTACCAAAACTCCGTTTAATTGTAAGCATCAAAATTTGTAACCCTTGCCTTTATCCCTTGCTACACGCCCAAACCCGAAACCTGGGTTGTCAGCTGATCCGGAAGTCTGGAGTGGAAAACCTAATAGACAAACAAGAGACGATCAAAGAAGCGCCACAGTAATGAAGTGGGTTTCATGTTTAATTAATCATCATTTTCATTTTTAATCAAAAATTCAATTCGGCTCCATTTGAACGCTGCGAAATCGTCGCCAATTTTGCGGAAAAAGGTACCATCGATTGAACGTTTTTCGATGGCTTTTTTGCAAGAGTATGGCGATTGTGCTTTCGATTTGTTTCGCGTTTTTCTTGCTCTTCGTTTTGCATTTGCTTCCTGTGTCAACCGTATCCACCGCGAACCCATTTTCACCTTGATGTGTATGCGGAAAACCATGATATAACGATCACACTACTGCGAATTGAAGAAATTCGTCGCTGATATCATTTTAAATTGCGAAACAACACAAACAGCCGCACACGCGACCGTCATGAAGCGGTTGAGTAAATCGATGGAGAAAGTAATAAAGCTGATTTATGAGAAAAATCATAATTGTAATTGAAATGAACACTCAATTCTGTTCGGTATGTAACCATTGAACATAAATTTATGAGCTACTTTCCATCTGGGAATATTGCAGTTTATTACGATTTTCTCGCTTTTCCGTTGCTGTGGCACTTTTTTGTGCGTTGTATACACACAACTGCGGACAAAGGTTCTTAATAGACCTCAAGAGATGTTAGGATTAAAATGATGTTGATTTATGGAACTGGAAGTGATGGCGACAAAGATGAGACAAAAGTGCGTGCAGCATTTAAAAGTTTTCATAATGTTTATGGTAAAAAAAGATTGATGCGTTAAAGCTTTAAGAAATCCATTTGATAATGTTACGCTTTAATAAAATCCCCTTACGAGTGTTGTAAAACATTGTTTGTCTTGCTTTGGTTTCATCATTTGTTCGCCACTAAGCTAAAATTGTAGCTCTAACAACGTTTAGGAAGGTTAGCACAAGACTAACACATGACAAGCATCGTCGTCGTGTCAAATTATAGTAGAAAGAAGAAACTATCAACTTGAAACAGAAAACGTGAGCGCTGCTTGAAAACTGCTCACCCTGCTTCAGAAATCCACATCAGAGCGTCAAGCAACCACACAGGACGCCACACTAAGACACCGTACCAGTTGAGAAAGAAAACTATCATATGAAAAGTAGTCTCTTGGGTGAAAGTCTCGCCGGCAAAGAGCACACCGAGTAGCCGATCCGAAGGTTGCATCACGACCGAACACGCTCAAATAACGAAGTATGTGTGTAATGAAAAATCTTCCATAAAACAGTGCCACTTTGCAACCGCCGAGTGCAGGTTCTTCTTATGTAAAAGTCGTCTGCCCCGCACAGAAACCTTGGGAGAAAGAACAGCGTACGTTCTTGAGGGGCAAAATGGTTACACTTTCGAGTGTCATAAAATGGGGTAAATTGATTTTTCGACACAAACCAACCAACTAAACGCCCTCAACCAAAACCGACGGAAACTGTCGATGTGGGAACATATTATCTACTCACAGATACTTTGCAGCATAACCTCAGCGCACCAGCCCGCACTATCCCGCAACGGTGGTTAAAGTTGCATCCTTTTCCGACGTCTAAAAACAAGGCTAGTGATTTTTGCTCTTTGAGTTTGGGACGTTTAAAGCGGTTGGAAAAACTTCAACCATCCTGGGCGTGTGGTAGTGGAAGACACTACTTCGTGCATTCTTGTACGTATTTTCTCTACAGGGAACAGCATAATTAAATTGAGCACACCGAATGACACTTACGCGTAGAACTGTTTCACCGTTTATGAAATTATTTCTTATGTTTTCAATCCTCCCAAAGCGATTTCAAACCGCACAGAAATATTACACAGTCCATACAAATTGCAATTATTTTGAAGTATCCGTCACAACGTGTCGAGTTTGTATCAGTTTTGAAATATTTATTTATTTATCTTGAAATGGCTGTCTCCCGTCAAATTCTAGGCTCAGTTATTCAATAGTTTCGAGCTTTGTTCAAAAGTACTGCAGAAGATTAAAGGGCAAAAGGGCGCAAGGGCAAAATCAAGTGAATGAGATCAGCAATTGAAGTTTTGACAGAACGAAAAATATAGCTCTACCCAACAACAACTTACTTGTCCCAAATGTTTGGGCGATAGAACGATTGCGTCTTTCTGATATATTGCAAGTCAACAAAGTTATCTAGGGTTATGAAAAATAATGAAAAAAAGGTGATCCAACTTTTTGTTACTACAACTGTCTGTATTGTTACAAGAAAATAAATAGAGTTTGTTGTTCTTTTCATTTTTTTGTTTTCGTCCTGCGCTATGGTTGGTTATTGTAAGTTTTTTTTTTCCTCTGGAAAGGACGAGAGAATATTTATATTCAACTTTCGTAAATCGCTCTTTCACAAAGGAAAGGAACATTGGAAACACATAGTGAATCAAAATAAAGGTCAGCCTTATGTTTGTGCGTAATAGTTACCTTTTAGGGCAGTTCATACAGCGCATCTATCATTTGTTCTCAATCTAGTCGTTTTACTTTCATAAGATAATGATATGCAATATAATGTTGTCTTGTTTCTAGAGTGACTGTTTCATTAAGTACTTTGAATTTACGGTTTCGCTCCAAACTTTTGATTTGCTATGCCAACTAACATTAGTTCAAATCAAAGCGGTATTCAAGCATATAATTACATTGCACATTATCGATCTTCCAAAGTAGAGTGGTCCCTTACGGAACCAGGTGCATACCTCAATGTCTGATTCTCATCCGTTGATGTGGAGCTAACCCCAGTATCAGTTGATCACATGCGTCATCGGAAGTGGACATCTCCCCTAAGGAAGCAGATGCATTCTTTAACGTCTGGCTCTCATCCGTTGATCAACAGCCCCAGTAAAAATCGATAAAGGGAACTTCTCCCCTACGGTTACAACTGTATTCCTGATTGGCCGATTCCTCTACGATAGTTATTCGGATTACAGCTCCCCTCGTAATAGGCGATCTCCTAAGCTCCCTCGCAAGAATTTCAGCAGCATTAGCAATCTGTCTATTTTGTTCACGTGAATCTATTCCAATTGGTATAAAAAGACCAGGGACTATATAGTACGATAGCTTCATTTAACTCCAAGTTTTGTAACTAGAAATTTTAGTCTCATTTTTAAAATGTAGAATATGGGTAGCTAAGACGTGATACAGGGAAAAAATGCGAATACTATATTTCGCCCATCCTGTCGAGTGCAATATAGGTAATACCACCATCGTGCTATCATGTTCCTAGCTTATTATTCATGAAATGAGTTATTTAATTAGAACGAAAATTGTCTGATTACCTCCACTGGATTTTTCGCCATCCTAATGAGATTTGTTAATAAATAAATCCAATGAACTGCACACGCATTAGATGGCCAAACAACAAACAAAACTAATTCGTTACAAAGCTACAACAGTTCAATTCATCAATAAAATTACTGCACCGCACGTACAGTAGAGCAGGAAGGCCCGAGCAAACTTGTCGTTTTCGTTATCGTTGCCACAAAAGTATCGTTGGGTAACATCCTACACGCCCTGCCACCCAACCCTCCTTTAACCCTCCCAACGATCCCGACCGCAGAGTTTGTGGCTTTCGCTTTTACATTGCGGACGTGGTGTACGCGCTATTCGTATGGTCGCGGTCGTTCGCGGTTGATTGTATAATTGTATCCCGAACGCTACGCCCCCGAACCACAAACCGACCGACTGCACAATTCGACGGATGGGTTTTCCACGGTCTGCAATTCTCCTTCCATCGCCGACGGATAGGTCTCCAAATAAAAAGCACACAAAAAGCTCATTTACTATGCAAGTGGCGCGTGTGCATTACTCCCGGGCTTGTGCGGATTGTCGTATGCACAACTCGCACCAAACGGGCTTCCAATTCCACGTGGATACGGGCACTGTCGTCGTCTGCTATCAATGAACTGGTTCGCTGCAATCGCGTTCAAAGTTTTGCAAAGTTTTATTTGACTTTATCCACACACCCTTGTTAATCATCTGCCATTGCGCCCTTCCCGTCTTTTACGTGTTTAATTTTTATGTTACTCATCTGTCGCCACTTACCATTTCGTTTTGACCGGTGAAAGTTTTTGCACTGCTGCAAGTGGGGCCGGGAACTACCGACAATGGTGCACACAACCAATGGTGGTCTTTGCGTTTTACTTCCGGATAAAGTTTTTGCGTGATCGTCTCTCCCATCGTGACAACGAAGGAACGGCGCGCATCCACCAGCAGGGAGGACGGAAGGAAAATTAAATTTTTCACCATCGAACTTTGCTTCCTCGGTAGTACGCCGCAGCATGGAGATCTATGAACGATCGAAAGATCCACGTCCTAACTTGTGCCTCGGTGTGGTTGTTCTGGCAATTTCGGTCACAACCCAGCTGAGTTCAACAGGTCGCAAGGTACCATGAAAATACCATTCGGTCTGGGTACACTAGGCGGTTTGGATAAAAATTTGTAGTGCTCAACCAAGCTACACAACAGCTGTCAACTGGATCCCGGAGTAGAGAAAGGGAGGCTTCCGGTCTGGGCGATCCTTCCCGAAACGCCTACCAGATACATCGTATCGTTTCGCTGGGCCATATGTGTGGTAACAAATTTTTATTGCTCACTGCATTGGCAACAAGCAGGGTGACCTAGCTGTATACAACCCTTTCTTCCTTTAATAGCCTATGGTCACCGAGTGGATGTAGACGAAGACGACAAACGGGCGCATTTCGAAGCGAGTGCCCGTGTGCCGACGGTCAGGCGCTGTGATTTATGGCATTTTCCTGATTAGGATTTTTTATGTCACACCTGCGGCTTGGCTTTTCGATGCGGTCGTTGGCGGTTGCGTTGCATTCGGCCATAAGGTTTGCGTTGACGCCTTCGACCACCATTAGGACACGCGTGCGTGTGCAATATTTATGATGCTCGTTTTACACAATCGATGTCATAAAACGAGCGGTCACTAGCAAAACACGTCACCGTGTCCGCACAGCCTTGCTGTTGCTTAAAGCCTTCCAGTTTTACTTCAAATATTTTGGCACACACAAAAAAAAACACGAAACAACTTCCAACACATGTTAGGAATAATTTGGCACTCTGTAGAATCGTGAGCTGCCAGCAATACGTAACCGAAATACGTAGCTCGAATAAACATTTAGCAGCAGAATAAAGATAACAGAAATCAATGTTTCCAATAACCTTGATCTATCTCTGCTGGCAAATGCATGAAGCGTTGACCAATTTGTTGCATCTTGCTCATTTGTCGAATACCGGGTCGTCTCGTGCAGCGTGTCATGGCTTCCGTCGTTTTCGTTGGTAACCCATTAACAAAGTGGAAGGACACACAATGTGTCAAGGAGAAGGAGCAGCAAAAAAAAAAACAGACATGAAAAAATGTCTGTCGATTGAATTAGTCGCACAATCTTCGTGCCATTGGACACGTTCCATCACTTGTCCCACATTTCGGGCTGCTTTCGATCCGTACATACTCGTCGCAAGGAATGCATTTCGCCTCATCCGCCTTTGTCGCTTATGCTTCATTCTCCATGTACGAGACACTGCAATGACATCAGGGCGATTGCTTCGTAATTAAGCGCCGGCCCGGGTACTACAAGCGACCGAAGCGCATGTCACCTTATTTGTATGCACCGTACAAATGCTTTCGCTTCGGGTTAGGCTTGTTTGTGCAAATGATACATAATTTATGAAAAAGGTAATGTTTTTCTATTATTAAATTTGATACCAGCGAATATGTTGGCTTGTTTTTTATTTCATGCCATTGTGCTTCTCCTCCCGGGGTGTGTAAATGTTTTTTTTTTTTACGTTGTTGTCTAGATTAGCCAACCATGCATTTTCAGACAAACAAAACACTATGACTAATTTATGTTTGCATTACATCATGCGTTCCTTTTCAAATATTAGCAGAATGCTGCTAACGACTAGCGTTAATTATATTTTGTTCGACCTTAAAGCATAGTATCCCGCTACTCTTTAATAGATGTGTGATTAATGGTAAAATATAACAAAATTCTTTGATAATTTATCTAAAATACTTGTTGATAGTAGATTATTAACTAATTTTCGGTTGATTGTATGATTGTACAAATAACCCACATGGGAAATGGATCCCAAATGTAATATATTTTTCTACTTCAGAAGCTTGTAAATTATTATCAAATTGGGCACATTAGAAAGGTAGAACACTTTACCACTGACATTAATTTTTTTTTTTATCATTTTCAATCATTACCTCTCGAGATATAAAATATAGCTCGTTAATTTAACAAATATGCTGACAATTTACCACATACCAACGTCAAGGCTACCATTAAATATGATCCACCCAGCTTTAAAGGAAGTCTCGATAAGAAAACAATTTTACACCTTGGTTAATCATTTCCGCGCTAAACTCGTCGTGTTACGGATTTCTTCCAATCCAGCCATTCAATGAAAGTAGCAAACGTGACAATTTTATCAACCGTGTTCTTACCATCTAAAACGTAAAGGGTGTCATTTTTTGTTCTGCGCGATTTATTACCGGTGCTAGATTGCTAACCCTTTCCATTTCTCTTGCTTCATCATGTGAGATAAAAAAATATCTACATTGACAGAAAAACCCTCTGTAGTGTGAAGATTTGTGAAATAAAACGAATGGATGTGACATAAGCACTTGTCTCTGTTACAATCTCTGTTATAATAGTCTCCTTCGTAAATTAAGCTTCAAACAAGCTGCACAAAATATATTGTTTGTTAAAGAAATTGCTTATAGCGACTTTGTTCAAAAGGCATTATTTATTGCATGATACTTATTTTTTCTCTTTTACTTAATTCGAAACTTTATTTTGCTCTATATTGAAGATCTTTTAATGATGAGATGATTTTAGCAAATAATCATCTCACTAATTTGTTTGTTTCAAATGAATAAGAATGCAACTGTCAAAGATACATATTGCGGCCAGGAAAGCTCATATGACCTTAATTGGGTTTGAGTGCGATATGAAATCGATTGCTTCATTGGGACAATGAGCGGTAGAACAAATTCAGGTAAGTAGGTCAGAAAAATAGCAAAAGCGAAGGAAATTACATACATAAATATGTGCGCCGGGTGCATTTTAAAACGTTTGTAAGTTTTATTTATTTCACTAGTTTCACTCGTAACACACGGAAGTCGCGTGGGCGAAGGAGAAGAACTATGTCGCTGGCTCTTCTCAGCTGCAATCCATATTTCAGTTTCAAAATTTTATTTCTTCTTTTAGCGGAACTTTGCCAAAAAGGAACATGCAGCGCAGAGAACAAGTGTATCGATTCGATGTTCCCAAATGCAACTGGGCAAAAGCGGGACTGGAGCGTTGATCAATATTTGGTATACATACCACCAATGCATCGATTGCACTCGATAGCCAAACACTCCTTTAATACATGAAACGAAAACGCACGAATAAGTGATGCACAAAGTCTACCGCGTATGAGAAAACTTTTGCCCAATGCAAAATCCTACTCCACCGTGCAGTTTTGCACACAGACGAGAAAAGTTACGTGTGTACAAGGATCGCAACGAGTGGCAGTGAGACCGTCCGGCAGCGGAATGGCAGACAACTATTTTATGTTGAAATAATGGCAATTTTACCTATGTTTACGCTTCCTCGCGTAATGTTTCTGCTCGCAACGGTGCCGTAGAATGTGAGGATAAGGGTCTCTTTGGGTCGGTTGCTGCTGCATTTATCCATGTACCAGTCGTTTGCCGTCGGTGCGGCCATTTTATGGTGCTGATCAAGATGCATTTTTCTGTCCGCCGCCGCTAGGCTTTCCTTGCCGTCCCTGTGTAACGAGACATGGCGTTTGCACACGGACAGCGAGCATCTAAAGAGAACCGGCACAGACAGGAAAGCGCTTGATAATACATTCGCATATCGTAAATGTCGCACTAGCAATGTCGTCGAAGTTTGTCTGGGAGTGTGTTGCAGTACATGCAGCATGCACGTTCATCATGGGATATGCCAAGCCGGAAGACCGTACGCCAGATAAACCGAATGCGAAAAAGAGACCCTTTGCGAGCATCCCACAGCATCGGTTGGTGGGCAGTCTTCCACGTGGCACGTACCGTACGAGACAGACAACATCCGGTATGTCTTCCTGGCGGTGAATCCCGATCCAGTCAGCGCCAACGCCTCACCGCCGACGAGCAGCAAATGAATGGTGGAAAGAGAGATTGGAAAAGATAAAAGACGACATTTGACTGCTCCGGTTTGGCCACCAAAGACAAGAAAGGCGAAACTTTAGCATTTTGCTCCGGCAGAAACGCGTCGTCGAAGACTTGCCATCAAAAATGCCAGCGGAAGCAGTTGCCGTTTGCCAGCCCGCCCGAAGTGCACGATTGCCTACAATTTGCCAGCACCGAGCAGATATGCACATGCACGCGCACCAGTAGTAGTAGTGGCTTGTCAGTGCTCGCCGTTACCGATACAGCGAAATGTCTGCACTCGAACAGACCTTGAACGGGTTTGCGGGAGGCCAACGGAACTCCCATGTTGTCGCATATATTCATTATTATATTATGCACTTCCACTTCCCATAAACAACAGCACTCACGTACTTGTGCAATCAACCGAAACCAAAGTCAGCAAACACCCGGGACGGTGTTCCGCTAGGGTGGGATGGCTGGGTGGAAAAGTACCATCGTTGCCCGGGCCCTTAAAGAATCTCGCCAGGATAGGGTGTATGCGTGTGTGTCTGTGTGAGCGGAAGGTCCAGAGCGTAGGCGGAAGGTTGTTGTTATGTTGACCTCCTATGGCTCGGAGCCTGCCAACACCATGGTTTATTGGATATTGAGTGGGCTTCCACAGTTCAGGCAGGGTTCGGATTTTCTTCAGCCATCCCCATCGAAAAACGGGATAGTTTGGTTGGCTTCTTATGCACTCGCTATCATTATTTGAGCTCATGCTCAAACCCACCCACCCAAGCGACCCCAATTCGCTGAAACGATGCAGCGAACCCCAAACCCGTGTGTCCCGCTGGAATATGGTTTTTAATGAGCAAAACGGCGTTCGAGAAAAACAAGCCCGATGCCAGGAGTTGGCGGAGATTGGATCGTCAATTTGTTTTTCCTCCCTACTTTTCGGGCGCACCCAGCACTTACTCTGGCGGCACAGGAAAGCCGAGTCAGTTTTCGGGGAATCCTTCTCTGTTCGTGTTTGATTTTTTCGCTGGTCCAATACACCAAACGCGATGATCGGTTGCTGGTAGTTTGAGTAAATTTGGAACGGCTATTTTTTTTTTCGTTCTTTGCTTTGTGCAGCAATCCGTAACGTTTCATTGCACCCGGATGGACGGTCTGGGAGGAAAATATGCAATGTGATGCACATATGAGAGTGTGTGTGTTTTTATATCTTTTGTTTTATTTGTGGTTTCCCGTTGCTGCTTTCTCCATCCACAGTGCTTCCGGCTGGAATCCTCAATGTGGATTCCTTTTTTTTCGTTTTGTTTATTTTGTTCGGAACAAGTTGTTTAATTTAAAAAAAAAACGCGTAGAAGCATCAGAAAATAATAGATTGGCGGGAAATGAATTAAATTGATGTGAGCCATGCTTTACTTTTTGTGCAATGTTTGGGCACTTAAAATTTCTCTAGCTTACTCATGGCTTTTGGCGTGTTTTTGGGTTAAATCATGCATCTTTAACATTTTATACAATATTTTATAACATGTGTCACTACAATTATCTTTTTTTTTATTATAATTTATTTAATTTAAGTCATCTGGGCTGTACTTTATATGGCTTTTGACTTTAAAAAGAAACATAAATTAGGCCAATCTATTTCTAAGTTGATTAACCCATCACTCAAATTATAGTTCTGTACACTACACGATGCCTCATTCTTCTGTGTTGTAATGATTTTAGTTTGAATAGTAAACATTTGTGGACACCAGTCTATATTAGGAAATTCGATAATCGGACGCAGTAATAAACAATACAAAGTTTTTATACAGATTAAAGACTTGTCAAACGGAGCATAAATACCCATTATTACAATTATGCAATCATGTACCTAAAATAGTCTGTATCATAAACCGTAACGTTATGAAAGCGTCGTCCAGTGTATCAAAATGCGATAATAAAGGTCAAGTTCAGGTGCCGCTCTTTAATACGTTTACCAGTCTGTGGCAGAATGCACCAGAAAAGTAGGGACACTTTCGCCGTTCCGATCGGTTTTGCCGGTTCGGCACGCGCACCGTCGAGTGCGGACCTTCGTCCATTAACTGTCGCACCGTGCGCCAATACTTAACATCCCGATCACATTCGAAATTGGGCGGCTACCAGCGAAGCGTGCATAGCCGAGCGTCACGTCGAACAAATTTGTCGCACCGAACACGAAACAAAATCAGCGCGCTCACTTTCAGGGCACCTTTGGCTGCCTGAGGGTAATCATCGCACGCACACGACGCAATCGAACCTGACCGAATAAGTGAGTAATTTATTTCAATTTCACTCCACCACCATTTTGTGCGAGGCTTCATTTGCATCCCTGGCTGGAAGGAGCTGCGTGGGGACGGATGATCTCTTATGCTCCCTCCCACTGTCCCACTAAACACATCCCATCCCATCCCAAAGCAAATGCATGCGATGGTTCACCAATTGTTAACCTCCCCACCGTCCTGTTTGCTACACGTAAAGGTGTGCATACTCAAAGCACAAAAATCGCGGACCAGCCGCTTATTTTCGATATAAAAGCAAATTGTGGCGAACGAATGTTCAGTCATTGTCGGTGCAAGATTTTTTTCGGACCGAGTGACGGACGGTATACCACGACCGTGTGTTTTTTCGCGCCATAGTGTCCCTTTATTGTGCGTACTAGTGCGTGTGCGACTGAACAACACTCAAACCGACGCGTATAAACCGAGCCCGGGTCAGTGCGGAATTGTTCGAACCATTGTGACGTTCTCGGTTAGTGGCGTTTCACGCAAGCGACAGCTCAAAAACAAAAACGACAAAATTTGTAAAACGATGAAATCCTTCCTGGTGAGTTTTGTTGATGTTTGCTGCCGGATTCTGCCTTCCCCCATTTTGCTGATGCTGCCACGGTCGTCATACGAAAGGGATTTGATTTCCGAGCGCCATATAATACTCGACCGGGCCCTTTTTTATTCGCGTACTCTGAATGCGCATCGGGCTCCAGTTGCGTACCTTTCATGACTTAATTTCCGTCCACTTTCTCGAGCATCATCAGCGCAGTACGTTTTCTCGTTATGTGTAGGATCACGTTTCAACGGAACACCGATGTAGAAGTGGCCACGAATGGCACGAAGCGTGGCACGCAGAAATAAAAGAGCAGAACATTAACAAACACAACAGCACAACCGTGAAACCAAACCACACCATTAATAAATTAGAGTAACCAAAAGTGAAAAATTGACAGCGGTACGGCTAACAATATTCCTTAACCAACAAAGGAAAAACGGCAGAAATACGGTGAAATATTGACGAAACAAGTTCCGGCACAGTTCCGTGGCGTTCGGATTGGTCATTTTATTATTTCCATTTTGCTATGAAGCTATGGCCACCTCCTGTTCGTGTGTGTTTTCAAACGGGAGTTTATGCAGCGATGGTTTAATCTTTTTTAACGCTTATTTAACTTCGGTTCTGCTGTTTTTTTCTTCTCCCGTACGAGTCCATGGCAAGCCCTAAATAATGTTAGCAACTTTATTTGTAGGTACAATAGATAGAGAAAGTATAGCGCGTTGAAAAACACCAACGGAAACGGAAAGCCTCAATACAAGTGCAAATTCTGCGCCGATTCGATAAACTCTAGCCAGCCGACACATCCGTCAACAGCACGAAATGCAAACGCGCGTTGAAAATCGCGAACACGACTAATCATATTCACTGCCGGAACACCGATCCCTTTTTTTTATAGACCATGAAGTTTTATGAGCTAAAAGGATTATTTTTATTTTTTTGCTCAAAACAAAATTCATAGAGATTTTATATTGCACGGTATCGAGTGCCGTCCGGCAACATCGAGTTTGCACAAAAAAAAAACAACAATCTGCTCTCAATCAAGCAGAAACGTATTTGATGACGGTAATATCAATTAAATTAATGGTTGTAAAACTAGAACATCGAAACCGATCGGAACGAGCATATTTTCCAAAACGGAATTGCAATTTTTACTGCTCAGCAACATGTACTGTCCAGCATCATTACGTTATTGCAACTTTTAGGCGCCAGCTCGCTTCAAAAGCGTTAAAACGATGAGGAAAAAAACAACACATCGTTCCCCATTTATGAACAACTTTATCAGCGCAGAAATAAAGTTCGCTCTTTGGAAGAAAAAGTGACACGCATATGCACTTCAAACGAAGGTGGACATAAACAGTTTTAAAATGCGTTTATTTGATCGGTTCTTTATAGTGTGGCAAAAGGGAAGCCTGATAATATGCATTAAAGTACCGCAATTAATGTACTTTCCACGACCGCAAAGAAATAACACAGCAAGAACAATTCGCATAAAAACCTCCACACGAGGTAAACAAACAAACAAACAAACAAGCAAACGGAACACGAAATAATAAAATCGAGTAACCAAAGCTAGAAAAACAATCAACAAACGGGGATAGCACGGAATCAATTTCTAATTCTGTTTGCTCCGTTTCGCAAGGACCCACAACGACAACAAACACACATCGATGAATCGTCAGCAAATGCTCACGGTGTTTGGTCATTTAGAGCGAAGCACACCGCCCACCCTCTTCCTTCCCACCATCCATCACCCCTCCTCCTTACCGTTGTTTGCTCCACAATTCTGTGGCAAAACCACGCAAACGGTCGGGAATCTCGTGTTTATCGAAAAACATCATCACGGCAACATGATACTTCAAGCTACACAGTTCAGCATATATGCGAATATGTGCGGATAAAAAGGATATCAGCATGATGCGTTTTGATGAGAAACCTCGTGTCCGCGTCGTCCCGTCGATCGAGAATGAAAATGGTGGCCATACACACACACACACACATACATACGCACACCCATACAGAGAGACACACATGAAGGCAGTGAGCGTAAAAGGGCGTATTTGTCAGACGCTGGACGACACCACAACTGTGATCCAATCGTACCCGGAATGGAATGGAAATCGTTTCGGAAAAGCGCACCCGGCCAAAAACCGGTTCCACAGGGTGGAGGGAATGGGTAATCGTTTAAATCGGATCATTTTCATATAGATGAGTAACGGGCTGTCGCCGCTGACGTCATCGTCATTTGCGGTTGCATGTGCGGATGAGTGTGGACTGCCCGCAGACACGGTGATTGATGTACCAACCATCTCCGGTTGATCTTGTTGGTACGATGGGCTTGCCCTAAAGCAACGCCGAACGCTTTCCCAGCGCACGGTACGTACGCCGGTTGTGCGGTCGCGCCCAAACCCGTCTATAGTCAATGCTTTTTGTATGTAAATATTATTGCCATGATGTGTGAATAAAATGCACATACCCGGCGGCTCGTACAACACCACCGTGTCAGTTTGGCTGTTTGGTTGCATATTTTTTGGGGCGAACCAAATTTCATCGTCCCCCCATTCCCCCACCCCATTCGGAGCCAAAGCTGGTACGGTGCTGGTACTTTGGCATGAGCGGCCGAAACCGTACTACACTGCTGCATGCAAACGGAGTCATTATAAGAGAGCATTGCACCGAGCAGACAGTTTTCCGCTTTCTTGTCTCACTTTGGTCCATTACTTATCGATTCAAAAGACATTTCGGTGGCACCAAACGAAACGGCTGCGTTTCTTCAAGCAACTGTCAAGCAGCACCATTCATTCGGCGGATGCCGTTCTTTTTTTTTTTGGTACAGCGTCAGGCTATAGCAAGATGGCAGAAAAAAAAAACACCCCGGAAGCTTCAGGCACCCTGTCGTAAGGAGCTTCCAGATGAATAAATCATGCAATCGGAAATCCATTTGTGGTTCCACCAAAACCATATGTTTCATATGAAGCTTTACGATGTGTCTCACTTCCGCCGTATCGTCCTCCCATTTTGCTCCTCGCTGGCTTAAATCTTTGAAGGATGCGATAACAAAACTACGCGATAAAAGTGGGCAGCAGTGTGATGGGTAAAGCAAAGTTTTGCTTATTTTAAATATCAAAATTAAAGCTCAACTCAATGGCATAAATTCCGCAGTGGTGATAAATGACAGTAATTCAAAAGAGCAAGCAAATTACGAAATGAGCTCAAAACAAAAAAAACGCTTGCCGTTAATTACACTAGAAAAGTGTTTCGGTAATCGAAATGCACTAATAGTTTACCGCACTCATCAGCAGTGATGAGGATGCGCTTGATGGAAGTGATAATCGCGTGTCGGCTCAATTACAAGCGCGCTGCAATTGATTGCACCATTTACTGCATATCATTAGTGAAGCAAAGTCAAAGCACTTGCACACCGACCGACTCGTGTGCAAACTCGCTGCGATCGAACCCAGTCTTATCAAGCGCCGAAGCGCGCTTCCGTTTGACTCATCAACTTTTGATTGCAACCGCAATCACGACCCGAACGCAAACGAACGGAACAAACACTATGTAACAACAGCAGGAAAAAAAAGCTGCTGAAAGGAAAAGTTCCACGCGAAATCCTTTTTTTTTCTTCTTCTTAGTGCGAAGGGTTTAGGTACTTTACACATACACAAACACAGCAAAAAAAAAAACAATCTCTATCATCATTTGACTTTGGTGACATTTTGCATTCCTTTTCTTTTTTTTTTTTGGTCGATATGTACCACGACAACAGCAGCTAGAAGACGAAGTAGAAAAAATGGTCATCTAAGCACATTTTGATATCGATGCGTTCCCCGCCAGCATCATGCTGAAGCGCTTTTTTTCAATCATCATTAAATGTAGCTCAGCAAAACTTGATTAAAACGATCGACCCGATACGAAGGGTCGTCTCGTGTCATCTTGTTTTACTGTAACGATTTCAACGATCCCCATCGAAAGGAACCGTTTCGAGCAAGTCGAGCAGCGATTGAAGATCCTAAGTCAACAGCACGGGCTCTCGGCGGTTCGCGAACTCTCCGGGCGACCGGTAATATCGATATTTCCGGTACAGGACACTAAGGTTGGACCATAAAAATCTGCAAAAAGCAAAACGAAACAAGCGACACCTTCGGCGTTACGGTTTCATATGAGCCCCGTCGTAACGTGGTCACCTAGGTCGCCGGTCAGCGCGCACGTGGATGGTGGTTGTTGGTGGGGTCACACCAACATTGCAAGCGTGGTAGGTGCTTATACGAATGTCCAATGTTTGTCACCAGCAAACGGCGGAAGGACAATTATAAGCACACGGCTCGGTAACCAATTCAACCAAGCGTGACCAAACGACGGGCGCTGTTTGGTCGAGCCTGAGATGTCATTAAAATTTCACGCCTTCACACTTTTTGACCACCAGCGGACGGACCCTGCTGCCGCCAGCATTTTTCTACCAAATTCGGGAGGGCAGAGCAAAACAATAAAAAAACTGAAAATGGGAATGTGTATATGTGTGTGTGTGGGTGGGTGCGTTTGTGTGCTCCAGCTCAGATGCAATAGACCGGACGAAAGTGACATGATTGTGGTCAGCTCGTTCCACACCACTTGAATGGCACCGGGAACCGGGCGAAGATTGTATAAATAAAACGGTTGAGCGCCTGGCGATTATTTAGCTGTTTGGCGTGTTTGGGGTGCTCCAAATTTGTACACCATATCGGAGATTGTGTCCATGTGTGTGTGTGTGTGTGTGTGTGTATGTGTACACGAATCAAGGAAGAATCAATAGCACAAATTAAACCAAGCGGTTGATCTAGCTTATAGCGCGCACAGCAAATCGGGATTGCCGTAGTGAAGTCGTGTATCGCCCTTTTGGACGATTGTTCACACCATCGTGGTGGTGGAAAGTTCGAAACAAACCACCGCCATCAACGGGAAGGTGGAGAGATGAAGCAAGCCGACCTGCACTGTACGATGCCGATGGTGCTTGGAAAGTGTTCGGCACTGTTTACTACATATTTATTTCACCTCGACCACTGCTGCTTATTGCGCTGGGAAACTTTGCACCGGGAAAAGTACTCCACACTTTTTATTGTTGGCGCCCGTGGCCCGTGGCTTCTCAGGGTTTTTCTTACGACTTTGGCCAAACACTCGGCAACTCGGTCGTGGGGTATTAATTTCGCTCTTCTTCCATGCTTTCGCCGGTTTACACGCCGCCGAGCGGAGATCTTGATCCTTGCGCTTACACTTTGCCGTCGATCGCCAGCACCAGGGCAGGATGTGGGAAAAGTTTTTTGTTCCCACGAATTTTCTTCCTTCATCTTCATTTTCATCGCGTTGCCATTTGTCTTGCCGCATGCTTGTGAGCTTGTGCTGGCAGCGCTCGAACCTGTCCGTCTCAGTGGCAGCCACTCGATTTGTTCCCTTTCGCACCCCACCGGCAGACAATGAAAGACACCCATTTCGCGGTGATATGGCACGGGTAATAAATTTCATTTTGGAAAACCATTTTTCCAACCATTCAAGTTTACCGCTCTTGCCATTCGCACCCATCTTTCGTCGCCTGCCCTATTCGTTCCGCCGATTCTTGTCACTGCAAGACACGATGCGACACGCGCGAATGGAGGAAACCCACCAGCGGGTGTTTGGGGTTTGATGGGCAAGCCAATCAATTGGACCTGCCGGGGAGTTTGGCGGATTAACGCCAAGGCCCGCACCGGAAACAGCGGGCAAGACGCTGGCACACGGAGACCCACGGCACGGCACAGCAGCTTCCCGGTTGCCGCCTATCAATCGTGCCGGAAAGAAACCCATTTTTCTTATCCGCCGACATTTAAATAAATATCGACATACAACAGGGCGAACGATTTACCGGTAGGACTAGCAAGCGCACGGCGAAATGGTTGGAAAAACGATCACGAAAAAATTTGCACCGAGGGCGGATGCAAACTTCCGGTGATTTTTCTTGTTCCCGTCTACCAAGCGAAAGTCGAGGGAGCATCGCTTCCACACTTCCCGGGACACTTTGCATTATCTAGCTTTCTATTCCATTTTTTGTGTTTCTTGGGGTTTTTTTTCCTCAAGCGAACCCTAAGCGAAGAACGGCCGGTTTTCCGGAAAGCTTTTCGAGCACCGGAGCGAAATTTCCTGCGGACCTCCTTATCCATCGCCCTCCCATGGGACACATCATTTCAATTGAAGGGATTGATCTTCGCCGAACTGTTGCAAGATTGTTCCATGAATTTTATTTTCATCTCCCACTGTTGCCACATCCCTGTCGCCAAGGGGTTTTAGCTCCTTATCCCCAAAAGTCACTCGATTGAAAGTGACAATTTTGTTACATTCACTGATTAGTCGTAGAACGAGAAGGTGTGTCGGCAAACAAAACCGGATTGAACATTCAAATCCAACGCACGGGTACTTCGGTGCTTGGAAGGGATTAGAAAAACCTGGAACCTGCACCTGGAACATTGGATCGATAAATGTGTTTTATGCTTCACTGTTTCGTTTCGATCGGTTTCATTCGACCGCATCAAGGTTCACAATGCTTTCGATTTTGTGTTCCAGGAACTGTGGGGGTACACATTGTTTACGTCACCTCTTTCTGTTCCTAATGATTTTTCTATCCCTCGTTCTATTTTAATTATGCTAAAACGTTTATTGAATTTTTACATTTACAACCGTTGCGATTATTCAACCAAAAGAATAATGTTTTCTGTTTTGTTACTGCTTTGCCACTTGGTAATTTCAGGCCACATACTACACAGATAGAAGTATTATTGTTTTATAAACAGAATACGAGTAATTTCCCACAACTGTCCACTGATACAGACTGTTTTAAGTGTATTATTATAAATGAAACCAGCTGTTGAACGGCAATTTGTGCTGCATTATAATTAATACATTAATGGCGAACACATTGTAATCTGTTTGTAAACAGCAACGCCCATTGCGTTGCATGATTATAATAAAAGCGGTAACAATTATGGGACTGCTACTGAAATATACATCATCAATTTGCGTTATCAACAAACTTATTCGTGTTTCGGTTAGTTCGCTAATGTGGATGCAATTTTAAATCCACGGCGCGACAAGTGAAATGCCACGCAATATTCTTTGCGTATTAACGCCGCAGGAATAAATTAATCCGACACGTTGGCGGAACCTTAGTGCGGAACAGGTAGCGTAATATCTAGCACATCCCAATGCCGCACCGTTGGGACACGGAAATAAAAGTATCGTGTGCCGTGTAGCGTGCATTTCAAAACAGGCACTAACAGTGGTTGGACAGAGTTGCAATAATGCGAAACGATTTTACAATGCGTTTTTTGTCGTACGACAAAAACCCTGTACCCCAAAAAACCCTGCGGTCAAACGCAAGCGAGCGGGAAGTGAAAACAAACCAAACAAGGTCCATCCGGTGATCCGTGGTCCGCCGTGGACGGCGAAATGCATTTTGACGCACACGTGTTACGCCTTTGCCCGGGACACTGTGCATTAATTGGGTGCGCTTATCGATGCCGCACAGTGTCGGCTGCGAAAGCGATGGTGTCCGTTGATAGGACCAGTGACTTTACCATGCCGTAACATTTCCGGAACCTTGCCAGGCGATTGTTGCCGTGGGCTGACAATAAGCCGTCACACGATGCGCTGATAGTAGGCGCGGATGCATCCATTGCTGCGGTTTCGCTACCACGGACCGGTACCGTGTTCAATTCGCTAAAATCAAAACCCAGTCGCCCATAGAGTCGACAACAAACAACATAGCAAAAATTTCGATGACATTATTCACGAACGAAATTTTTCGACTTCCACGTAATACCATTTTCCGGACGCACGATGGCACGGCGCGAACGCAAACTTCGCTTCCGCGACAACAACTACGGATGGGATGGTTCTGCTCCGTGCGCAAACCTCACCACCGCGAACCAAAACTGACAGGTGTTTTAATGTACGGGAAACTGTATAAAATTCATTGGCATCACGTGCACCGTTGGTCAAAATGCCGTCGATAAACGGGTGCAAAGTGTGTTCCATGTTGGGCGATACTGGTTTTAGCAAAGGGTGCGATGGAAACTCCAATTTAGCTTGATGCACACATTTATCTACCTTAGGCCGGATCTGTACGATTTCGTTCCCGATAAAAGCTTCCTTTGACGCATGCACGTTTAAATATTGGTTTATTTTATCACATCGCGTTGCATTTCTTCCAATGGATTAAAACGTAATACAATCAACACGTTTTAGTGTACTGTAAACGATCGTAAATTCACGACTTTGAACAATAAATTCGGTTTATTATATATTGACAAAGAGACTTTGGCATGTAGCCGTTTGTTTAATTTGTTTACTTATCTGTCTGTCTGTTCCAATGTCTTGTTACAGGTTTTGTTTGCCTGCATCGTATGCACGCTAGCTCGTCCAGAGCCAGAACCACCCCGAGCCCGCATTGTTGTGCCGGCGAAACAGCAACAACTACCCCAGTACGAATATGGAGCTCCAAAGCCAGAATATGGCCCACCAGCAGAAGAGTACGGTCCACCACCCCCCACCGTATACGGCCCACCGGCCCGCGAATATGGTCCACCACCTAAGCTGATCACCAAGAACGTGTATGTGCACGTTCCACCAGAAGAACCCACCGAGATCATAAAGAGTCCCGTGCTGGAGGCACCCATCGCCAAGAAACATTACAAAATCATCTTCATCAAGGCGCCAGCACCACCAGCACCGATCAAGCAGGTGATTCCACCGCAGCCACAGGACGAACACAAGACGCTCGTCTATGTGCTGGTCAAGAAGCCGGAAGATCCAGTACCAGTGGAAATCCCGGTGCAAGAAACGACCGAACCCAACAAACCCGAGGTGTACTTCATCAAGTACAAGGAGGGCGAAAAGGAACCCCACAAGCAGTACGGTCCACCAGCTCCGGCCTATGGTCCACCATCCGGTCCGGCGCGATATCAACAGTTTTAGGAGTTCCAGCCACTCTAGATAATTCGCGCAGTGTGAAGCGGAAGTTGTTATCGTTGTTATAGCATTTATGTGTTAAGTTTTTAAATGTTTGCATACGGTGTTGTTGTTTCATCCGACTGAAAAGACTCGCGTCTGCTCATGACTTCATCATTGGGAATCGAAGGAATTTCACCATCCTAACCACCATCCAAACGCCACGGCAAAGGATTAATGTCTTCATTTTTCAACTCCAAATCACCCAAGAAAGCAAGTGTGAGAATGAAGATTCCATCGATCGAAATAAATTCCAATCTCGTCTTAAACAAACGTTATTTCAATTCCACATACACAAGACGATGACACTACTCTTCTTCTTTATCTTAGTTCATCAGTTTTTTCATCATCAGTTGCACTTCTGCAATCAGGTGCGCCAAGATGCATTTGTGTGCGTTCGAAAGTGGTAATTCGTCCGAAGCTTGTCCTTCAACATCATCCATATTGTCATATGATGAGTTTAGCCCTTAGTCCAGCACTACTAAACACTATCAAGATCTAGATTTATGCTGTTAATAGAAAAACAAGCAGCATAATGGAGACACTGAAAAGGAGCTTCTAAGTAAATATTGATCTTCTATCTATTTGAAACGTCGTTCGGGGTTGGTTTGTCATATGTTAAAATTTCAGCACACCTGAACAAATGGCACAACGTACCCATTCACACCACGCTTGTCCATTTGAGAAATGGAAATGTATGTGTTGGTACAATAGAAACTGAGCAGGCGGCATGCGAGGCAAAGTAGATACACAAACACGATTCAATAGATAACACGAGTATCCGAGCGGGATAGTAATGTGACAGGGTATGGGTTTTTGTTGGTGTAACGACACAAATAAGCAAGCATTAGACCTTCAGTATATCAGAGGAAATAGAATTAGGAGGAACGATTTGTTGAGTGCAAATAGAGCTTAATAGGATTTTTCTGCTTCAATTTCTTTTGCGCTTGTTCCGATTCCACCTGCAGGGTGGTGTAGTAAATGATTTCGGGGACGATCTTGTTCATCTTTGCCATCTCTGTCTGTTGGCAATCTCATCTAACCTATTGCAAATACCGTGTATGTAAAAGATTACACATGCGTGCGGAATAGTAATGGAAAGTGTGCGCTCTAAATTGACGAAGGAAGGTTATGTTTACTTTTTGCCTCTTCGATCCCTACAATCATTTTACGGTACGTGTTCCGGAACTCGATAGATTGTGGCATGTGCTATACAAATAACCTTTTTTTGTGCAAGATAATAAGACACTACGAATAAGCGAACAAATTATTAATATACTTTTAGTTCAACTTTAAAGTGTTTTGTGCTATACCTTTTGCTACAACAATCATAAATGGTGCCAAAATCAAATTTTTATTGACCATAATTATTCTATGTATTGTGACTATTGTGAGTGCTGAAGTAAACAAAAATACATACAAATTTCCAAATAAATTAGGTCATTCAATACACATTTTCTTCTTTTTCTACTTTGATTTGTTTATCATTTCTTTGATTATAATTTTTACATGCTTTTAATTATCATTTAACTTCAATTAGCTTTAAACGCCACATTTTGCAATGTATTGATTTATGATAATACGTATTATAGCATGATACAAACAGTTGTGAAATGCAATCATCCCCGTCATATCCAGCATATCTAAATGCTTCAAAAACAACTCTTAAAAACGAACAAAATTTCATCAAATGAGCATTTTTCTGCTACTATTTGCTAAAATCGAAACATTGAAGATACTGTGGCCCTGAAAATGATAGAATGAGCAGAAGCTGCTCATTAATGCCTCCACCAGGAGAGATTCCTCCACCAACATAAGATGTTGGAAACATAGGGTGTTGTTTCCTTGTATTTTCATGTTATACGTTTGATACACACATTTTAGGTACTTTCATTCGTTATTAGTTCGATGAGGAACGAAAAATTTCACATTCCATATACATTGTATGGAAAAGGACTTCACGCATTACAAATTCTTGTTAAAACGACAAAAACACTTCAACGGATTAAACTCGTTACAAGTGGATTAAATGTATTGATGCATGAAATCCAACAATAACAGTACCACACAGCAGAGGAATGAATAATTCTTCGTATTTTTTGAAGTACAGTTAAATTTGAATTATTGAAACACTCACTGGTTGTAGTTTTGTTTAGTAAGCTAGCCGAGATATTCTACAAAATCTGTTTCATACGGACAAATGCTGCACATTTTTTTTACCATAACCATTTATTGAATTTTTGTTTAGAACTGATTTGTTATTGTTAAGTACATTCGTTGGATTTCAACAAATAAGACAAACAACCAAAACAAAGATAAAAATGTTTCTTTCTGTAAAATTTATATAATAAAATGTGGTCTACACTATATTGGTGTACACATGTTAATCCATCCTATCCATTATTCTATGAATGGAATTTAAACATGAGAAACAACCTCGGAGCAGGAATAGCTCCATCAAAAAAAATGTTCCGGGAAACATTTCAAGCTTATACCCAATAGTTTTTGTTTGGTTTCATACACTAAATTCATGTTTAGTTTATCAATTTATGTAGCTTTAGGGCTTTATTTCAAGGACAGTCATTATAGATGCTAGTAACAATATCTAAGACCTTACCGGCCAATTCTGGCTTTTGAAATAAATGTTTATCTTATGTCAAACGTGATCCTAACCACTGATTTGTAAAGCGATACTGTAAAATGTACTCATTGTGTGTGTGTGTGTGTTCCTTTGAGTCTGGAACATTCTTTGAAAATGTTAAATAATCCTCTTTGTTGAACACAGATCAGGTTTAATTCCTTGATGATAAATATGAATTGGATTGTAAGTCGGACAGAAAAAGTTATTTACAGCGCGTTGATAGGCGCGACGCGTGTTATCATTTCCACACCACTTAGGTAAAGCTTTCACGGTCTGTCTCTGTAAGAAATCGCGTCAAGATCGCCTCAAAAGCGAACCAAAAACCAATCAACTAAAATGATATTAAGCTTTGTTATTAATAGACCTTGCATAAATAAACGTAGCGCCTTTCTGGGGCGCTAAATGAATAACCGAATTCGCCCAAGTGGAAGAAGCATCCTAAATACCCGTAAATGTGGTTGAATCGCACAGTACTTACCGTCATGCTGTTCAGTAAAAACGTTATCGTGGCACCGGGCTTCGATGGTGGGGTAGAACAGTTGGCCCGTAATATATCACCAGGGTCGTATTTGGTGTGCTCCGTCCACAAGGTTGGTGGTGAGTGAGGTAATTCTGGAAAAAGGGAAGCAACATGGTGCCGAACACAAAAAAAAGAAGAAAGAAACGTCAAAACCTAGCCAAAGAACACTTTACTACGGTGTTTGGGAATAGTAATGTATGAACGCCGTAACCCGTAGCAACGGGAGTTTATTTTCGGTGCATAACAAACTGGTGAGCCGCTCGGAGTAGGCAATGGCGCAAGTGCGTGGAACAAAATACAAAAGAATTGTTTGCTCACACCGTTTGTCGTGAGTTGTTGGTAGACGTTTTTTGGTGATTCAGAGCGTGCTTGCTATCGTACATCCACCAGCATGGTGCTGCTTCAAGAAATCTACTGCTCGGAACAGATTGTAATACCAGAAAATTTCCATATTACTCTCAAGCAATATGCCAAAGGTTCTGCTAGCCAGTGTGATTTGCATCATACACACACACTCACAGAAACAATCGAACGTAGCGTCAATATAATTTTTTGTCTGTTTGCTTTCCTTCAGCGGTCATTCGAACGCAGCCATTCGATTTATTGCGATGGTCCGCCGCATATTTCCGCTGTTTGGCGCTCAGTGTTCAACCGCCGGTAAAATCGCGCTACGAGCCACCCGAACGTCGAGGGACACTTACCAGCGGAATTGTTCGAGTACTAATTG
This sequence comes from Anopheles rivulorum, assembly GCA_018908115.1. NCBI lineage: Eukaryota > Metazoa > Arthropoda > Insecta > Diptera > Culicidae > Anopheles > Anopheles rivulorum. The sequence goes on from CM032177.1 coordinate 5,525,187, forward strand.
ATCAGGTAAATATCGATTGAAAATAACCCAGTTTCTTCGAAAACGTTCCGTACGACATCCTCTACAAGGGGTAAACATTCTTACTTGAATGTTTAATCTAAAATGAAGAATAATGTTCGATAATTTATGCACTATTGCCCATGGGAGATACTCTGATCTACAATTTCATTGAGTACGTCTCGGGACAAATTGCTGCATTTTTGACCATGGTTAACGATGTTTGCATTTCATCGAGTAATTTATTGCTCCCCACATCTTTTCCAATCTCAACCACTTGTCGCAAAATGGCTTCTGATCGAAAAGACGTTGTCCTACCTTTGGCGCTTGTGTTAATCTGTTCCTCTTACTGTATGCCCTTCCGGCCATATACTTGATTAATGTACCATCTTTACAACGCACCCTGCCTTAGCGCCTAAATGCACGCTACGCTAGTGTCGTATACATAGTGCCATACTAAGCTATAAATTAAATGCATGATTAAGTTTTTATACACTCACGGCAAGCAAATCTTCAAGACCGTTTTTACACACTGCTCGCTCGAGCTGCAAGCATTTGAGACAGCACTTTTGCGGCACTTGTGTTTTTAAACCGCAAAAACTGCTACAACTACAAATTCATTACATTTCTGCTACAACGATTTACATTGCACGTTCGTTCGTCGTGCTCAAGGACGTAAAGTATTGTACAAACAAAATGCAAAACTGGACTGCTGCACTTGTTTCTACCGTTTGCTTTCCATTCGGCAAACCATAACCATGCAACCAACCTCGGCTATTTGCAGTTTCTATCACATCTTGGACTAGATTCTCACATTATTTTCTCTTGGTTTTTTTTTGTTCACTCCCTGCGCCATGCTTTACATTTCTCGTTCTATTTGCTGTTTGCTTCCCTTTGGCTCGTTCCGAAATACTACCGTCTAATGTTTGCCATCGCCCCGATCCCGCACCATGGAGAACTTCTGGCAGCTTGGTAAAGGTTATTACGTGCACAAGAGGATCCTTTTGGAGAAGTGGGAAGGTTTATGTCTTCCGGAAGTAAGAAACGTTGTTTTATTGGTCATTTTGTAAGCTCCAAAAACAACAATGAATCACACACTCCCGCACACACATACACATTTACACAAGCACACGTGCGCTGTATATTCATTGTTTATAAACATGGTTCTTATATTAGCATGTAGAACACACCCATTTGCTTCGGTTGTGTTGTGTAGTGTATTTTCTCTAACTGCTCTTTTTTGCCACAAACTAACACACTGTCTATCTATTCGTATATCGCTCCCGACTCCGGTCCAACCCACACATCGAGGAAGGAAGACTTATTGAATGTTCTGTCACTGCTTCGGATGTTGAATTGGTCCCAGCTACACTGGCTAAAGATTGTCGCCGTTTTCATTGGTCAGCTGGGTAAAGTAAGTAGCGGTAGTGGTGGTAATGATGGTGCCGATACGGCCATGACGGTCCCTTAATGGTACCGAAGACACTCAATTATCTACGCTCAACCATCGAGCGAGAGTGTCACCATTTCACACGGGTCGGTCCCTCCGTGCGCCGTGCTATAGCTTCTTCGCATCCTTCTCAAACACTAATCCCCAGGACTTTGCGAGAACCGCAGAAATGATCTGTGAAATGTTAACCGAGGATCCGGAGGGTGGCGCTGCGTCGATACCATACTGGATGTTCCGGGAGTGCTTTCTTGCTGTGGCCGATTTGGACTGCGGCTCCGCACAAAAGTTTGTGAACGGAAGGAAAGTTCTGTAAGTTATGTTGCCACTGCAGTGACAAGAGTAGTAGTAGTATGCTGGATCGCTTATAGCAACGTTTGACTCGACTGGAACTGAACTAACAAAACAACCTAAAAATACTCAAACTCCCATTCACTCATCGTCCCATGTATGAACGGCTGTCTACACGCAAAGTGATGAGGATACCGGTGCTTTGGAGGATGAGCAGATGTCGCCCACGCTGCCGAAAGTTTTGTCAACAATTTCATTTAAAAATGCCATTATTAACAAGTACCGCTCCACGCTAGAGGTGAGTGGTTCGTAGCCGTACCTGACCTATCCTTGTTTTCTTTTTTGTTATCGGTTTAACTTTTCGATTGCAGCATGAACCCGATGCTGCGCTATCCCACAACGTCAACATTGACGACAACGATCAACTTTCGCAACCGTCGGCCGTACCCTCGAGGCTTGAATCTGATTTTAAGTTTTTCGGCGACGACACCAATGCACGTGAGGTTCTCCGCCGTGCACCGGACTTTGACAGTGTGATAGTCTTGCTGCGGCGGCTACGTGGAGATGGGGTCATTTCAATGGTCAGCGAGAGCAACCTGTCGAAGGCAGCGCTGGAACGGACGCAGGAACGTTTCAAGCAAATCGAGGAACTTAAAGTTTCCATCAGCGACGAGGAGTACAGCAAACTGAAGGAACAGGAACGCCAGGAGCTGCTGAAGGAAATGGGACCACCGTGGTTATTGTTGTATCTGTTCTCGCAAGACTGCTCCCGCACGAAATCGTTCAATTACGTCGAACAAAGCTCCACCTCCATCTCGGACGATTCCGTATCGGCATACTCGATGGAGAACATTTACGAGGACACACTGGAATTGGATCCCGGCGCCACTTTCGCACAGGAGCGTCGTAAATCTAGCTTCTCATTGCCGGTAACACTACGGGCAAGGATGAGCGTTAGTTCTCATTCGGCTGCGTTCATTACGAATGAAATCCTCTCGAAGGTTGTTTGCTCCATCGACCAGGCCATCATAGACGGCGAGTGTGAGCTATCAGTCGGTTCGATAGCAAATTTCCTTGAACAAAAATCTAATTCCAGCGAGGAATTTCTTTCACCCACCGATCACGAGAAACTTCAGTCGTTCCTAAAGGAAGCGGAAAGCCGTGAACTGGAGGTGAAAGACATTAATGAGCTGTATAACTTTTTCGTAAGCGAAAGCTTCAAGCACGCCTTGCAGGCCAACGAGAATGAACCGCACCAGAAGGAGATATTCAGCATCTTCGGAGAAAGTGGTATCGAGGTGGATGCGAATCTGCTAGAAGCTAAAATATCGGACAACATGATACTTGGTCTGGTAGCACCACCGCCAGTCCAAGAGCCCTCAGAAGATGAGAACGATCAAGTTGAGACTGCAGAGCCTAG
>CM032177.1:5528355-5550630 GCA_018908115.1 Anopheles rivulorum
GGAGGTGAAAGACATTAATGAGCTGTATAACTTTTTCGTAAGCGAAAGCTTCAAGCACGCCTTGCAGGCCAACGAGAATGAACCGCACCAGAAGGAGATATTCAGCATCTTCGGAGAAAGCGGTATCGAGGTGGATGCGAATCTGCTAGAAGCTAAAATATCGGACAACATGATACTTGGTCTGGTAGCACCACCGCCAGTCCAAGAGCCCTCAGAAGATGAGAACGATCAAGTTGAGACTGCAGAGCCTAGTGCAATATTACCGACACCCTCAATGGATACGCTCTTGCCAATTGCCTGCGAAGGTGCAACACAAACCGATCCGATCGAAATAGCATGTGTACAGCGTAAAATACCGCTTGCTCCAACCGATGATCAACGTATCTCGTATAAATGTAAAATATCCCCCATACCGGGCATCGGTGGCCCGTTGGATGACAGCGTACGCGACGCATTTCTTGCATATCTTGCACAACGGTCTGTAGAGCAGCAAGGATTAATCTATCCTCGCAACTTCCGTGAGGCTCGTTGTCCTCGAATTGATTAATTTTTGTCGATCCGATCAGAGCGACCGATTTGAATCGGAAAGGAAATGATAATGTTTTCCACTCCACGGCGAAAACCATTTATCATGGGACCACCAACCATTAAGCGACGATTGTACATCATAAGAAGCCGTTGTTCCAGCAGCGATTGATGTGATTTCGTTCTGCATTGCAATGTTCACAGGCTTTACTCCAAATTTCACATACGAAATCACCACCAGAATCCACTGAGAGTGTCTTTTGCCCTCACCAACAAATCATATGCGCAGCACAATACATAACACATTTATCACACCATTTTTCACGTGTACATGACATTTTCCATTTTCCACCTTATACCCTGGTTCAGTGTTGGTCCACTACCTTTCATCCCCGTCTCGGTTTATTATTTTGGTATGGGAATTACTTAACGGATACGTTTCCTCAGACGTTCAAAATCTTCAAGCACGCCATTTCATTTGAGCCTGGATTTTGAGTAGCTTCAATTGTGTTACTCTACCAGGGAACACACAGTTCGTTTTTTCGGGTCTGATGGAATGGCGTTTCTGTTTGTTTGCCAGCTTACCAAATTGTTTGTCAGATTGTTTGCATTCCTATAGCTGCAACCAGCTTGTTCGTAGAAACAACATTTGCGTTCACTTCACTCCATCGATCGTACCAGCTTTCACAATTTTGCGAATGGACAAGCAAACGAAACCGAAAACGACAAATAATGCACGCATTTTGATATGTGTCCCATCGAATTTTGCGCCAACCAAAAAAGTAACACAAGGCTGATTCGGGTCACTCCGACTCACAGAAGGACATAACGCAATGCAGGTTGTGCAGCGATGGGTTAAAACAAAAATCCTGTAGTTAAAAACGGATAGCACCAACCCGGCAATTGCTTTGCAGCTACTCCAGGAACACAGAGAGAAAAAAGTTTAATGATGTTGTCGGGAAATCCATAGCATGATTTAAAATTCTCTACCACCGGACGGAAGTCAGCTGCTGTAATGCTGTCATTTCCGAAACCACGGCAGTGGGGCGACCATGTACTATAGTTTTGAACTGGCTTGGGTCAATTGTTTGTGTTTTCCCGCACCACATTTCCAGTGCAAAATTCAACGTAATTGAATGAAAGTTTTTGTGAGCATTTCACATAGTACGCCAGCTACTATCCCAACGAACCGCACAAAAGCACATTTGAGAANCATAGCATGATTTAAAATTCTCTACCACCGGACGGAAGTCAGCTGCTGTAATGCTGTCATTTCCGAAACCACGGCAGTGGGGCGACCATGTACTATAGTTTTGAACTGGCTTGGGTCAATTGTTTGTGTTTTCCCGCACCACATTTCCAGTGCAAAATTCAACGTAATTGAATGAAAGTTTTTGTGAGCATTTCACATAGTACGCCAGCTACTATCCCAACGAACCGCACAAAAGCACATTTGAGAAATGATAGCTTCGAGACACAATGAAAAACAAATTATGAACATGCACAGCAAAACTGTGTGGGCAAAAAGGATATGAACATACGGAAAAAAGTATTACCAAATGAAATAAGACTAAGTGAACAAAATGATTGTGGTTTGTAGCAAATAGGAAATCGAAAACAGTTCCAACAGGAATGCATTATACCACATTGTCCATTTGACCATTGATACAGGAATATTCAAACAGGGAAAAAATTTATTGAAAATGTACAAAACTTACTATAAAATTTTATTCCTGCGTTTTTGTATCTGCACTGTACTAATCTAAGTGTCATCCGGCTGCTGGTTCAAAGCAAAGAAATATAATGTTCGATCCGGCTGCGCTGGTTTTGTGCAATACATTCAGCAATCCAAACAATATTACGGAACTCTTGCTCTTTGAGCTTGATGTACGAATAAAACACACCGAAATGGAATTGCTGCATAAAGCTGCACACGTGCAGCTTGGCTTCGTGGACAAAAAACTTTTCCTCCAGCGACCGTCCATCCGGATGATTGGGCTCTTCGAACAGAGCGCCGTATGCGGGGTAACGCAAGGCAACCGATCGTACTTGCTCATAGTCAGCCGCACGTCCCAGCGCTTGCAATCCGTCCGGGAACATATGACCACAGCATGGATAAAGACGAACGTAATCCTCCTTGGGAAGGGTAGTACCGAGTGCATTGATCGTTATGTTGATCGCACGACGATCCGCTTCGAACGCTAATAATTCGCACATCACTTCGGCCGTTGTTCCGCCCACCTTTTTGCAGAAATCGTAGAATGCCTCCAAGTATGCTTTGTAGAGCGTGTTGCGCATAACTTCGATGTTCATTTCATTCACATCCTGGGCTGACATGCAGTCGACGAAGAACGGAGCTAGCGGAGTATCGATCAGAATCGCATTGTACAGATCGACCGGAGCCAAAGCCATGTTGATGGATTCCATCTGTTCAAACCGCCCAAGAGGATTGCACTTGGCCAGTACATCCGGCACTGGACGCTCATGCAACGTTCCCGTAATAAGCAGGATTGTGTTATCGATCATATAGCTGTACGTGATGAAGTCCAGGAATTCAGCTAACGGCTGAACGGCTTGGTTACGCATATGTCTGAATTCAATCAGAAGTGTTTCACGCAGTCTCTCATCGATTGTTGACACGGTAAGTGGAGATGTTTCATTAGCAAGGAAAGGGCCATAATCAGTGCTTTGCAGCTGCAGTTTCAAATCATCGAGTGTTTCGCACTGCACTAAATTCAAATAATCAGACTGCTTCAAGATGCTGGATTTGAAACCGCGACAAAGGCCCTCCAAGTATCCACTATCGATATTGAACAAAAAGCCGGCCATATTAAGCTGGTGTCGTATCCTTAATGGCTTTAAAATATGCTGCGTTGTTTTACAACGAAGGACCAGTCCAAAACTGCATGCGTTGTATTGCAATTATTCAAGACCTGCTTTGTCTATCTGCATCGTCATCATGGTTTCGAATCAGAAATTATTTAAATCACCAATAATGTAACTTTCGGGACACTCGTTTGGTAGATAGACGTAAACATATACACACACTCCTTGACACAATCTGCTGGATAATATTTCCACAAATCGGTTCAAAAACCAACGCACATTGCAGTTTTAACTCCACGTCAAACGAATCTGCGCACTGAATATGTTTAACACTCTTTGCACACTGAACATCATGTTTAATGATCATCTGAGCTAAACGTACAGAAGAAAACATAAAGTAAACAAATAAGTTTGATTGACAGAGCGCATGCAGTAAATGCGCGAAACAATCTCTATTAACCTCGGTTCATGAATTTTCGCCGCAACGTATTCGCACAACGGCTGCGTACGGGTTGCCTTATAATGGCTGAGGACGTAAAACAAATGACAATCGATTAACAGTATCGCGCAAATTAGATGTTGCACTGGTTATACAATAATACGCAAACAATGCGCTGAAAATAAAATCTTATTCACAGATTCGGGAGTTATACAATTATACATTGTATTACAATAAATAAAGTTCTAACTTTACAATTCAAGAATTGACATGCTGGACCGCTGAGCTCACGTGACGGATTTGTCTGTTCCGTTTATCAAAAATTGGCTTTTGCTTTACAAATGGTGAACATCAACTTGCTGGAACAAGTGAACCCCTTTTTCACATAAACTGTACGTATACATAGCTCTGCATACACTAATGCGAACTAATTATGATACTAGCGAAAGGTACCGCACAACGCTGGATGATAAATTATGCTGCTGTTGATAAATTAACGAACACGATTTAAAATACATTTGTGTCGCGTCCGCTTCCAGCACATTAGAAGGACGAACAGACGACAGGAGCCCAAGAACTAGCAGTAGAGTCTGTCGTCGCTCCAGCGGTGGGCAATGAATTGAAAATGAAAGACCGAATCCACCCGAATCGTCGGCGCTGTCAACGTATCAAATCATTTTACGATGAAGCGGTTGGTCGGTCAGCGCTGGATGGCTGGATGCCTCCGAAGCATTGAAACTGTAAGCAGCATCGCCCGATCCTGATGAAATCCCAGCCAGCGATGAAATATGATGGCAACCGGCAAAGTTGGTCGGGCAGTCGACAGTACGTGCTGCTTTAGTACGAATCTCATGAATGATGTGTCTTCCTGTTCCGGCTTTAGTTCTTGACGTCAACGAATTGATCGCTCGGATTCTGAATCGTTCCCGTTCTGCAGGCAACGGTTGGTTGGATCCAGCAGCACGGAGTACGACGAATCCTGTACCAAACGAAGGCAATTTATTAAGTAAGGAAAACTGCACTCCGTTTTCTCGGAGCCTCTGTCCGGATACTTTCGCGATGACTTCCACCGCACTGCAGATACATTCGCAAGAGGCGCCAGTTAAAGAACACACGAAATGAAACGTCCCTCAATTGGAAGATCGCAACAAATGGATCCAATATCTTTCAGCAAAGTTTTATTCCATTGTGGTGTGACATCGTGACAAGCGTATCGTTGGACGCAGCCCGCGAGACTCATTCGCATACTTTTTTTCGTCATACATTACGATGCTTCACATCATCAGTTAATACGTACATCTTGTCACAGGAAACAGCACAGCTTCCGCGGTAGCGTGCTGTTTAACGAACGGTTGCGGCATATAAAATACAACTTCATTTCATCTCGTACTAACAGCAACGAATACCGAGCACCGTGCAGGTGCAAGTCATTTAAATTGAAGTATTGCTGGTACGCCGTGTGCCGGACGGAACGAATGTACGCATCATACGTACGATGGCGGCAACGATCGCGGGAGAAATTAATTAATGGAACATTTCAAGTCGTAAAGTAAATATGCTGCTGTTGGTGGTTCCTACTGCACACACACCGAGCGCAATTTCTTTATACTCCATTCGTCAAAGACGTGATAGCACTGAAAATCTGCACCAGTTTTTTTTCCATTGCGTTCAACCGTTAAATTCCAACTCCAGCTCCAAATGGAGGGAAACGTGTGTCCAATGTCCAGGGAAGGTATATTTCGAAAAATCGATTTTAAAGAAATTAAACTACACTTTGTTGTGTGATCTATTTTATGCAACCTCTACGGTGGTTCCTGCTGCATCCCACAGGTCCAGTGGGGCGAGTTCAAATGAGCAAAATGAAATGAGCCAAGAATGCAATTAAAAGTTATCCAACGGTTTTTATATTTCGTTGTGTTTTTTTTTTGGGTTTGGACTAATTTTACGCTTAAACATAAAAATGAGCTACGTAGCATGATGTTGCCGAGGAAAAGCGATAGAATGAGAAAATCATCGATCGGAACATGCCTATCGGCAAATGAATCTTATCAAAGTTGACCAATAGTTACACAAACAATTAATCTCTAATAATTGTCTTAAATTGCTCAAATAGTGCATACATACCGGCTGCTTTTATAGCAAAAACAAACATTCGAACAACAATATGAGAAATATGGGTCGGTAAAGTACAACTCAATAGCACGTTTCAGTGTGCGTCGATGGGTCGTGTTAATTATTTCAATGTGTTAATATAAGCAGACAGATGGCGAAATCAAAAACAACCCCGATCAAATAGAGGTCCCGTATATAAAAGAAGCAGAAAACGGGAAGCACATATTATTTTCCTATTCCTACACTTACAAATAAAAGATAACAACTTGATAAACGGAATTGACAGGGGCTTAACATTATGTTTTGCTTTGTTTCTATTATCTCACGTTATATGTCGCCAAGTGTGGGAAGCAATAATTAAAATAACTACTTACCGACTACCGTTAATACATTTGTTGCAACTCCCGTGTAGAACGAAGGTGCGTCCGCCGTTACTTCGCATGTAAAGTTGCCGGACAGGTTGAAACCCACGTTTCGTAACGTTACGTGCGTTGCATTCGATACAGTCATCTGAAGGAAAGAAGGTAGAAAACGCACAGAAAAGAAACAAAGGATCGATTAGTATGGGATAAAAGAGTAACCCTGCCGTTAAACATTAATCAGCCGATAACGATTGACCACCAAATCCAGCCACATAGGTGCACCTTTTATATCTAGATGCAATTATTCTTCGCGGATTATTCTCACATTACAGCTACTGTCAGCTATCTTGTTGATAAAAAAGTGTTCGATCTTATCTCCACGATGGACCGGATAAAACACAATTAGTGCGGGTGAGTCGGAAATTTCCCGTATCCAACTTAAACCGCACACAAACGAGGTGTTCGTGGTCAGTAACGCATCGATCTCCGCAATAATGGTTCTCATTTGCGTGCTGCTTCTTACAAGCTTTAGTGCGCATATCACGATACATGGTGTAACTGGCAGCCCATTGTCAGCCTTTGTCACCGTTGCAGATGCTGGACCAACGCATCCGATGGATAACCCGAACTGGGTGCCCCCTACGGGACCTACCAGGGAGAAGGATCGTGAGTACTGGCAGGCTAGTGGGCAAGCCCGACTACGTCGCCAACTGGAGCACAACAGCAAGCAAAATCTCGCCGTGGCCAAAAACGTAATCATCTTCCTGGGAGACGGCTTGTCAATACCGACGCTCGCTGCCACTCGAATGTACATGGGAGGCGAAGAGTTGGAGCTTGCGTTCGAAACGTTCCCCCACACGGGACTCGCGAAGACTTACTGCATTAACTACCAAGTATCGGATTCATCCTGTACGGCGGCCGCCATCCTGACGGGAGTGAAGAACAATTATGGCACCATCGGGGTCAGCGGTCATGTGCCGCTAAGGAACTGCCCGCTCAGCTTGCAGCAGTCCAACCGTTTGACATCAATACTGAAGTACGCCCAGGAGGATGGCCGCTCGACAGGCATCGTCACGAACACACGCATAACCCATGCGACACCGGCCGTTGCGTATGCTGTCTCCGGGGCACGCTACTGGGAAGACGATACGGAATTGCCGCCGGGCTGCGTGGACATTGCCTCGCAGTTAATTCATGGCGATATCGGTACAAACCTTACCGTAGCGCTCGGTGGAGGATCAAGACATTTCTATCCCACTGGTACGTTAGATAGCAATGGCGAACCGGGAAGACGTACTGACGGCCGTAATCTCGTGCACGAGTGGATCGAGCAAACAACAGCGCGTGAACAGCGGGCCCAATTCGTACACGACCGGGTAAGCATAAGCCAATCCCGAAAGCCGATAGAATCGCCGTGAATGTGTACACCTTATCGGAATGTGTTCCACAGACGGGGCTGTTGGCCGTCCAGCCCGGGCTGGTGGATCGGTTGTTTGGGCTTTTCAGTGGAAATCACATGTCTTATAGAATGCTGGCCGATCACTTACGCGAACCTTCACTGGAAGAAATGACACTGAAAGCATTGGAGATTCTTCAGCGCAATGATCGTGGATATGTACTGCTAGTGGAAGGTAGGTGCGTTAGTGTGTGCTTTGTCCATAGTGATTTCAAACACAAATGTTGTGGCATTCTTTTTAAACTTTTTAAACGATGTATTTAAGTATGTATCGTTTTTATTTGAATTCAATCTCGGCAAATACTCTTTGTGAAGATTTAACGCAAAGAGAACGCTCAACGTTAGCGTCTTGTAACGTATCTGTCAAACAGGCATTTGTTTACATGATGTGTTTGTAAGCTATAGTAGACTATTACTTTTTTATAGCATTATAGCATTATACTAAGAATTTAAAATGGTGGTTTTGAGTGTTTATGTGAGACTTGAACCAGTTTTTCACAAAATGTCCATTGTGAATTTGATGCTTTCATCTAACATTACTCAATTGCACAACATACTTCTAAGGCGTTCCACTTAACGTAGACGAGAAAACGTAATATTATTCGGTCAATAAGTAGTACATGTGAATGTCTTGTATGTTTCACTGTTTCTCATACTTACACGCTTACTTGCCATATGGACTCACTCTAGCCATTGCATCCATTGTGAATATGGCTACGATTTGGATGGTTTCAATTGATGCCGTTTACCCGCTTTTGTGTCAAAAGACTTTCTTTTTCCCCTAGTAATCACGCACACAGCCAAGTGCGTCCATTCGAACGCAACATTACATCTTGCAGCAGGAGAGCAGTACAATTTCCCTGATGGCCAGAGCTTATCCGATAAAGAGCCTTTAAACCATTTAAACATTCCCCACCGATTTTCCTCTAGTCGAACACTTTGGCCGATTTATTTCCGTCTCGTCCCGTTTACGTGCTCTTGGGCATAGAGTTTGTGTTGCTCGGTACGCAAATGCTCTCGCAAAACATGAGCTCAATGTGATGACAAGTTGACGTGATTGATGCAGTGCTTCCCCGGTGGCAATTGCCCACCCTTCTAAACGAATTCCTTAGGCACCATCCTGTACCGTAGTAAACGCGTGCCACAATGGTGCAGTGATTCAATTTTTCAGATCTTATGTGATGTTAGCATAAGCTTGAGAGCTGCAGGAAGTCAGCATTGTGCCATTGTTTCTGCAATGATACCACGTCATGCGTGTCAAAGTGCCAACGTTCTTTCGCTTTCATGCCTCACTGTGGTATAGTTTAACAGAGGGTTAAGACCACTCTTTGCGTTTTTTTTTGTATCTTGTACAATTGAATAGGTGGACGCATTGATCACGCACATCACGATAATTTGGCTAAGCTGGCGTTAGATGAGACAGTGGAACTACACCGTGCCGTCGAGCGTACGGTTCAACATCTGGGTGAGAGTGGCCAGGAAACTTTGCTGCTAGTGACGGCGGACCATTCGCATACGTTCACGATCGGAGGATATCCGGTGCGCGGTAACGATATCCTTTCGACCGGAGATTTTTCGCGCTTCGACCGGATGCCGTTCTTCACGCTGACCTACGCGAACGGACCTAGCTATGCGGACCACTTCTATGAAACCGGTGGCCGCAGGAATCCCGACGACATGCGGGACCGATATCACGATCCGGACTTTACGTATCCGGCCGCCGTACCCTACGAGGACGAGACGCACGGTGGCGACGATGTGGCCGTGTTTGCCCAAGGGCCCTGGGCACATATTTTCAGCGGTCTCTACGAACAGCACGTCATCGGGCACGGTTTGCTGTATGCCGCCTGTCTTGGACCGGATACGTTCCAGCAATCGGATGCGTGTCGCGAACGTTTACGAGGCGGAACAGCGGAATCACTGCGAGCGTTAAAACAGTTACCAGTGATCCTGGTACTGCTCGGATATCTACGAACACATGCATTTTACATCATATAGAGTGAACTGCGCAAGGATAAAGCTTCAAAGAATAGAAGCACCAAACGAAGACCGAAGAAACTAACAAAACAAAAGAGGTAATAAATTTATTGTAACGGCTTGCGAAACGTGCGATCGGAAATTGTTTACAACCACAAGCACAATGAGTTTTTCCTTGCGCTATGCAAAACGCAAACCGGCGTATGAACCGAAAACCGATAAACAACAAACACAACTTTGCCGATAACAAACGACAGTTTTTACTTTATGGTTGGCAAACTTCGCGCCGGGGGATCCTTGACCAAACGTGGGGTTTCACGCGCCAGAAAGCACCAAGCTTACGGAGAACAATGCGAACTGTTTAAATATTTGATTGCTCCTGTCCTATCACTTTTCTCAGCTTGTAGTCATTTTTTCCGTGTTTTTCCTTCCATCTTCGTCCACTCCCTACTACTCCCCTCCCCCGCCTTTCCCCCATTCCCCGTTTCGGTCGGTACTTCGCCAGCGGAAAATGCGCAAACTTTCTATTTCAGAGCGCCATTTTGCTATTTTCATGCAACAACGCGGACGGTAATCGATTCCCTGATCTGGTTCCTGGGCACCTGTAGGCCTTTGCGAAACCGTAATTAATCAAAAAGTTTCTCCCACGGCCCATCCCACTGAAACTTGCGGACGCCGTGCGGATTCGAGAGCACAAGGGACGACGACACCACGAACGAAAGGCTGCTGCCACGCTGTGCTACTTTCTTGTGCGAGAGTGAAATTAGGATCGCCTAATGAAGTACCTCCGCTCGGTGCAATCAATCGATTCGCAACGGCACCTTTTGCTAAATGCTTTCCTGCGAAGCTGTGTGCACTTTCTGCGGAACGCCCGTGGCTGGCCCGGCCGTCTGGGCCATCTGGAGAAAATGGAGCGTACGGGAACTTGGAACTTACTAACACGAATCGACGTTTCGCTCGCTCGTTCGCTTCGTAGTGCGAGTCAGGTGGTTTGTGGGAAGAATGTGGACGCCATTCCATTAGTTGAGCGTGTCCGTGTCCAGCAACTGACCGGACCTCATCTCGACTCGAAATTCCACCACCCGCACCTGCATGTGCGTTGGGTCGCACCCAATCCATCATTCTGCGCGTGTCAGAAGTTTTGCTGTTCGCCGTTTCAAATCCGTACGCGATACGTGCAGATTGCTTTGGCATTTGTGAAGCTTTTGCACACGCTTGTTCCGATACTTTTCGGCACAGCGTGAAGCAAATGATTGGTACCATAAAAAAATAAGTTCTTACGGGCCACCCTTGATCCTTGGTCTGTGTTTGTGGTTGAGTTAAGAAATTGATTTACGTTCGCCCCCTTAGCAATGTGTGACGAACTTCAACGATGGATGAAAATTGTATTCCATTCTAGCATTTAATCAAACGGCTAGCTTCCCTGCCCGTAGATCTTGTCATAAAGTACGGAGCCTTAATTTACGGAATTCTCTTGTTTCGAATGAAATTTTCTATTCTATTACGTTTAGAAAAACATTTGAAAAACACGTACACCACCTGTGTGGTAGATGCTACAAAAGAAGAAATTAATGCCTCAACATTTCTATCCGTAATCCAATCCTTTCATACGCGCAAAAAAATGTGCCTGACTTATCGAGGTTCTATCATCCTGTAGCTCTTCAGCAGTGTTTCCCATCAATGGGAAACATAAGATCAATTACTTTCACTCGAACAATTTGGTAAGACTTTCGACAAAACCATCGAATACACGGTGGAGAGAGTTTCGTTCTCAACACCCTCACAGCGCACTGGTTTCATCCTTTTTTTCGCGAACCGGTTTTACGGGCACGCTGACGACGGCTAGCGTTCAAACAAGGCGCTTGATTTTGAGTTCTTAGTATACCGTCGGTACCGTGCCGTGCCGTGACCGGAGCCACGGATCGGTGCTTACCCGGGCACAAGTTTGATATTAAAAATCATAATTAATGATCTTAATTAAAATAAAGTCATCAACGAACAAAACGAAGATGATGACAGCCTTCTGCCCGTCGAGTTTCCACCAGCTCGAGGTGCAGATAAACAACATGCAAAAACAAAAAATTGAATCTACAGATGGACAATCTCCCGGTCCTGAGTTGATCCGGTTTGGTTTAGATTTTTTTTGTTCTCTCTCTCCCGCTCTCTCACTTTCTCTCTCTTTCTCACTCATGCTTCCTTCCCTAGCAGTGATTCTTCTTCGGCTTTGATAATCCATACATCTTTACATCACCGTGTTAAATAGGGCCCGATGTGAAGGGTTCCGTCCTGGCCGGATTCAAGCGCACCATCGTAGGTTGATGATTTCTTTTTACGTAATTAAAATTGTGCTTTCGCTTTCACTCGCTTTCGTGGTCAGTCCCTTACCAATACGAATCCGACAGGAAATTCGCTTCTCTGTATGTGTATGAGTGTGTATATGTGTGAAAAGAATTGTTCACAGGTTCACTACCCATACTTATCGGTCACTGACGTTCGTCATTGAAAAGGGCCCCGAACCAGCCATAAAGCAAACAAAAACCCACTCTAAAAAGTAGCAACTGAAACGAATTGAGCATTGCGATGCTAAGACAAACTTTACTTTCGGTTTCCATGATTATCATTACCCGTGCTTTTTTCTATCTATGTCATTAGAAAAGATATTCCCTGTCACCTGATTTTTTTTTTCGAGTATTTCAACAGAAACTTCTGATAAAAATTACCGAGTTGAAATAATGTCTTCCCAACAGTTTCCATCTAATAGTTCAACAGATTAATTCATCCAAGCCAAGTGATTGTAATTTTTAAACATCTTTTTCGATAATATCACTTTTTATACATATTGTTGTGGACGGTTTGCGTCCGGTTAAGCGAATAACCATGAACGATGTTTTCAATTCTGGAGAAAATAAGAAAAGATAACAAAGTTATTGACTTATTTTACGGTTCGCGGTAAAAGATGCCGAATGCGCGTCTTTCGTCCTTAGTTATGCTTCTTTACTCTTCTCGCGATCACGACCTGCTGCTATAATGATGGTGGTCACTGTTCTGCCATCATTCCAACACTGAAACCCTACAACAGCAAAGCTGTTGTAAGGCATTAATGCTATTGTAAACAACGTGTTGTATTCGCAATCACAACACATATTATAAGATAAAGGTTAAGTATTATGAAATCAGTGATAAACATGAAAATGAAATATAAATCGACATGATGAAAGATACAACACATGAAAAATAAAAAAGTGTCCAAATGATACGGGGGTGAAGTGAATGGTCTCAATGGTCCACCGAGTAATTGATATCAATTTATGATCAATCAAGATCAAGATCAGAGATCAAGAAGAATAAACACCGAATTTGGTTAGAAATGAAAATCATGAATCAGATTTAAAGCTTTAAAAAAACTCATGAATCAAATCTAAAGTTCTAAAGCTATATGTCTTTTTCCGTCTATAAAATACTCGGCAAGATACCAATAAACGCAATACAAAGTTGTCATTTTTTTTATTTATGTTAGAACGGCCTGGCCGTATTAGACTAATTTTACCACGTAGCAGGCTAGTCAGACCGTGCTACGTGGGGACGGTCCGAATGGGAATTGAACCGGTCCGGTCGTGTTAGGAACTAGCGCCGTTGTCAAATACACCACCGGGCCGCCCCAGTACTCAATAGCATACAAATATAATTGACAGATATTATCGGCAACTTTAAAATAATTGCAATAATTAACCTATACCCATTCAAAATGGAAACGGACCACTTGTTCCGCAAGTATTGCTGTATAGTTTTATGATACAATTAGAAAATATTAAAATACAGCACCACCATCGTTTTGGATATCGTATGCTTACGAAGCAAAAATCCCTCCTTTTAACTAAGCATTGCTAACGTTCATTCCTGGCTTTGCCGTGTACATTGGAAATCGTTAATTAAACTACAAAGTGGAGTCAAAGCTAGGAGTCCTTTGGATCAAATCTAAAAATAGCCAACACAAGATACGAAGAGGGACCAAACAATCGCACAGAGGGAAAACGGTAAGAATTTCCATTTAATTGAACTAAATTCTCGGATGAATACCATTCCTTCGATTTCTAATTGTTCAGAATGAGAAATCGAACAGAATCAAAACCATTCGCCCGTCCTGTACCATTCGTACGGTCAAATTCATCGCTGAACATTACTCACACATTCCAGCATCACACCGGGGGAATCAAATGCCCACCAGTCCCTCCGAGTGTCCTGGTTGTGGAAGAATCCTGTCAAGATTACAGACGCGGATCATTGAGCAGTAGCAGTAGCAGCGGTTAAGCCAAAGCTTCTCAAACACGCCCGTTTTGTCCGATGAGCGAGCGATTATGCAAATAGGCGGGGGAATTGAAACCAAGCCTTTGATCAAATGTGTAATGAAATAACCGCGCATAAAATCAGGCATCTGGTCTAGTTAAAGCATTGGTCAGTGTGAATCGCCTTTGTTCGAACCCGCCAGTGGCGGTGTTGGGATATTTAATCTTCAAATCTTTAGCAAAATGGTCGACTGCCACGGTTCGGTTTGCCAGTATTGCGTTTGGAAGGCGCTCCACGCGTAACACCACAATCAGTTGACATTATTTACACAAGACTCGCAACGCACGACCGAGAAATTCAGCGTACCTTTCGTGTACACATGGCGCTGCAGAAGGAGATTTTGTTTACTTTGGCGTTGGTTTACTCTTCGCATGGACCGGCTAACCGTGACCAGTAATCAGCGAAGAGCTTTGAATGCCGTCGCAGCCAGCGCATCGTCGTATGACGTTTCGCAGATTAATTTCAACCACCAGTATGGCCGCTGGGAAGACAAAGACAAACGGTCATTATTTGGGGTGGCTATGGAACCGCGTGATCGTAGGGTTCCGACGGGGATCATCGTCCGTTGCGGCTTCTATCATGAAGCTCACCATATGTTTCATCCGACCATAGACGCCCTTCCTGTCGGGACACCGGCGCAACTGAACTGTGAAGCGATAGATAATCCAGTGCTGTCCAGAATGTCCGGTAAAGCTCATTTCTTGATTAGATATGCAAATTGATTCATACCGCTGCTATAATACTACACCGGTGTCTGCTGACTAAATCGCATCCCTGTCACTGCTGCGTTAGGCTGTGTGCGTGTCGTTTTGTTACCCTGTACAATGGGTTGCCGGCCACAGTACAGTACAGTGTGGAGTTCCAGGTAATAATGGCGTGCCAATACGAATACACGGATGTGTATGATCATCCCAAACGCTGCCAATGACGGGCACGGGTGTGCACGCCATAACCGTACCGTGTAATGTGTTTGACCAAGTGGAACTAATTGTTTTGTTGAAGTGCTGTTGAACCGCACCGAACAGTATACAGTCTTCGATACAGGCAACCTTGAACCTTGATCACGATAAGACGTTTCCGTGCGCCAGTGCGATCAACATCCAGCGCCCTGGCACACAGATGCTTCGCTTCTGCCAGCTTGCGAAGAGACACGTTTGGTTGATTAATTAGGCACTCATTAGGTTGGCGTTGTGCTCTGGTACGCTAGTTGCGGCGACAAACTAACCCCCCGAACCGGGGAGAAGATTAAACCGCTCGGAATCGATGAACCGATGCGCCGTGGATGCTGACCAGAGAAACGGAGGCTCATTATTTCTTGACGCTTGAAATCTGTGCTCCCTGTCACCTGTCACTGCCACGGTGGTTCGGTGCTTTTCACTCCGCCGACTCGTTCGCCCCGACCGGACACAACCTCATAACAGTTAAAAGCAACCACGATAAACGATAGGCGAAGATGTTGTCCCCCAGCAAGCGATGCTCAAGATTTGTGCTGCAGGAGGACATGAAAAAACAGGAACGAACCGGTTCTCAGGTCGTGTGTAGTTGCAGCTGCTTACTGCTCTAGCAAAGTCTAGGACGCCTCGTCTAGGAAAGTGTTGGGCGCGTATTGGGCTAATGGTCACGTGATTATCTTCCGGGTTTTATGACACCGCCACCTACTGTCATCGGCCAACCAATTTGCACTGGCACCGTCACCATTAGGAAGGATGTCGGAAGATTGGGACAAGTATCACACTCCCGCCCAGAAGGAAAGACAATCACGGCCAACTCTATCACGTCCATGTGCCATGGGTGTATCGGTAAGCCCCAAAGCTCTATGGTCGGAGGTAAAGTATGTTACCGTAACCATGCTCGAGCTCATCCGCACTGACACTGACTTCGACTGTGCTGCTGCTGGCAAATGCAGCAGAACGTCACATGCCGGGTGCAGTAGGTGAGAAGATATTAAATGTAATTGTTATGGTTAATTCTTTACGACAGCCAGTCGGTCCATTTACGGTCGCAAAAGAAGAGAGCAAATGAGATTTTCTGGCGAAGCAAACAGCATAGTTTGTCTTTTCTTTATGCGCCCACAAGATAGTTAAAGGCACCGCACGTAAGGAGAGAAGAAGTTAATCTGCTGCAATTACAAACACACAGCCAGGAACTGGCCATTAAAGTGTAAATGATCATTATCTACTTGCGACGAGTGGAACACAAAAATGCAGCAAATGGTTTGAGTGAAATTGCCTTGTGTCTGTGATAGGATACGGTATGTCTTATTTTCCAAAGCAAAGTAAACAAAGGTGAGACTAGCTTCGTTACACTAATTGAATAATTAGAAGCGTGTCCTTATGGCTTCGAACCGAAGGAAGCTTCGGATTTATCGAACCTATATTTATGTATACACAAACTAATCAATTCATCCGTATCATAACAACGCTCAGTCGTTTCATCATTTACGGACGCCATAATTTAAACATTACATAAAAGGTTTGTTGACAAATGGACACACATTAAGCTGGCGGTCGATCTTCTTGCATGCACAACGAGCCGGTGTGCGCTTGAAGCAAATGTCAAACTATGACCAAACTATAATCAAGATTGTCCCTAATTCATCTTTATCGTACGATGCCGCTTAAAAAGGATGCTTACTTTTATTGTTGGACGGTCCGTTCACCTTCCAATGGCTGCCATTCGTCTCAAGGAGTTTTCCTTGCAATCGTTTGTTATCAGCTCAATCCATCCTATCCTCCTGTCGAATACGCTCTTTATCCAACGTACAGGGCTACCGTGATAGCTACCGTGATAAAACGAGGTTTTGCCGTTTCGCTGTAGTTAACCTTTTTGACAATCAATGGGGCATAAATTTGCTTCGCTTTCCTTGTGTGCGATGCTTAACGGCACCATACACACTTAAGCGTTGATCGGGTTTGATAAAGTGTTTGCGCTTATATTTGACTGCCGCGTAACAGACACTAGCAACCTTGGCGTTCGCATGGCAACCAAACCTTGTGCGTAATCGTGTGATGTAGAAACCATACATCGGATGTCCTGAAATATAAACTAATTAACGTCATGCACACGGGTTGACATTTTATCTTCATATCACCTACACGCTCTTCTCGCTTTTTCTCTCTCTCTCTCTCTCTCCCACACTCTCACTCAAGATCTTAAAAATCCCATACAGCTTTCCACCTCACAAGACAAGCAATATCCGGTTTGTACCGACAAGTTCTTCATTTAAAAAATATTTATTTATTAGGAGCTAACTGTGTGCTCGAGACGGTTTGATTAAAAAGCATCGCTAAACCGAAGGCGCTCGATATCTTAACATGGTACGATACTTTGTCTCGGTTTACGATGTAATCCTTTCCATGTTGCATAATCTGCACGTGATGACACACATGCATTACATACATATAAAGAAAACAGAAAAAAACAATTTAAGCTAATTAATGCTTTTTTGGGATTAATGAGAAATATAAACATCGGTTGACAATAAACCAAACATTATACACAACAAAAATCAAACGAATATTGTATATCAACCGCTAGTTTGCCCAGAAAAGCCATAAAGACATCCCAGGTAATCTGTTGACAGTTGGGAAGATGTTTCACTAGAAACACTATCAACCACAACAAAGGCGTACGATGACAACGATCAAAACAAAACATTTGAAGTTTGCGATCAAAAACAATGGCAGTAAGTATGGTAATGGAACCGCTCATTCATTTCGCACAATACACTAACCGAACTGTTAACATCGCGAATTGGCCACAGCAGGAAGCAGTGCGCAGCAAATACCTTGGACAAGTGAGATAACACACCGGTTACCTAGGAACTGCTCCACCAGGGGTTGATTCTGCGAGCGCAATAAACGCCATTGTTGAAGATAAATGCCT
The DNA here is from genome assembly GCA_018908115.1 of Anopheles rivulorum. Lineage (NCBI taxonomy): Eukaryota > Metazoa > Arthropoda > Insecta > Diptera > Culicidae > Anopheles > Anopheles rivulorum. The sequence continues at coordinate 5,546,282 of CM032177.1, forward strand.
TTCTCAGTTGGTGCTTCTTTGAGGAAACAAAAGCAAATAAAATCCACACAATCCACAACCCATGCGCTCCCACCGTCCCGCTTCCAGCGCCTACTAGCGCAGGGAGTGTGGAATGGCCCAGATTCGCCGCTATGCCAACTGAGTAGGAGCAGATGCCAGACGTGGTTGCGTGGATGTGCCCCGTTCTTAGTAACATTGTCATCAAATCCACACATCTATGCGACACAGTGTGTTCGGAAGGGAATCGTCTTCACCCAAAAGGGGAATTCGGCTTACGAGCAATTTTATGTGCGTTTTTTTGCTCTTTCTCTTGTAATTTTTTTTTTTTTTTTGCATTTTGGTTTGAACAAACCCACCACCCGGGCCGTGGCGTATGAGTGAATGCACCGTTTCAAGCACCGAAAGGACCGTTGCGCGATGCGTGTGTGTAGCGAAAGCAGGCCGTACGTTGCGTTTCGTTTCATCTTATCTCGGTTGAAAAGAAAATCACTTTTATTAAGCACTCCCATCGCTTCCCACCGACGAACCGAAAAGCTTCCGGGCGCGTTGATTCTGCACGGTGTTACGTTCTCCTAAACGGGCGGTGTCCCGCGGGAAGTGGTGGGTGATGAAACGGGTCGGTGGTAAGCACCATCAAAGCGATGCCCATGCCGTGTGGGTGGAGGGGTGGGTGGGAGTGTGGCTGGTAGCAGAAGGATTCACAACATACACAAAATGAAGTGAGAGCAAACTCAAATACAGCCGCACTCGTCACTTCGCCATTCCACCCACCCACCGACGGACGCCGACGCCACCACTGTCGGGAATTACAGCTGAAAGAGGCCATAAGAATACGAGGGCTTTTGGGTTATGGGCTTTATCGTTCATTTCCAGCATTTAATTGCTGTTCGGTACGAGACCTCGTAAAAGTCGGCAAAGGGAAGAGCCCCAGGAAAGCATTTATGCCTACTTTATCGCGCGCCCATGTGTGTGTGTGTGTGTATGTGTATGTGTGTGTGTGTGTGTGTGCATATTTTCTTCCTGTCGTCAACAGTACCGAGGACAAAAATATATAAGACTTCGCACCACTGGCAGTGCATGAATCATGGGCCAGCCGAATCTAATCCGCTAGATAGTGTGACGAATGACAAGCGTGATAACGATGATACGATACGGTGCTTTTTAACCGCACAAGTGGCTGCATATGACGATGACTTTCAATGATGACAACCACATTGTCACATTGTTTCACCATATGCAGACACCGCACAGCTGCTAATGTAAGGAAATTTGCTTTGGCGCATCCAGCAAATAGGGAAAAATAAATATATTTATCAGCTACGACCGCCGGTAATACTCACATCAACTTTAATGCCGGTGAATGGGAAAATCTTGGCCGGTGGATTTTCGAACGGTGAGTACCGGTAGAACTCCAGCGTGCCACGGTACCACTTGACCGAGTAGAGTGGTGCACCTTCCATCTCATACTGACAGTGCAGCTGGGCCTCCTGGCCACGTCTCACCCACGGTGGTTTGATGGACAGTGAGAGATTCCGCAGTCCCGTGCCGGTTACCGAAGCTGCAAGCAAAGGAAACAAACAACAGCAAACCGCTCACATTAATACGAAGATTCGCAAACAACATGCTATTCCATTATCGGCGAGCGAAACCGACCCGCGACTAAATGACGTGAAAATCGAACTGAAATCGGACGGATCAGTGGAATTGAAATTTATATTCCCAATACCTTCCCGCACCCGGTCATCACTCGTGGCTTCTGTGTGTGTGTGTTAATGTCGGTGCAATCTTTTCCAAATCTCGTCTCGCTTCTACACCATCAGGAATGTAGACCACATTACACCAAAAAACGAAGAAGAAAATCGGCTACCGGATTGCATGCGCGACTCGTCGTACGATCCATGGACAGAGGGATCGATCGGGTGGATCAATCGGGGGCTGCGAACCCGGAAAACTCTCCAGGGATATAAATATCTCCGGCACGCCGTAACGCCGTAAGAAGTACGGTACGCTACCATGGCGCGCCGGGCACAGAAAGAACGAAGGAAGAAACCGATGGCGAACCGGCTGAACCGGTGACCGAAAACGGAGAAAAAAGCCTATTGACAAGAAGTTTATCGGATTCCACGGATTTTCGGGCTGGGGCGCATTTTTCTTCGATGAAATTTGATTTCTTTATTTGGAGTAAAAGTTCACTTTGATTTCTCGCTTTACCCATGGGGAAGGAGATTGGTTCCGATCATCACACCATCGTTGCGTGCGCCACAAAACCCATTCCGTGTGGCGGTTCGTTACTTTGCCCTATTCCATTTCGCTTCCTTTCATTTCGTTTCTTTCTGCCGGCACTGCCTCGTCCCGCCACGGCCACCCCACAGCACTGTTGGGCTTTTGTGCTGCTGTTGAACATGGCCTGGCGTCCAAGCGTGGGGTGAATTGATTCTCGGTTCTTAGCTCCGATCTACGCGCCGCTGATAGTCGACCATTTCATGGGATGGGACCATTTCTTTGTAGGGGGGGTGGAAGTTTTGTGAAGCGATTCCTATTATCCATCTCGTTTGTTCGATGACAATGCATAACGGGGAATGATGGAATCTTCAATTTTCAAAATTACATTGCGAGTTTTTTTTACATTCGCTCTCTCTCTCTCTCTCTCTCTCTCTCTCTCTCTCTCTCTCTCTCTCTCTCTCTCTCTCTCTATCTCTCCCTCTTTCGTAGCGTAAAACCTAATTTCAAGCTGTTACTGCAGCGCTAGTTACTGCTTTAAGCACTGCAATTGTGTACATACAATTACTTTTTGGCAAAGCATTACCACATTGTACGTAGCTTCCTGTTCTCCAACTTCCTCCTGTCCCTCTCCTCTTCTCCTTACCTACACAACATCACTTGCCATTACTTGCTTCTTCCGGGAAAACACGGTTCGGTTCCAACAATTTGCAACTGACGTGCCCGAAAGCATAAATCACAGGTCTTCAAATTATCACAACATTAGCGAAAACATTGACAAGCGTAGCGATAGCTTTTCAATTACCCGTGTCCCTCAAGAAAGCGACGAAATCACCCAGATCTTGCACGAAACGGTTTCATTCCATTCGGAACACGAACCCGAAAGCCGTTCGCACAATAAATAAATCCTTAACGCCACTCCTAATTCATTTGAAAACGGCTTCGGAATATCAAATATTGATCATATTCCCGGGGGCCGGATGGTCGTTTATTTGGCGATCGACCTTATCCCCATTTGCCCGGGCAGACGGGCGCGCCCGGTCCGAAATCAAATACGACGACCCACCCACCATGGCACATTTGCCGTGCCGCGCTATCGGGCGTTGTACCTTCATAAATACGCCAACGCGCGGGCCTATGCAAACAAAATAGCCAAACGTCCTTCATCAATGGGTGGTCAATGGCTGTGCAATGGGGTTGGGCGAGTAGAGTGGGTGGCATCGAGGGACAAAATGCTTCTGTAATTTTACGCTTCCTGGCTCGCTCGAAGGTACAAGTTCCATTCGCCTCATACCTTTAACGTACATGCTCGAAAAGGACGAATAGAAAGACAATTGAAGACAGTGCTACGATAAAACAAACCCCCAGAAGCGAAATACGGAACTGAATTGACAATTGATTTGCCCACCACACACAGAAAACACACATACAAACAGGGACCGTTCAAGGTGTCTTTTTCGGTCCCTACCGCCTCTGAACGCTTCAAACTGAAACGAACATTTGAATATTACCACCGGTGGTGATGGTGGTGCTGTTTGGAAGAGGGATTTGGCACGGAAGCTAATTTTTCGGCTCGATCGCAACACTCACTCACCGTTTCCATTTCACTTCAAAGTTAGTTTTCGGAAAAATTATCCTACGGCCGGTAACAAAACCCCGGCCTCCGATCCGATCCGTCCGAGGTAAAGTGGGGTTGATGAGTTTTCCCATCATTATCAAGTAATTGTGTTGACACAGGCCGGTGCGGTTTGCCGGGTTTCGGTTGACTTCATCTCGATTTTTCATCGTGCGCTGGCTAACGTTATCTTCATTGGCGCAAGTCATCAAACTTGTCTCGGTCCCGTTCCACGGACGCTAGCAAAAGCGATGAAAGCGCCGGAAAGTAATAAAGCTGTTCCAATAGCAAAACACCATACCACGGAGAGAATCGAACGGTGTCGTAGCTTAACGAATCGACAGCACAAATCGAACACGTTCCGACCGTGTGCGAATGGAAAGCGAATCAAGCTGAGACAAACTTTCCCCGTGACACAAATCTACCGGTACATTTGCTTCCCATGGCCACAGTTTCCGGATCCCGCGCCAGACGAACCCCGTGACGCTTTATCATTAAAATCACCATTTTCGGG
>CM032177.1:5550648-5567108 GCA_018908115.1 Anopheles rivulorum
AGTAATAAAGCTGTTCCAATAGCAAAACACCATACCACGGAGAGAATCGAACGGTGTCGTAGCTTAACGAATCGACAGCACAAATCGAACACGTTCCGACCGTGTGCGAATGGAAAGCGAATAAAGCTGAGACAAACTTTCCCCGTGACACAAATCTACCGGTACATTTGCTTCCCATGGCCACAGTTTCCGGATCCCGCGCCAGACGAACCCCGTGACGCTTTATCATTAAAATCACCATTTTCGGGCGTACTGATTACTTTTTCTATTGCTATTTCGCACCCAGCGCGGTGTTTATTCAAAAGTCATGTCGAAATTCGTCACCCCGCGAACCGAAGCTGCTCAACCGTGGCGCACGGGCCGCGAGAGCCCTAACGAGCTTTTTCGGTTTCGCTGCTTCGTCATTGTTTGACCTCAGCGCCTCCAACAAGTCCGCCACCGGTCGGCGAAACCGGGCGCTTGCAGCAAAAGTTAAAATCGAAAAGATAAATATACACCGCCACCGGAGATGATGCGTCGACCCCGGCTGTGTTCCCGCGAAACGTCAAACGAGACGCGACAAAAGTCACCGTGACGTGTCCGTCACTGGCCCATCTCATTGGATTGGTCCCACGCGTGCGTCTACAAAAAAAAAAACGACACGAAAAGTTCGCTTGCTCTTCGCTATCGTGTATTATTAGCGCTTGTTCCTTACAATGCCGGGGCACGGCGTGAGAGATTTGCGACTGTTTAAGAATGTAAAATAAGAAAAAAAAACGCACACGCCTTGCGAGAAGGGAAAATACCTCGACGAAGGAAAGTATTCCACGAAGCAGATCAGCTCGCGGAAGGACGACGATGGCACGGTAAGATGTTCTAATCTTGCTTACCCTTGTGCCTCGTGCCCCAACCGTGCGTACGAACGGAACAATGGACTTTGCAACAGAGCAAAGTGAAAAGGCGACCACCATTCTGCCTCTCGATGTTTCGCTGATTAATTGGCGATGTCTTTATACACCGAAATGATTTTATAATTTCGAAAAGTTAATTTTTGTTTACTCTCCTGACTCTCCTACTTTCACTAGCATGTCTGCATGACACGGCCACGTTCACTGGCCGGGATTTGCATACCCCGCCCGAACAGGATGCCGAACGCGTCAACTAATGGAGGCGCCCAGTACGCTTCACAATGGAGACGCCCGGTGGTCCATGTGGATGAAAAACGACCTTTCTCGGGGGTAGATTCTGGCTGTTCGCTTGAAGAAGTTCGCTGTTGTTCTACACGTTACAGCGATGCGCAGCGAAAAGCAAAAAAAACAAAAACAACATGAAAATCACACTGAAATAGAATTAAGACCTTCACAGGCACAACCGCTGCGGACCATTGATTTTTGTTGTGTTGCTTTCTTAATTTGTTCGCAGCGTAAAAACGCACAAGTTAAGTAATTTGGAAGCGGCTTCCATGCGAGTCACCGCTGAAATCACGCAACAAATGTCCATTTTATTCGCCGCAATGCCCATGAAACCCAGCGCAGCGCATAAGTTTCGTCCGATTTATTAATAATAAATGTGTGTAATCATTTTATCAAACCTAATCTTATCTACCGTATGGTTGGTTAGCAAATCGTTTTTCTAGTAGATTTATCACTGCCCAATCATGGATGCTTGAAATAAAGCGTCGCCGGGAAAGGGATACGATTAAATGCAACCCGAACGTGCCATGTCAACCCTTTGCATCATTTCAGCTCGGCAAACAACATTTCCTTCATACACACACACACACAAAGTCCAGTAGATTTATCATATCTACACATCGTTTCTTACACACAGCACCAATAAGCAAGTCAATGAACTGGAGCACATCAGCAATCTCAACAAACACATCCTTTTGCCACATTTTTATCGAACTTTCATTTGCCTTCGCCCCCCACACACACACACACACATTCGACGCAGCCGTTCAACGACGTTCCGAGCGCGGCATTCCCGATGTTGGGTAGAAATGATAAATGTATCATATTTTTCACTTAATTTCAGCTTCTAGCCATCCAAACACCGAACCTTACCGAAGCGGAAACTCCTTTCTTCACGCTTTCGCAACTTCGCTTCCACCGCTCTTGTACGGATCTGGGCAGTATGTTGCCACGGACAAAGAAAAAAAAAATACAACAACAAGAACCGGTATTCTCAACGGAGATGATTTATTGAAACTTTTGGCCGATCGGTTGCGGGAAAGAAACCGAAGGATAAGAATGTAATGGGACGGCCAAATGTGAGTGAAAAGCGTGCTCACAAGGGTGAGCATAAGAAGTGAAAGTTCCAAAGGTTAGAAGCAAAAAACTTGTCATTACTTTATCACTTCTGTCCTGATGCAATGTACGGTGAATCACACCCACTCACACCCACACGCAGATACTAAACCACACGTGGTTCTGTAAATCTACTTGCTCCCATGTGTTGGCTTTCTTTTATTTTTCCTCGTTCGGCGCTCGGTACCCGGAACGGTAGGCGTCACCGAAGTCATCTAAAACGTCAAGATAAATGGGTCCAGATTACAATGTTAATACATTAGAGCCGGTGTGAGCCTGTGCGGTCCCGGACGGCAAGCGAATGAAAAAAAACACAACCTCAACTCAAACGACACTTATCAAGCGTTCCAAGTGCTCTGGCCCCGGGAATTCAAGAGTTAAACCGACACATTGGTTGCTTGGAAGCTGGTTCACAAAATGAAATGAAGCAACAAAAAAAAACATACCCTCACATATCGATTTCCTTTTTCAAGCCGCATAGAACAACATCCCCGATGCGTACGCAAACCTGTCACGCAAAGTAAGTTCTACTTCTTTTGCTAGCGCTGCTGGTCTGTCTACTTTCCGTCTTAAGATGTAGACCAGTGCCAGGGGATAGAACATAACAGTCTATCAGAACCCGACAAATGGGCCACAGAACGCAACCAAATGATATATACGATTTTCTCAAGCTGTCTCTCTGTCGCCTTCACTGGCAACGGGTCTACATCTTACACTTCATTGTAACATACGGTAAAGTGTACGCCATGGTGGAGTTTTTGTTTTGGTTTTTTGTTCTTTCTACTCCCAAACTTCATTGTCGAATAGATGCACGATCCAAATGGGTTGCTTACTTTTTCTGTTCTCTTACTTGCTCTCTACATGTCATGCATTAACCAGAATCTTTGTTTAACATCTAAATATCATTTGCACACCCTCACATATGCCTTTGACTTCTATTATTTTATATAAAAAGGAAACTTTATTTTTTCCCAATCTCTATATTTTTCACAATAATTGTCAAATTACATATTTCAAATTGATACTAAAACCCATTTAGAAACCTTAAAATTTGGTTTGGAGTTTTGAATCAGCGAAAGGAAAATTATAATTATTTTTATAATCGGTTTAAATAGTGGTTTTATTAAAAATATGAAATTAAAACTACAATACTATCGTTTCTATGCAAGTGCCACAATGATCACTGTAAGAAATTGTAGCTACTAAAATCAGTCAGTAACTTTGAAATTAGAATGAAACAAAAAAGTAAGTGTGAAACAAATTAGATCGAAACTCACGCAAATACGCAACAAACCATATCGACCAGCTTGCGTTAGCTTAAGACGTGTTTCCATAGAAAAAAGGTTCGTAGTTTGGAATTGCTAACCAGACGACAATGCGGCACATGTTACGATTTATGATAATGTCACACGAACCCGAAACATTCCGGATCGCGGAAATGAATAGAGCTGACAAAGACAAGCGTATTCGATTGTTCGGTTGTACGCAAACTACACCGAAGACACACGGTACACGATAGAAAAGGGACAGCTTACTGGAAACAAAGAGCCACTCACAAGTGTATTGAATAAACGAAATCAAAGAGCATTTCACAGCCACACTTTGATTATCGTTGATTTGACTTTTTCTCTGCTTCGTATTTCAGGGCTGGATATATATTTCTTCCCCCCAAAAGAAGCAGAACGAGCATTCGTCCTCGTTCGTTTGTCTTTAGCAGGCGAGAGTGTTCCTAGTTTTTTGTTGCTGTTGTTGTATCGCACACTGCGCATTTAAGCTTTGAACTTTATGTACTTGTTCGTTTGCTCGCTCATTGGCCATCTTGGAAAAATTGTACCGGTGGGGAAAAAATAAAACAAAATAAATGAAACACTCTACAAGGAAAGAGCCATTTCTACCGGTGGTAAAACCGTACCATTACCTGGAGGGAAACTAATTAAAGCGGAAGATTAATAGACTCGTTTATTCCACCTGCTTGTGTGTGTGTGTGTTGGCCCATCGGATTGCAATTGGTTACACTTGGATAGCCATTTATCCATTTGTGCCTAAGGAAGAAGCGCGCGTCGTACCGAAGAATTGGCACAAAGACCACCGGCATGCGGTGTCTCGTCTACGTTTACGCTTGCTTTTCTGTTGCGTTCATCCCGTGTTTAGCTGCGTTTCGAACGTTCAATGTCTATTCCCAGTGGAGTCAAAGTGCACATTTGGAGTAGTGATAAATTTGGCTGTAGCGATAGCTTCACTCATGCCCCATGGGTATATTAGATATCCTGTATCAGCATATCTGCCCTAAAGCAAGTGGCAAAACCTCGAGCTACTACTAAACGCCGAGCGCTGGCTTAAACTTCCCATCGATTCTCTAGTTACTTTCGCACGTCTCTAGAGCATTGTGAGTCAGCATCTTAAGAAATGCATACCGGCTGTAGGTGCATCATTTACCCGTCGCACTGGGACTCAAATTAACCTTCAAAGCCGTTCGCATCGCTCACCGGTGCTGATGCATAAATCAGCATCCTTCAATACGGTTCGGATTCGACCGGAAAAGTGCAAAACTATGCAAATTTTGCCACTGCAACCTTCCTCCTGTTGGCAAATCCGCACACCGCACATTGATTGGCCGTGAAGCCGAGACGACGCTTAACGCGTAACCACAAACGAGCGGCAACACACCGAGTGGCAGATAGTTTCGCAAACTAACCCGTCCACCCTAAGATTGTCCAATCAAACCAGCTGGAATTGGCGGACCGTGAGATTCGACCGTATTCGATGTATCGATTCTTTGCTACGAGATGCAGGCATCCATTCTCACGCACACGTGTACACAATGGGGACGGGAACCCCGTTTCCTGGATTGACTGAGCACAATCATCACCTTTCCAATCGAGCTGAGTTGGTCGGAATCCGTACCGAATCTTCATACCTGCCACCGTGAACGGAGGGTTTTAAGACCAGAGCAAGCGTGATACACAACGATATTGCGAGGAAACGGACTTTCTACCGGTCACCGGACGAAGCGTTTGCGCGACGAGCGCCCGGTTTGCGAATGCGAGCATGGAATTGGAAACGCTGCGTCCCTTTTTCAAACAAACTTTCCATGTCGCAAACGATACCTGTGGTGGGTACCTGCCATGGCGATACGTGGCCTACTATGCTAAGCGATGATCCTTTCCGTACGGAAAATACTCCTTCTCTGCCTCAGAATACAAGTTCACCGTAACGAACACAATCTCGGGTTCTCCGGGAACAGTCCCCGAAATAGTCCGTTTATTCGATTTACTTAATGATGCGTATTAAGCAGGATTTGCATTTGTTTGGCACTCGTATGCGACCTTACCGCCACATCTTCCACAAATCGGTCTCGCAAAATTTCGCTCACCATCGTACCATATTCTCGTGTTTACTCCACCGTTCGCGCGCCGTTCTAGTGCCAAACGTCACCGTAACGTACTGTTGGGTGTTTTTAGGGCAAGTTTTCGGGCAAAAGTTTTGCCGAGTTGATAATCGTGTCGATTCTTACGGGACGCGATGCTTTCTGCGCGACGACCGAAAGCGTAGCCCTGCATGCAAATGGGCGCACCGTAGTCGTAGCTGGCGTACCTTCTCCATTGCACTGTCCCGTTCGTGCCACCGTAGTTCCCACGGGCAAACGGCATGAAAACGCCAAACCATTGAATGCTGGAGAGCACTACTGCACCCGACTGTACGAGGTTGAATGCTAAAATAAATAAAGAATTAATTTGTTGTTTGCAGCAATGGCCGGAAAAAGCGCAGCAGCTTCGGTGTGCGACAGTTTCTAAGCTGTGCGACAGCCATACTTCGCCCGAAACTTTACCCCAATTCGAAATGGCGTATTTTGTGTGTGTTTAAATGATACCAACAATCTTGCTTCCTTGAATCCATTTCTATTCCAATGTATACATATATTTAATGTTTAATTAATCAAACAGAAACAAAGCACGGTTTTTTAATGCATAACGCCAAACAGCACTTCAATAGCTAACTTTAATATGTTTTTGTATATTATAGCCCAATGCAGCTGAATGACGATCACCTGGGGCGGCTGAATTATGCGATAGCCTAAATCTAACATTTGCATATCTGTATTGTATTTTTATGCTGACAGACATATGAGTTAAATGAAGGTTTTAGAAAAAAAAAATGAGTAATAAATATTTTTCAATAAGTTATATATCAAATTACATAAGCAGACACACGAATCTTCATTCAATTCATCATTGATTGATAAATCTTCCCGTCACTTACTTGCTATTACCTTTTCTCTTTGTCCCTGATCGATAGATTGGTTATACTCTAAAAATATCCCTTTTAAAACGATCCATAATTTAAGTAATACTTTGCTATTTGTTCGATTACTAAATGTCCATGCTATTCCTTCGTCGCCATCACTATACTCCCATAATATCTTTGTAATCCTGATCGTTTACTCTTTTGCTGATTTGATTCCGAAACTATCATACTATCATCAAAACAGATTAGGTTTAATTTAGCTTACAAGAATCACTTTATGATGGTTAAGCTGCATGTACAACACAATAACATAAACTTATTTTACATATTTGTTAGAATTAAAATGTATTTGATATTTATTGTACAACAATTGAATAATCGCAAACCGTATGGTTATTCGTGGCAAAAATATGAATAAGATCGTAAATAATAAGTAATAATAAGTTTTAAAAATGATCGTAAAAACAATAAACTGTACAATTTAATTAATTCATATTCATATGGCCAGTAAACAATTGAGTGTAGATTCATGAATAACCGACCTAAAGAATATTGCCATACAAGAAGAAAATTTTCAAGTCACAATTTAAATCTAAACGAGAAAAACGTATGGCAAAAAATGGTGTATTTAAACAAAAAAAAGGATCTCCACAACCCCAATTCGATGGATTTAGTTTGTTCAATCATTAAACAATTGAAAGTAAAGCGAACAAACTAATCTTTAAAATGAATCTTTAGTATTTGTGCGTTACATTCATTGAACAGTTTCTTCTCAATTCTTTCTTCGGAGCTGTTGCACATGATCGCACCACCGTTCAATCAATTCATGACTGTAAAGTTACGTTTCACTTTTTTTTCTTTTCATTTTATATCTGATATAAAAATGAATGTTTTATGTCATCACTTACAAAAATAAAAATCATTTGCTGTACCGTCCGTGAACGTCGGTTCCCTGTCCAAAACTGTCAAATTATTATATCCATACTTAAAATAACAACACCATCATATCTTTGGTCTTCGATGGTCAGAGTGTGTTAGAAAACATGTTACCAAAAAAAAAAACAAAACGATCCATTATGATGGTCGGTAACCACAGTGTCATATACTGGTAAAAATAGGTCAATCAACAATCGTCCCATAAAAAAAATATGTATCTCTCATTGCAATCGTCACGGCTACAAGCCTTGTTATTACGGTTAAAGCATGGCAAAGGCATAAGCATGTTAAAAAATATCAAAACTCACATAAAATTCAAATAAAATCACCCGATTTTTAAACCTTCATAAATGCAATGTGTTTTGATCGCAATTTTTTATTACATCACACAAGCACACATGAAACAAGAATCAAGCTCCAAATCGAGGAATCAAGACATTGACTGACTTTTTTTTTGTTTTGGGGATTCTAGATACCATTTAGATTTATGATTTTGTTGTTTAAATATAGCTGACATACTACATGAACATGGTTCCGCATGTATATCATGCTTCACATCTAACCGATACCTACCACAAATTTGTGCAGTAAGCAGGACGATTATGGCATTTACGTAGACACATTTCTCTTTATCGGCCATCACTGTGCGTGCTGCAACGAAAGGGAGAATGAGATAAAGTTATAAACACGTAATGCCATTTACAAACTTCACGCTAAAACAGGCGACGTAACAATAAACTGTGCCGCCGGTACGAATAATGCATAATTTTAGGTACGCGTATGATGAATAAAATGGAGTAGATAAATGTGATCAAGAAGAAGAAAAAATACATAAAGCATTATTTAATAACATTCATAAAGAAAACTTTTCTCCTGGCGTGCTCTTGGCGTGTTCGTGGTCGGGTACCGGCGACAACAAGGACGGAAGCGCTAAATAACCATGCTCTACATTCAAATACCAAACACACACTAAGCTTCCACACACACACATACACACACACATCGATGCTACATACGTTCACTCAATTAGGCATAAATATTTTATGAGAAACAGCCAGTCAGCCAGCCACCAGCAAAGCGAACGCTTCAGCCAGCCGCAAAAGACATCCGGGATAAAGCTAGGGCTGCAGCTTCCTAGCGTTCTAGCCAGCACGCCTGCAGTACCGCAAACCGGTCAAGTCAGTGGGCCGGTGGGTGGGAATGGTAGCTTCAAAACGAAGAAATGGTAAACAACGAGCAGAACATAAAAATTATGCATAATTTAGTATCACAAGCCATAAATCTCGCATTCGGGGAGGGATTCGGTTCAGCTTTCGTTGCTTTTCCGAATTTTCCTTCACCACCGATGTTAGTTTAATACTGTCCTCGTAGCATGGCTTCAAGGTTAACTTTCTCGATGCTAAGCTTAAGCAATGCTACCAGAACGTTTGCAAGGTTGCGTTATTCTACTACATTTATGTTGCGCATTTAGCTTGTTCTAAGACACCCACAACGGCGACGACACAACGTCTTAAAGCTGCTCCTGTATGTGTACGTTTTAAACACATCATTTTAAATAACTTTTGACGTAAAGTTCAACAGAAAAATTTTACATAATTTACAATTTAATAAATTGCATTGGCACATAAAAATCATAAAACTCAAAATCATTAGTTTTGTGTAACCATTAACATATGATTCCAAAGATAATTTACTATCTACAGTGAAAATTTAATCAGATATACGGCCTGACCATTCACCTTCAGTGAATGAGTAAATAAATATATAAAAATGAAAATCAAATTAATTTTAGAGGACCAGAAATCTCTCTCTCTCTCTCTTTTTGGCTTAACGACCTACTCGGTCATGCCGGCCATCAAATGGCTTACTAGACTATTAGATACCACGTAGTTGCATAGTCAGTGCTCACTACTGGGGGACGGTCCGAATGGGATTTGAACCCGGTCCGGTCGTGTTGGGACCTAGCGCCGTTTCCAAATACACCATGGAGCCGCCCCAGGACCAGAAATATTCGGTCTAATACTTCAGTAATAACCTTACCTTTAACCAAAACTAATATTGTATTTGCAGCTTCTATTGCAGTATTTTCTATAGTGTGATGTGTAAAAAATGCAAGAACTTTTGTAGATTGTTACAGACTTAAAAGATAAATCATATTAAACTTATTGCCGTGTGTTGTTATTGACGGCATTTTGCTGTATGTGCCACGCAAACAGATAGTTAAACCCAACCTCACGGTATGAGATTTGTTAGACTGTGCCTCTTGTTATGACTTTCTACTGATATTGCACGCACATTGTTGCGAAAATGCACAGAAAAGAGCACAATTTCGTCCATGAAAAAACAAACATTTCATACGTAAGATAAAAGCACCTGTTCAACTGATTGGTGTTGTTGGCCCAATGATCTACAACGTATTGGATTGCATAACAAATAAATTGTCTCGTTTGTTTTTTTTTATTTTGCATTTTATTTCGCATCCGTATTTGCACAGGTACAAAAGCTACCTAAATGTCACACCGGTGTGTTGTTTTTTTCATGTTTCAACCACCTTATCGTGTCTGCCCGAAAGCGATTGGAAAGGCATAACACAACCGCAGCCTCTCCATTCGTCAAAATATAGCCGAAACCCAAATAAACGCATAACTCCCTGTCCATTTGTCGCCTAGACACCTTCATTTCAATAGCAAACGAGAAGAAAATGACCCCAAAAAAAAAGAACGCTTGTCCACCGATAGAACCTACGGATGGTTGATTGATTACCCTGAAGGCTCATTCGACACGGAAGAGACACGAACCAGCGAAGCGCACGGCCAAGCATAAAATAACAGCAGAACAGCATATATTGGTAGCACGGCAGAGGACAGCGACAGTGACCACAAGCCCCACGGCCATCGGGAGAGAAGGAAAAAAAGCAGCTGTCAAATAAATCAAACGGTTTGAAGTGAAAATCAATTTAGAAAAACGGATGGCAACGAGGTAGCGTTGAAATTTGATGGAACACCCATCGCAACAACAAAAAAATAGGATGTTCATTCGTTCCCGGACAAATGCGAACATGTATAACTGAGCCTGGGAGGAGTGAGCATGTACGAAAAATATCGACAACGCGAAAATATCTCCCAAAAAAACAGACACAAAAAAACTAAAATGGTTACGTGAGCTGCAACACATCAATAAACTTCATGTCCGTACATGTAAGCTATATGGACAGTATGATGCTAACAACAAAACACTAGTACACACTACAATTTGACACAACCCTGACAAAGCTGAGTATGTCTCTGTGTGTTTGTGTGTATGCTGCAGAGTTTTCTAATGCATAGCATGCCAATCATTAATGGCCTCTTTGAGGCCGACATGCTAATATCGCACTCAATGACAAACTCCCGACCAAAAAAGCTCTTACCGCATGCGAGAGAGTGAGAAAATTGTTTCCAACTAATTCAAATGACGAATCCGCATCTGGTGCTGCAGCACACATCACACGTTGAGAGTCATGCATGATACTTTGTTTACAAGATCAACAACACATTCGATATGTAGCTTCACACATTCTGCTGTTTATACTGCTACCACATACGCAAACACCCCGTTATGCACCAATATGTATCCTAACGGATGGTCAATAAATTTTCCTGTATCGAGCTTTTTCCTGATGTTTGAATATCCATGATGTTATCTTAACGCTTTGTTTTAATTAATTCTTTTCGAGTAATTGTTTACACGCGACTCGAAACAAAAGTTATGTTGTATTTTTCCACTTTTTAAACAACTTTCTTGTATTTAACGAACCATTCATTGCATAAAGTAACTTAAATACCTCAACGAACCAGCAATGGTTCTCTATTAAAGGACTGCAAATGGCAATTGTTTGCTGTACCCTCGTCTTTCGTACACCAGCTGCTAAAGTAACTAATAACAATGTTTGCTTCTGTACTGGAAAAACAGAACAGAGTAAGTAACAAACTCACACACAGCCACAAACCGGTGTGCTTCGACATTGATGGCCAAACCGTCCACAGACTAACAGATACATAATGTTGAACTTGCTTACCACTATGCTGTGACCGGAACATGTTTCAACCCAGCGTTACATGATTGTTCGTAAGAAATGCGAGGACGATAAGGTGTTAAACCGGTCCCCGATTGCATCCTGGTTGTGCAGTCCGTTACCAAAACCAAGATGAAGTATGTTCACAAGCTGCCACAAAATGATGGACCGATGTAGAATGTTTCCCACTGCGCCAGGTGATCGGATAAATGATCAAACAGACCATAAGTGACGTTTCGAAATTGGGTACCATGATGCAGCATCTCTTGTGCCACTCGAAAAAGGATATGGCCAACGACCCACGTACGTGCCTGGCCGTACGGTTATCATTTGACCGTATCTCATAGCAGTTTAAAAAAAAACCCTAAATTCTGCTGAACCTTCTACAACGGTTTCCATGTATTAAAGCTCATTTTTCATAAGTTAGTTCCGAGTTAGTCTAGAATTATTTCACCTAGGCTCAGAAAGGCTTAAATGTTTTGTTTTATTTTAAAATGTTAAGTCAATGCATCTAATTTTTTTTTGTAAAAATACCAATTACAAATGGGCTACATTTTTAACTATATTTAAAATTTTTCTTGGATGGGCTTTCAAGCTGTTTCTCTCGAATGAGAATGAAGTCATTACATTCCAACCTATTTTATACATAAGTGGGATTACTAATGTTTTCTATATATTTTTTATTAGCTAATTGTTTTCTTAGCTTCTGCTCATGAGCCCTGCATGCATCCCTGCACACTTGCACGTTGAGTTTGTGTGCAGTGGTAAATTATATTCTCTTTTTCTAAAACGAATGTAAAACATAAAAAGATAAGAGTATTGGATATCATTATGATATTTTATCTAATATGATTACATTATAAAACATATATTCCAACACCGTAGAGAAACAAATTAACTAAAGCAAAAGCAAATGTTGAGGATAGGTAGCATATAATATGTACTAAATTAGTCAGTGATATTACGTCGATAAATGATGCACATATAACGCATTCCACCAACAAATAACAAACTCAACACCAATACGTACAATCAATTAAATTGCGATGCAGTAACCTAATCAGTTTTCGTGAATTAGTGCAGAAAGTAAAGTAAAGTAGAAATAAAATTGCAAAACATGCTAAGACTGCATTTCCCATAGCACCATTAAGGACAAATAAGCAAATAACAACACCACACGTTGGATTCAACAAGAATAAAGATACCCTGATGGTACTTAGAAACACACACAAAGGTTACTCACTTGTACGGAATGTCCCGTTTCACTCGTCTTCGCTTACGCAGGAGAGTCCCAGACTAAGGGATGATTCTTGGTGGTAATTTAATTGGGTACGCGGAATCGGGTGTACGGTTAAAAAATTGGTTCCGACTGCAAACTATAGCACAACGTATGGTAAGCACTATGACATATGATAAACATCAAACATCATGGAATCTCGGTTTCTTGGAGATCTTATGCAACGCTGATTCCTTATGCGAAGAACCCGGTTAATTATACCCTTATTAAACACACATGCGTATCAGTTTGCGACTCAGTTACTCTCATTGTAACGGAGTGAACTCTTCAATCTTGTTGTATATTTTTATCACACTTTTGGTATCCAAGTGTAGGTGCGAATTCACAAAGCACGGGTTTGATTTAACAACACATAAATTATTCACACTTAATAGCGTGACATTTTTAATGCAGCGTGTTTTTATTCTTCACTAACCACTGACAAACAACAAAACACCCTATTCGTCACAACAATCTGTTTTTCTTCCCACCTAATGAATAATTATTCGTTAATTGTTAACACTGCTAGCGGTTTGGTATGGTGATACTTTAACTTTAAGTTATCCCGAATCACTTAAATCCACATCCAAAAGACACGTTTGACAGATGTCAGATTGTATGGTGGCTTAGTATGTGGAATGCAATTTGACAGCTCCTGTTTTTTAAAATACGCACTGTTGAAAACTTTTCACATTCAAGCGTATTGAATCGTTCACTAACACAATTTCACTTAAATTAATTCACTGGTAAATACAACATTAACTTCAACACAACACTCGGTAAATACTCGGCTAAATATCTCACCCAATCTCACGTGAAGCTAATCTTACAGAACAATTACACAAACAAAAACATTCGTAATCTACTAATCGGCACGTTGTAAGCACAGTTTAAACACAGCAACCTTATAAAGCACGAATTGAATCGTACGGCTGATATCTCCTCCGTCCAAGCGAAAGGAAATGCGAAGATGAAGCCGTATTTCGGTTTACTCCCTGTTATCCGTTACCGGCGTCTGTTCCCTTGCGCTCAATGCTGTGGCTGCTCAACTTTATTTCCTTCTGTCAATCATCCGGCTCCTAGCTGTCGACTGCGGAATGCATGGTCTTGCATACAGTACCAGACAAACTCAAACACCGGCACTCGACGCTAAACAAACACACGAGCATCTTAAATGACAGACATCGCTAAACGTGTCTGACTGAATGTGGCACCCGTAAAGCTGGCAGGCGAGATCGCTACGCAATCGCCTGGATGGACTGGTTTGCCAGGAACTCCGTGGACCAGTCGAATGTGGACACAAAAATCGCAAATACCAATCACAAACCGTGGGAACTTCCACCGGAAAGCGTACGTCCTTATGGCACGACGTATATTCGCACACTAACCCTGTATACTAACCATCGGCATGAACATTGGCCACGCAAAACCGATGCTCGGTGCACGATGTGCACGAGTATGATCCGAGGGCCGATTCCCATTTTCGCCACTCCGAAGACGAGTCAAGGTTGGAGAGAAACTTTTCCCGAAAAAGAGACCGTTGAGCAGGGCAAACCAGCGATCCTCTCATCCGCTTCACCGTGTTGTTTCGGAACCGGGCAGATAACTGTTGTCTCCGCTGGGATGAATTTCGTGCTATCTGTTGTCCTTCCGTGAATTGTTGTGATTTTAGCTCTGGTATTGATAAACATGCTTCGCATTTCTTTTAGCACAACATTTCGTACTTGAAAATCGGGCTTGAAGCTACGTACATTACTGAAGGATTATGCTTTGATACAGAAAATGTAAATTAGGTGTTATTTATTTTGCAAATACTTTTGCTAATACACAGTTTACGCACACTGCGTACATGTGAGTTGAACAAATACACAACATAAGTCCGGTGTTGTGTGCACAGTGTTTAAAGTGTATAATAACGCGATAGAGATGGAAAAATAGAAAGAGAGACAAGGAATGAAATAGGCTCACTTACAGGTGCCATAGTTTTGGAGCATTATTTTTAACCGATTACCTACATGTATTTTAACACCACAGGCACATATTTATCATCACTTGGTTAATGGATAGTTTTGCTTCCCGCTATTAATCCAAGGCAAATTCTCTCCACAGAAGCTAATCTAGGTGATTCCCAAACAGCACGAGACACAACGTTCAATTTAATGCTTCTTTTATCCTTTTTGCGAAACGTATCTCGAAGCGATGAATTTATCAAACAGCTCATCTTGCTTTGAACTTGCATTTTGGCTAAGATAGAATAACGACGATAATCTAATCCGGTGTGGGAAACGTTTCCCTGCACCGTTTTCCACTTTCAAATGGCAACGCCCAGGCCGGAACGTCCGATGGCACGCACGGCAGTACTAGCCGAATTGACATTTGTGGAAAAATACTGAGGTATACGGCTCCTTAAGGTAGCGGCCGTTTGTTGACCGGATGGTGCGAGTGCCCCGTAGCTCCAGACCTTGGGCGTAAAAGTTACTTTCCCATGGTACGTTCATCATTCTATTAATTCAAACCATCTGTATGGCCATGCGGAAGGACGATACGTGTGTGAGCACGGTTGGGCATGTGTGTGTGCGGTTGGGTGTGTGTGTGTGTGTACACTCGTCGACAGGCGTTCGGATGAAAGAAAGGACACGCTCAACACTGATCGCTGAGATCAGACCAATGCTGACTCTAGCCGGATCCCATCGGTAAAGCGCAAACACAACGTCCATTGTTCGGGATTAGAGTAAAGTTGTTTCCTTACGGATGCGTAAGCCCGTCCACGTTAACCGGGCCTCTAATGGGCAACCTGCACGAACCGGGACAATCAGCAAGACCGACCAGCGGGCTTTGTGGCACTGTGGAGGCAAAACATGAGCATCAATCGTACCGTCGAGGCGTACCACTTCAACCAACACCAGGCTGGACTTAGTTACAGAACTCAAACCCATTGCGTTACCCGCTGGTTGGCGTACCTGAACGGTTCCGTTTGGCTGGTGTAGCAAACTGAGGAACGAAACAAAAAACACAAAAAAAGACGAAAAGAAGCGGAAAACAGCTTGAGCTTTTCAAGAGGATTAGTTTGTGCCTTGGAATTCGAAACGCTATTGTCTGATGGATTGAGTGCAGGATATTTCCTGTACATTCCCTCAGTTAAAGTTTTGTTTTTTTTTTGTTCAGTGTTATATATCCAGTCAACAGTGTGTATCGTGTGCACATTTCCCTACAAAGTCGTTGGATAAAGGCGACAATAAAAACATTTTAATACTTCATCTATGCTAAACATTGCGACAATAACCACAGTGTCGGGTTTATTCCAACTAGACTAGACATTAAGTGGCCCTTTAGCTAAGATGCAAAATAGCAAACATTAAATGCAACATAACAGATTATTTTATGAGATAAGGATTTTGTTTAATATGTAGTACCGCAATTTAATTTTATCAATGGTGGTCATGATGTTTGCCGGGTTAATCATATTAAAAATATTGTTTTTCCAACAACCAATGATTATACTACTTTCTTTTGTTTTTGTTTTATTGCATGCAACAGACAACAGATATTTTTAAACTCATGTGGAAATGTAATGAAGAGGAACGGAACAGCCAGTCTTTTCAAAAAATGAAATTTAATTATATTTAAGCTTCCGGAAATACTAATACAAAAAAATGAAAAA
>CM032177.1:5570156-5588679 GCA_018908115.1 Anopheles rivulorum
TTCGGTTTGATTCGGGATTGGCTTAAAATATTAACCGCAGACTTATTTCCATATGATTTATACAAGCCTGGTTCTATTATAACATTTTCGCAAAGCTTTGCATAAGAAGGAACGAACCAATCTCCATCTTCTAATGTGTTAATAGAGACTACATGGTGATAATATTTTGAAGTAGGGAAATATTTCATGAATGGAAGTATTACGTCCCCAAAGTAAATTACTTCCTTTTGGTAATCTATCAAGGCTCTACATGCAGCTAAATATTCTGATCCAATAATTCCATCAAAAAAATCATGGAAATCCATTTCGTAATATACTTGCACAGGAAGATTTGCTCCGAGCAAATTAAGATTTCCCTTTTGCGTTACGTCATGGTTCCCAATAATGTTTTTGATGACAGTATTGGTTTGTTGTATTGACGAAAGAATACCTTTTCTCAAAATATTCTTGTTAGCGCCAGTGTCTACAAGCAATTTATATTGTTTTGTGGTATCAGCATGTGTACCTATTATGTACGGAAGAAAGTTCAAATCGGTGCCTTTGTTCCTATAGCCTCCCAAAAATTTACCAAAATATCATCGTCATCGTGTTCCGACGTGCGTGATCCATTTGATTCGAAAATTTCATTCGAATTGAAACTTTTTTTATTCAATGTGAGCCTGCTTCTGCTGGTCTCGGTTTCCATAGGAATAGGGTAATTCGAAGGGGGAGTATTTTTTATTTCCTTACGTAAAGGATTTGAAGTAGATGGCGATCGTTGCTGAGAAATTTTCGAAAATTTGGTATTTGTTTCTGTTGTGTTTCTGTTTCTTGGGTGCATGTTAAGTGCTGTAGATTCATTTGATTTAAATTTGCATAAAAATGAGTATG
Source organism: Anopheles rivulorum (assembly GCA_018908115.1). Lineage (NCBI taxonomy): Eukaryota > Metazoa > Arthropoda > Insecta > Diptera > Culicidae > Anopheles > Anopheles rivulorum. The sequence goes on from CM032177.1 coordinate 5,571,027, forward strand.
CTTCTTCTAAATCTTCTACACGTGCTGCCTGCACATATCCAAAGTATGGATGAGAAAGCCCTGCAATAAATGCAGCTAAACTTGTCTCATCTATAAAACTATTGATTGCAGTCCAACTGTTTTTGTATTTATCATTTCGTTTGGCCAACATTTTTATTTTTTGAATGAGCTCTTTTGTTTGGAGGTAATAACTTCTTATATTCGAATTGTTGGTCATTTTATTCTGCCAAAGCTGGCTCATATGAGTAGACAAATCAAATTTGTCGCTCAATCCGTTTAACAAAATTTCTTTCACTTCGCTAAATTCTTGTGGGGTGCCTTCGAGACAAATTATATCTCTTGCACGGCCCTGCACTTTATTGATAACAGCTTCCTCATACATACGGAAGATAGCTGGGTGAACGTTATCTTTAAAAATGCCTAGAGCATTTTCGGCTGTTTTTAACCATGAAAATAAATGTTTTTTATTTCCATCAAATACCGGTACCGCTTTGATTGTGTCGGGTATTTTATAAAATGCGTTTATCGACAAACTAGGATCAACGACTGCTGCGGTACCGCTGCTTGAATCTTCTTTGTTCGAAGATGTTAGTGATAAAATCTCTTGTGTTTGTTGCGCCTGTGTTACCGCAAGGTTCTGAACAAGCTGCGTAAGCTGTTCCATTTGCGCATGTATTTGTTCCATCGCAATGTTATCTACAATATCTACACAAGAGAGATTATCGGAATCAGAATCTGATGCAGAATTTTCTGTAACAGTATTTCTCCACTCCATGTATAGGGGCAACCACGTTTCTCTAGGAACGCGTGTGTTCCCTTCAAAATTAAGCACTTCTTAAGTCACTTAATTTAAGAATACGAATAAATTTAAAAAATCATTTATTCGTTGCACAGTAGCAAACGTTTTTTCTACTTTGTCACTCAGTGACACACAAAAGATAAAAAACAAAATTTGCTTACCTGTGCGTACGTGTGTGAAAACACGTGAGGTACCTAACCTCAATCCGATGCAGGATAAAGAAGGGAAGAGGATGGTCCTGTCGTTGAACTGGAAACGGCGTTGCCACAAATCGTCCGCACTTTTACAATCGCGTGGAGATGAATATGTAACACTATCTGGTAGTTGCTGCAAATTCGGGCAAACTGTGTAAGCTTGTTATCACTTACTAGCACTATTTTTTTTTCTAATCAACGACTACCGGCTGCGCCAATAATAAGTCGTGGGGTTCCCTTTTAAATCAACTGCTCTTTATTGCTCGATGTCCAGATGGGAAGTCCGTTTTCCTAGAGCCTCGCGTGGCTCATCCAACTGACATTGTGTAGCTGTCAGTTGGGCAAGATAAATAAGTGTTAGGTATGTAACACATTACATTACATGTAATGTGATTATACCACTTATAACTCTATGTTAGGTCATCGTGAGTTTAAATAGAATTATTTCAATATTATTAAACAAATCCAACAGGTAAATAAAATTAAATGCTGCTTTTTTATGCACTAAATTACTAACAGTATTGCTTAAACGGGTGTATCAAAACCTATTCCATTTTTCCATATTGATTACAACTATTAATTGGAAGTACACAGCGAAAGATAACTTTACGACTGCACAGCTATTATCGTATCGATTCAGTAAAACCATTCTCAAAACAAAAAAGCCCAAACCTCCAAAGGCAAAATCAGTGCTGCGAGCAAACGAGCCATTGGTTTCATAGTACGCCCTCATAACTGCGGAATCATTTCCAAACAGCCGAACACTCTGCCAAGAAACGATTAACCACAGCACTGGTAACGTAATGAGAGTAGCTTTTAAGCGCCTCCTTCCATTCATTTTGCATGACCACGATAAATCATACACAAATCCATACGCTTCCCACTTTAACTATCGTCGTCTTCCATATCGCGATGCTCCATTCCCTGCCAGGGCGCATTCCACGCTGCCACCACACGCATAAAACTTAATTAATTTAATTATTCATACTTTACTCATCATCAACAGCCATCACACGTTGGGTGCTAAAATCCTGCCCACTTCCCAAAACGCCCCAACCACACCTCCCATCCCGCTCATCTGCAGCTCACTGCAAAGGGGCGAGGTAAAGATTCGAGCCTCCACGCGAATTTGTACGCTCCCATGGCGTGATGCCGACGATGTGAACGTATTTATGGACATGGACCCAACCTTATATGTTTGTGTACGGCAAAATGACAAACCGAGCAAAAGCCACCCGCTCGTGGCACTTCCCTAGGCGACACGACCAACACCACCAACATAATACACATACACCCGCCGAAGTCTATCGCAGGCGTCGTTCCAACGCGACGGAAGCGCACGGTGTGTGCAAGCCGGAACAGGATCTAGAGCGAGCCAGTCGAAAGTGATCTTCCAGGCAGGGTTTGGCGTTAGCGCTGCCTGCCCGGAATGCGACCTCAAGGTCCGCCACACCGATCTCAACACATAGCGACCACTATTCCCGACAATTTTCTGCCACTCCTGCACTACGCACATACAAAGCTTCCGTAGTATGCTCGTCCAGTCCGTCCCGAGCTCTGCAACTACCGGCCTAAACGCACATCGGAAAAAGGCGTCAGGACAACAGCTGAAACGTGCGAGACTAATGTGGAACGAAGCGGGCGAAAGCACCACGGCTCATGAATTACCCTTATAGTTAATTTGCATTTTATTTAGTAATTAGGATAAAAGCAAACCCTGCCTTCTGTGACGGCTCGACGGTGAAACGCAATGGTTGTCTTCGGTGTGCTTTCATCTAGCGTACACCGATCCACTCATGTTGTATGCATCGTGTACTGTTGTGATCATAACACAGCCTGGCCCTCTGCTCACCCTCATTTACTTGATGTTGTCATTTACTCCTTACATCGTTTACACTAGCTTTTGCTTTGTTTATGCTTTCACCTTCAAGAGCGCATGGCTTCATTATTCATTTTACTTTCGCAGTCGCGTTCTTTTCTCTAGTTCTGTTTTGTACTTGACTGATTATGGTACTGTTTGTTCTCAAACACTACTCTTCTCACCACCATTCGTTTCGTTCTATTGTACGTAATGTGTTATTGCTATTCTTCATACTGCATACTTGAGTGTTATTTCATTTTTAACTGATACCAATAGCATAACGTTTAAGCTCAGTGACGCTTGCCGCCAAGACAGGAGCGATGCGCTCCGACTTGAATACAAATAATGAGACTTGTCGTATTTAAAATTGACGTTCTTATATACTAATTTTTTGCTGACCAATTCGTCGGCAAAAATATCTTAGGTCAAATATTTCAGACCTTTCGTGAGAACGGCGCGAATCGCAGGTAGCCAGGCGCTTCCTATTACGACCGCGTGATTGTTGTTCGCATTCGCTCGGCGACACTCAGTAAGAAATTAAGAAACCTTGCATGAATTCGTAATGGTTTAAAAAAATATTTCTTTTTGTTGCATAACTGATGCATTACTAGTTCAATCGAGGAAAAATTCAATATATTTTGTAAGATACAATTAAATATAAGTTGATTACTAAGCCAAAGAACCAAAAATTACATCACCCAAAACAACAAGGCACATTAAGCATATCGTTCGCTTGATTTGTATCATTTTCATGTGGTTTTTATTCAAATATTTTAAGTATTACTTTTATTCTCTTATTAATACTCGAATTTTCTGAATTATTACTTATTTCTGTTGCATCGGTGAACATCGTGGGCTTCTACAGTTTAATTAATTAAATCATACGCTACGCTCTACCCATCATAAAATCATCCACTTTTACCGACCTTTTGAAACTTTGCAAAACTTGATCCTTCTAACGCATTTCAGCACGCCATCACCATTAACGACACACCTTGGAAAGCTATCCGAAACTGTAACCACGCAAATTAAAAGCACTAGCGCACTGGAACTCCTGCTAATTGAATGAAACTATCATCAGTCACATTCCGGCAAAATCAACGTAATAGCAGGAAAGCAGCAGGAAAAAAACACACACACACTCTAAAATCCACACAGCTACAACGATGCTGTTCGCAGGATGGCTAAGGTGGTCATTCGCGTGATAAAATTCCTGGACACTAAATAAAACTCTTACAAAAGCAAAAAAATAGCCCCTTGGCCTACGATGTAATAAAACTAATTACGCAATTTTTCACTCATTTCATGTTGCCACTCCGCTACGGATGAACCTAATGAGTTCATAGTAAAAAAATACGAAAAGCAGAGCAACGGAAAGCAACACACAACATGATATAAATGAGACTACTTCATCGAGAAGCTACGAAACATTGAAAGAGGGCGGCGTTAAATAAAACAAAACACTTCCCCAACCACAATCACATAGAGTGGTCGGTTGTAGTAGAAGTTCATTCCAAAGTTTTAATAGCTTACTAGTCCGAGAATTTACGCAATTTCTATGAGCGTATGACCGAATTAGAGAAAAAGAGCATGTACAAACATTCGATGTGGAAATCTCATGTTTGGAGGAACGAGCAAATTCAAGCTAGACATACCAAAACCCCGAAACGCAACATTCAACTACAAAAATACATCAAATTACTCATATGTTCATAAAAAAACACAGCTTGGATTTACGTGTGCGTTTTCCAGCCTCATATTTTTTACGCAAATCCCCAAAAAAAAGCGATCAAATCACGCATACTCATATAATTAATTAATTTCAAACAGTATTTTAGCACAGTACACGACACAAAATAAAGGAAAATTTCATCTGAATATGGAAGATTTTGAAAACAGACACATTTCCTAACACCAAACATTTCTTTATCATTGCACCGTTAGAACATTCCGAATAAACATTGGATTTTTTTAGTTAAACTGCACTTTTTTAAAATCGTAACTTACATTTAAGATCAGATTAAATTGTACACTTTCAGAAGGAAACTCTTGACAAACTTGTAGTTTGTTTTTAATAAGTTTCATAATAGTTTTGATAATTAATTTACAAATTTTCAACAGCTTTTCAAACAATGCAGGCTGATTATTGTATATGATAAATGTAAAAGTGAATTTTAAATTAGCGAGGGTACCGCTGTATCAGCACCGCGGTACAAAAGAATGAACTGTACTATATAAGCAGGATGAACGGGTGAATAAAGGAGAATTATGATGCTTAAAACGAAAGCGACTAGACGTGTTTCTCTAGATCCATAATTAATCATTAACTTTGCCACTTTACATAAATATGATAATATATGACGTAAAATTCTTGATAACACCAAGTATTCATTTACAAAACGCTGCCTTTAAGTATGCAAAGTTTGGTGAAGAGGTTATTCTAGTCTCCAATGAGTGTGATAGTAGTGATTTATTTTGGACTTATTGTTTATTAAATTTTCCAACTTGTCGTGCATTTCAACGACCAATTAAAGCCTATATTGCGGATGGAGCCGAACCGATCAACAATGGCAGTACAGCTGTAGAACAAGAAATTCGATGTTATCACATTATTACAGAAGTAAGGGAGTCATTGCCTTATGACTAGGATATTGGCATCACCTTTCTCCTATATTAGAAAGATGTTAAGCAGCAATTACAGAGCTATTACGGTGTTGAATACCACCTAAAAGATATTTAATCTAATGCTGCAAGAATGACTAGACCCATTTGTGGAAGAGATTCTTACAAATTCAGAGAAAATTCCGCAAAGGCACTGATCAGATCAATGAGTATGCGGCCGCCTAGGGGCTGGAATAGTAAGCAAGTAACAATCTAGCGACACCGAGGTAGGGCAATTGATTTTATGTATTGTCATGGATATTGTGTGAAATAGATTATAAGTTAGAACTGCCAAAGACTAAGTGTGTCGTTTAGTACGTCACGTTACGGAAAATAACTTGCCTCATTAGTTCGAAAAGTAGTACTCACTTGGTGTTTTAGAAACATAGCCCGCCTAGAGTTTAAAGTAAACAAGAATTTAATTCTTAATTTTTTATGGTCTGGTTGGATTTTTATCTATTATTATAAAATGTGTCTGTGAAGTACAATGACTGGAGATGTCAGACATAGACATACAATCAATTTTAGAATGTCTTTTTAAATATAGTTTTAACGGACATTAATCTAAAGGGATTAGCTAAACAACAGTGTTTCAAATTGGTGAACTTTATACAACATATTCAAAAATAATACAATAATTAGAATATGATATACATCATTTATTTTCATAGGATTATTCGAATAATAAAACCTTATTTCTGTTAAAGTTTGCAAAACAGGAGCGTATGTATAGCTGTAAGAATTAAATATAAAATAATAATGAAGAACTACAATAATGACAAAAATTACACGGAATACAATAACATTGCATGAATTATACACCTTAGGATAGGACAACACTAGCAACCTTGACAACCGATCTAGAGCAAAGATAATGATCTATAGGATTAAGAATCCATTGTACATGAAATAAAAGGGACAGATGAATACACAGTTGCAAACCGGACGGCGGGAACAGTAGACGCTTTCATAGCACTCATATCACAACCAGTTTCGTGAATATTCCACAATAGCATATACTTGTTCACTTAACGTTTTAGAAAGTTTATTGTATATTCAGTTTATGTTCTGAGGCGAACAATTTCTAAAGCATACATATTTGTTATCACTTTTTGATTCACAATCTGCTTCCCGGATCGTGGGGATTTATTTCGTAAACCTTTTTTTTCATATACATACATAAATGACAGACGGTATTTCTTTTTCCATTAACTTTACAAGGTGGAATTCATAAACAAATGACAAACAAAAAGGGGACGAAAAACAATGCATAATTGGGCTACCAGGCACAGTTGTCCATTTGCTCTACAGTTGCATTTGGTGCACACGATCTTACTTTTTTAGATAAAAATAAAAAGCTGACGCACCTTTGCTTACGAACAGATTTTCAAGGTTTAGCACTCGCCCTTATGTTATTTCACGGCTTGATATTGGTCCTTGTTGCTACCGTACCTCATTGTGAATGCCAAAAAGATAATGCTAGTTTTTGCAGCGTTTTGCTTTTGCTTGCTCTCCTGCAAAACAATGGCTGTCCGGTGAGATATAGCTGAAGACGCAACGTGATCTGTCAGTTGCACAAGTTTCTAGCTACAGATGGGTTTTCCTGTTGACACCTAGTTTACATATATATAAATTTTTCTACATTCTCATTATACATCTACTTCCGNTCACGGCTTGATATTGGTCCTTGTTGCTACCGTACCTCATTGTGAATGCCAAAAAGATAATGCTAGTTTTTGCAGCGTTTTGCTTTTGCTTGCTCTCCTGCAAAACAATGGCTGTCCGGTGAGATATAGCTGAAGACGCAACGTGATCTGTCAGTTGCACAAGTTTCTAGCTACAGATGGGTTTTCCTGTTGACACCTAGTTTACATATATATAAATTTTTCTACATTCTCATTATACATCTACTTCCGAGCGATGTTTGCTATTTCTTTAATTGTAAATGGTACGGTACGATTATTCAGCAGTGGTATGCTACCACGGGATTTGGTTTTTCCTACATAAACACTCCAATCCAATCTAGTCGAACGGTTAAGGCTCTTGTACCGCAATTACCACTCTCGCATCACTCGGTTACTGTTTTTCTAGGCCAGATGGAAGAAAAATACTACCAAATGCGTCATACATCATAGACAAAATGAAAGGTTGCTAGCAAAAAAAAACCGAACCGAAAAACTCCTTCCCACGTTGGACATTTCAGAAGCTCTAACAACGAATCATACATACTATGAGTTGAACGCAAAGGTGTCGTAAATTAGTTCCACTGCTCCCCAACATAGCCGAATTTCCCCCTCGAAAGGTACCCAAAACTTCCACAAACAGCCAGATGAACAGCTGCACGATTTGCATAAGGCTTCCGATCATTCCAAGTGGGATACGATTTGATAAGTAGTTGACTACTGTTACATCTGTTAGCTATTAGTTGATATTTTTCTATTAATAGACCTGAATAAGATCCTCTCATGAGCAAAACACACACTCAAAAACAAATGCGCATGAACTAGATGTAGATTACTTTAAATTGAATTAATAGAAATCCTTAAAAACCGAATATACTGATAAATCCAGGGACTTCATTAATATAATGTACTGATTGTTACTGTTTAACATATTGTGGTAAAAAGGATCAACTCATTTTCTTGCAATTGTGGATAATTTCTCGCGAATGTTTTCACATTTTTAATAAATTACAATTCAAGTTTAGTTATATGAAAATGCTTAGTTAGTTAAAGTTCTAGCGTGCAAACAGACCACTTTGCCCGAAAGTGCTTTAGCTTAGATTTCATATTCTCATCTCTCGCACAATAGCGTATGTAATAAGATTGTCAATTACAACCAAAACACTAAACTCCCGTAGAGCGTATAATGGGGGTCTTGTCAGTGGTTCGAACAAACCGTTTCAATTTGCCTTGCGTACGTGATGATCGCACAAATCAAGTCATCCGATAACACACCAACTAGAAGAACGTCAAACTTTCCTTAGGCATGGAAAGGAATATCTTAATTTGTGCTAACGAAACTTAAACGGTTTGTGTGTTGAAGAACAAACCCAATAGGCACAATGGAACGATCGATTACCTTGCGTAAATTGAATAAATTTTCATTAAAATAATAATATTGCCAATGATGACATATATACCATTGTCAAATAAACAGTTTTTCGGTCTTTTTTTATTTATTCCCCTTAAACTTAATTTATTTAATACTTTTGAAGATATTTTTAATCAATATAATCAAAAAATTGAGCTAAAAAATCGTCAGATTATTAAATTAAACATAGTTCATTCTGATACCTTTTGTTCTTGTTGTTCTCAACATGAGTTTCAATAAAAGTTATGCGTGAACATCTATCAGACGTGATATTTAATCGAAAGAATAAATCGATCCCGTAGAATAATGCCAAGTCATAAATAGGCTTTCACTCAGCAACCTATAGCACAATGGGGCGAATATGCTCAAAAACGAATCTGTTAAAAAGTTAACAGGTTCCACATAGCCCAACAAACAACCGGTCTTCTATTGGGCTTCCTCGTTTTTTTTTTTTGGAAACTAATTGCTAGAAATAATGTTTATTTAATTAACTTACCTGATCCTGAGGTGAACAATCGGTCACGTTATGGCACACATTGCCTCATGCTACTACTTCAGCACACCAACTCCAGGCCGCTCGTTCAGTACCACATTCAGCCAAAGGTTAATTGTGAGCGACAGGATGAGTAAAAACTAGTTTCCCAGCAGTTGTCTGACAAACTCTGATTTCCCCCGCTTACACAACATACAACACAGCGCGTTAGCTGGATTTCGTTCCACATTATAGGACAATCGTGCCGGTGCTTCACGGGGTTTCGCGGCCGTGGTAGAGGTGCTTGCCGTTGAACCAGCCAGACCAGGTGGTTTGTGTTCGTACATGCTGTTAATTAGGGTTTTTGTTGCGGATTTTTGCGGTCACTGCTTTGTGCTGTCGTTTTTTTTTCGGTAAGGTTGGATGTTTTTAGGCAATACTGCTTCTTTCCTAAACCACGGAATGGCGCGTCCATAATTTTAAACAATCGCTAAACGAGCAAATAAATTGCAACGCTTAACTTTAATCGACCCGATTGGAAGCAGGATATTGCTTGCCATCGCCATTCGATTTTTCAGGCATATTATGCTAGTTACTTCTGAAATTGCACTAATACTTCGGTAAAATTGATTGTTTCGACTTCTAATGTATCATTATATTTCGGACGCAGACACAGTGGTCATTTACCGAATATTATTTAGCACTTTACCGACTAAACCAGACCCAGATGTTCAAGTAAACCGTTCTTTTGCTTATAGGGAATTCCAAATGAGTTTGTTAATGCACTGAAAAAAAATATTCTATTCTGGTGCTAAGTATAGAGTATTCGGAGCAATTATTATTAGGCCAACATACTGGCCATATACGCATTTTGTCCATTACCTCATGCAAACTGGCAACGAAGAAAGCACAGGCACACAATCATCATCTTTGCCAATGTGTCATCACCTGATCTAACGGAACTAATGAATTTCATTTATTCGTCGCGATGTTTTGCAAGCTAAGGACATAACCTAGAAACCTGATGCAGAAGCAGCTCTCTTAGTAAAAATGTCATTGAAAGTGTATCATTGTTGAATTGATTGCAACTCTATTGCACATCTCGTCCTACAATTATCACAATGCTACAATTATCTTATGTGATCTACACCCGCTCCTTGGAGGATCTTCCAACGTTCAGTAAAAACAAGACCAAAATACGGCTAAATCGTTGCTTTCCAAGAACCACACTTGATTTCCAATATGTTTTTCAGCACTATGGCTCCATTTGTCGTAAGACTAGATTCGGGTTGTCTGGGATCTTTAGAAGATTGTAAAGATTTCTTCAGTAAGTCTCTTCACCATCTTTTCGCTTCATTATATGAAATCCGTGAAATGTTCTTTATTATCGCTATTATTGGAATCTAACAATCTAACATAATTTAGACACATTTTGCAAATTCCTCATTCATTGAAATTTCACTTTTTATTTGATCTCTCAAAATCCCAATGATCTCATTTTGGATTTGAGACTACAAGGAAGCTTATTCGCATTCGTTTGTTCGCAACCTGTGCGCCTCTAGGGAAGGGGTTTAGGAGCACAAATTTTAATATATATCATGTTATTGTTCCTCATTACTCGATCCTAACGCCTCACAAGAAGTAATGCGTGTTATCCTTCCAGAGTGCTATGATTCCATAGTTTATATAGATTCCTCGTTGCGGGAGGAAATCAAGTTCCTGCCTCATGCTCATCACATGATTCTACCGGGCATTTTTCTGAACAAGTGTAGAGCACTGGTTTCGGAGTTTTTTCGGAGTGAGTTTACAGCCGAGTTAACCACATTTTTAACGGTCTATTGTTGATCGCGAACGTCTCCGTATGTGTTCATCATTGTCCAACTCGTCTTGTTAGGTCCGTTGTCTCTTTGTTATATTACCACCTAAGTATTCATTAAGACACGTGTATGTCCGATGAAATAAATACTAAATAATGTTAATAAATAATACGAGTAATAAATAACTGCGAGTCCCCCTGACCTGTGATTCATTTTTTACAGATAGCCTTAGCGATATCTAGGCAATGAGCACTACAAGGGCTGTTTAGGACCAAGTCCTTTTGGTAATAAATATTCTTGAGTGCTTAGGCTAGACTCGTTAGGCATTCCACATGCCTTCTTATCGCTTATATGGATTCTTTCTCATTGCGAAATTTGTCCCTTCATTTTTCTTATCTCAATGACAGAGCATATAGGAAGCGGATAAACTGGGAGGGTTTTCTTTTCTAGATCCCTCCGCATGTGTCGCTGCAGCCTCGGTTCGATGGGCGACATGTGGATCGTGTATTCATCAGAATTTTTTCTCAACTAATGTTAAATCATTTTGCCTGGATGGACATCCAAAGCGTATTAACCTGGCTACGTCCAAAGTGCGTGGCTGCGGAGTAGAATTCCACGACATGGACTATCTTTTATGGTGTTGTGTGGAGTGTAAACCCGCTAAACCTTCCTTGATGGATGCTGTAGAGAAGTTGATCGGAAATTTCCCGGATTCTTCGATACGCGCCAAATTGGGTTTTAGAGACGTTTTTTCCTTCTATTCCTTCTGTTATTTAGTTGTGTTGTCTTTGATTTTCTTTTTCACTTTTTTCTCAATTCGATGATTTCTGTCGCAATCTCTTTCAGTCCATTAACTTGTTCGGTGTAGACGTGAATCCGTTTTTGTTGTCGTCCGTGTTTGCTAGTAGCGCAGGAAGATACGGGCAAGATTCAAGTAAACCAGCCAGCCAGTACCCTCCGTCGATAAAGCTATGAAAAGGACATGTCGATCACCGTAGCATTCTCATCTGAATGGCATCATTCCAGACACCGTGGGAAGGGGGACTCAGGCTTAAGTAACTAATATTTACCATAGATATTATTCGGTCGGGAATAATAGCACAGAAATAAATAAGCAATTATAAAATATATTGGTTTTAGCCACATTACCCATTTATTTTGCTAAAACGTTGCAACACTGTTCATGCTTGAGGAAAATGGAATTAGCAAACCTACTATGTATGTATGTCGTAATGATAACAACGGTTGCGATCCGAACGCAATTTCCACCAATATTGACTTTGCTTGCTGTTGATTGATGTCTATTGTCCAGTGTCCTGCGGTTCAGTACCGATCGAGAGTCAATAATAATTGGTAATTAGTGAAAATGAGAAGTTTTCAAAGCGATTACCGGCCCTACACGAAGCATTTCCGATACAGAGTCGAAACTGTGAGATCATGTTAGATAGCTTTGTGAGCAATGTTACGAAAGTCAACGGTCAGTAGGAAAGCCTTAAAGCTCCGGCGGTACCAAGCAAACGTTATCAAAGTACGGGTGCATCATTGCACTTTTTGGAGCAAGCCGTTTCAACGGATCATAATGCATCAGTTCACAAAAGAGCTTGTGTGCGTCAAGGTCATGTTGCATTTCATTCGGTAGTGGCCGCGGTTCCCAGTAAGGAAACGATTCTTTGTAATCCGGTAAATGTGAAACGCCGGGCCATCGCGATTCATCCGGTGTTCCCATTTGGCGAAAAATCTTGAACAATTGATCAATCTCACTATCCCCAGGAAAGAGCGGTCGCTTCAGAATCATTTCCGCAAAAATACATCCCAAACTCCAAGTGTCTACGCCAACGCAGTAAAACTTGGTCCCAAGCAATATCTCCGGTGCCCGATACCACAAGGTGACCACCTCGTGTGTATATATTCTTATAGGAAAGTTAACTGCTCGCGCTAATCCAAAATCTGCCAGCTTGATATGGCCTTCACGATCGATGAGTAAATTTTGTGGCTTAAGATCGCGGTGCAGGATGCGGTTCAAATGACAGTACGCGATAGCATCCAGCATTTGATGCATATAGCTTTTTACAAGCATCGCCGTAAAACTGCTCTTGTGGCGATCAAGCATTTTCTTTAGATCCATGTCCAGATACTCGAACACCATGTAAATGCTGTTTTCTGAGCTGATTACATCAAGCAATTCCACTATTGAATGATGCTTTAGATCGCGCAGCAGTGAAATTTCGCGCATGGCCGTTGACGGTATACCTTCAGTTTCGCTGCAATGACAAAATGTACGTTGATGGAACTAGTGCGTCACTTTACCATACCAAACTCATTCGCCAACTCACCTTTCTAGGCGTATGCGTTTCAAAGCGACATTTTTTTGGTTTCGTATATCTTTCGCTTTGTATACGATACCGTATGTACCTTCGCCAATTTTGTCCACCCGATCGTAAACGCCTACTTTTTGCATCTTTTGAAATTCCTCTGATGTATCTTTCAGAACCATTATACTATCGAAAAGTACGCAAATAACATGCTAACCAAAATTGGTACAACTTTAGCATAATCACAAAATTGAACTTTTAAACGTTTGTTTTGTACCCTGTTTGGGCGCCAAACTTGACAGCGATGCACAAAGGGGAAGCATCATCGAAATTTGGACACCGAGGTGACAGTTCATTCGAGCAGCTACCAACACTCAAGGGACGCTTACACGTACGTAAAAGCAGATATGGATTAGCAAACTAATTTATTTCTTTTCCCATGCATACGAACGATGTTATAATCCGCTCAGAAAGCTATAACCTTTCGTATAAATTACACCTACACCCACGATTTATTAAAATATTTGATGGGGGCAGGTGGTTGTCTCACGCTTGTACAATATTCACACATAATCACCGTTTGTTGCTCTCGTGCTTTTTGTTTTCTATTATTATTTTGCTAATTATTGGTATGTGTTACAACAAATTACAATTTAAATATAAAATATAAACTTTAATTCGATCAATTTGTTGTTTTATATTTCCACTTCATTCCCATCAGCTTCTGTGGATGTGCAAGCACCGCTTTAGATCATTCAGCATGGACTGCTCGATTGTTTTCTCGAGTACGTAAAACAACACCTCTTGTCAAAATTACACAAAATAAGTCGCGTGTTTTACCGTGATACCAAAATAATCATACGACGGAATCGCGGTGGCGTAAAGGTGAAATAGATTCAAATCGATGCATATTTTGCTACCATGGCAAACTTCCATACGAACGAATGCCGATTGTGTATGAATCATAGAAGTGTTAAACCTCTGAATGCAGAAATAGTGCGCAAAATTGGAGCCTGCTTTGGAATTCACGTAAGCGAAATGAATGTCAAACTATCAAACAAAGACCTCCCGGTAATTTTTATATGTTTTTTTTTTTGTACATCATTGCTTCAGATCAATCTTGACGATACAACATTGCCCAGAGACATATGCCGCCAGTGTACATATAAAGTAAATAAGGTCAAGAAATATCGCGATTTCTATCTAACTGTCCAAGCTAAGCTGTTCATCCGGCGTTCCAACAACTTTATTCGCATAGACAGACAACCGTTGGTACAAGTCGTGCTATCCCAGCATAAAACTCCAAGATACATTCACCCACCAAAACAACCCAATCCCGAAAAGGAGCAACAAAGGAGAAGCGAGACTGCAAGCACCCCGAGTTCTAACAGCGGAACTGGTAGACCACACAAAGCGCGTGTTTCCCGGATACCGACACGCTCAACTGCGATGCAAACTGATCCCAAAATAGCTGCCACCCACCGCGCAACGGATGCGCCTCGTTCGCTTGCTTGTAATCGACCAGCTGCGGAATCCAATGTTTCGGACCACCGTGCATCGCCTTCCCCAGTGTTGGAACGTCGTCCATCTTCTGAAGTGGCTCTACCGGTAGCTACAACATGGGACCGTAAGGCAACGTCTGTGGATGATAAAAGTGAGCAGTCATATGAATCGCTAGAAAGGGAACAGTTAGAAATGAGCCGTCGTGTTTCGAAGATATCGCTGTCGGAAGATAATAGACCGGCGTCTGTCGCTTCAGAAAACCTAGAAATGGAAGTACTGGAAACCGATGTACAATCACAAGGCGAAACGGCAAGTTTTGAAGAATTAACTATTCTGCCAGAACAACAAGGTGTAGATACTAAAGAAACTGTCGAGCTGATAACCGCTATCAATGTACTTCCAAATGCGTTTGAAGTTGAAGAAGATCTAGATTCGGATGAAAAGGATGGTAAATATCAGGAACTTGAAACGACTACCTTGGAAGTCTACGAGACAGCGGAGAACACGGAAGACACGGACAACGTTCTTGTTCAAAAACCAATGCGACATGTGCAGGAAACACGACGTAGAAGGCGCAGCAAAATCTCTGGCAGAGAGCTGTACAAATCGCTTCTAACCGAGTGCAACATCTGTGGCAAGAAAATCGAACGTAACCGTCTGGAGGGTCACATTAATCGCCATTCGGGACGTCGCCCGTACGGATGTCCGATCGAAGGATGCTCCTCGCGATTCCACTGTAAACATGCATGCCGGTTGCACGTTCGCTGTCGCCATGGATCGGAAACGTTTTCCTGCACAATATGTGGCAAAGAGTATAAAGCACGTCGCGACCTTTTGGGACACGTCCGAGAAACTCACGTGGAGCCCAAATTTAATTGTGACATTTGCGGGAAAATGTTTACTACAAGGTAAGCAAATAATGCTGGAAAATGTTTATTTTTATGAAATAGTTATCGATGTTATCGATGTTATTATGTTTAAAAAGGGTAAACTAATCTAGCTTAGAGATGTGCAAAGTGAGTAACAGTGAAAGAGTGAGTTAAAACGTACTAGTGAAGTTGTTACATTCAATCGCCACTGCGAGTTTTGCATGGTGCCACATGGTGAGTAGAGTGTGAAAAGAGCAAATGAGTGAGTTGTATCGAAAATGTACGTGTGACTTTAAACGAAAACGGATAGCTTGGATAGCCATGAGTTGAAATGGAATACATGTACCTCAACTACAAACCAATTCAGGCATGTGTTCTCTGTTTGGCAGTTGGAGTATTCTCACATGTATTCCAATTCAATTCGTGTGTTTCCAATTCACCAGTTTTCATTTCAACTCATTCATTCACTCTTTTTACATTCGAGTCACCTTGGCGAGAGTGAGTAAAATGAAAAAAAAAACACTTATGCATTTAAGCAAGTCTCGTTTTAGTGAGTGATTTACACAGAGTTGATTTATTAAAAACTGTTGTTATTCTCATCTGTAACCTAGACCTTCATGCAAGCCTATTTAAAATTAAATTTGTAAATTTTTGGCACATTTCTTATTAAACTGTGGTACTTTTTTGTACCACATCTCTTCTATTCCCGATTCTAGGTCCCGGTTGAAGCAGCATCGTTTCTATCACACCGGAGAGCGCAACTATCCGTGTCATGTGTGTGAAATGCGCTTTTTCAGTAACTTCCAGCTGAAGGTTCACATGAGAACGCACACGAAGTCCTTCCCGTACGTGTGTTCCGTCTGCAACAAGTGTTTCCGGTATCGTCATATGGCAAAGGAACATATCGTGAAGGACCATGGTATCGATACTACGTTGCAAAAAGAGTGGGTCATTCAATACCCAGAACCGGACCCGGAGGAAGTGGAGGTAGTAAACACGGAGAAGAATATCGTGCGCTACAACATCCAGAGACTCGAGGAATCAGACGAGGAGAATGAATTTGACGAACACAAGGAAGATATGGAAAACAATTTAACCATCGATCAATCATAACAACACCAGGTGCTGATCGATGTAGTAGAATAGGTTGTGGTAACAAATCACGCAACAATGAAGAATCTTTCTTTGCCAGAATATCAGTGTTGAATTTCCCATTTACATTACTATTACTATTTGAAGCATTATGTACTTTTTGTAACCTCAAGGCCAGGTCAACCATCAAAATTAATAAGATTTGCTACAGTTTTCATCATTGAAATGGTAGAAAACTTGTATGCGGTATACGCTGCATTTCGTATCTTCACGGGGTCTTCTGGATCGTAACAGTTTATGAAGCCCTGAGCAGGCATATGATTCCCATAACGCAAACATACATTAAAAAGGCATTCCCTGCTAGATTCTCCAGATTGGAAAGGCTTCCTTTTATTATAAGTTTCATCATCTACATATTATTTGCATCAAGTGTGAAAGGCTTCCACTAGGAAAGGTTGACACAATTGCCAATAGTTGGTTTAGGACTGTATGACAAAGGACCAAAACCACAATATGAATCAGAACTTCTTTCAAATTAATTAACAAGAGCAAATATATGCTTCTGTTTAATGCATTTCAATGCAGTAGACTTTTAATGTAAGTTTTTTTTTATCATTTCAATACGTTACTGTATAATACGACAGTTTTTTGAAGCATTATGTCCTACTAATGATAAATAAAAAGCTTTATTCAACGAGAATCGTGTACTGCATAGCAGCCATTAACATTAATGCATTGTACTTCTTATCTAAAGACTAATTCCTGCCTATGTACACCTATCCACACAGTCTTCTTGTACCATTTGTCAGTATTGCTCTACTGAGGCTGGCCGCTTAATCCACTTCCTCTACGGTCGGTCCGGAGCGTCCACCAAACCCGCCAGCCTGCTGTCCACAACTGGTCGGCGATGGACCGGCTCCTGATTGCTGATGCAGCTTCGTCATGATCGGACTGCAGGCTTGCGTTAGCTCCTGCATTTT
>CM032177.1:5612384-5626451 GCA_018908115.1 Anopheles rivulorum
TGGACATACAGGGAAATCAATAGTCAAACCGCTATGATTAAATAATTTATGGTGACATTTTCTTGGAATTGTCATTGACTAATAATTTTGCTAATAATTGTTACACATGATTGTTACAAAGGTAAAATTACATTTCATTTGGTTTGGCTCCAAACATTATTAGAGTAAAACTTTCTAAAGCAATAATAATCTGACAATGAAACAACACAAAAGGCAAAAATAAAGAAGAAAAAAAAACTATCCTCAAAACTTCCTTACGCGAAGCAACAATTTGCTTAAAATTTCCGCTATATTCAGACCTTCACAGTGGTTCTGATCAGCTGTGCGGCCACAAACACAAACCCCAGATAAGAAGAAGGAAGCTCACAGAAACTCTGCGTTGATTTGGTTCCGTTTCTATGAATTCAGCTGAGACACGGAATACTGCATCATGAAAGCAATTGAGTTGGCTTAATATTTAATATCACTTTGGATCATGCTTGCGATCGCGGGTGAGGAGAGCATAAGACGTGTGCAGGAAAAGGTATGGAAGGAAGTGGGGGATGTGCTCTATGCAGTTACACTGACACCTGCATCATTCATCGCAATGCTCATGGTCGTATCTGACCCATAGCTGAGATGGGACGGGCTGTCTGACACCATGCGTCGGTTGATCAATACATCCGCCACATAGATCGGAGCTGGTCCATCCATTTCGACGATGCGTAGCGGTGTAGTTGTGCACCGCTTAATCGGCGACATGCATGCAAACATGAGAAGTGTTACGAACAACGCCAACATTAGTACCACCGCACGAAGTTCGACCTGCCCAGTACGCACCACTGCCAAAGCTGCCATGATGATTAGCAACAGGACAACCGAAAATTTCGTCATGGTGACGGCGGTGCTGTGAATCTTACCCCCACTACCTTGACTGATCATATTCGATGGTGCGAATGCAAAAAAGAGATTATGCTTGTCAACGAAATGTTTCAGCGTAATGTATACCATGGCGAAAGGCATGATGAGTGGACAGGCCAAACTGTAAACTGTGCTAGTCGTAAACACCATCACCATCCAGGCGTAGTGGATGCCAAACGGAAACGTAATGAGGATAGATTTGCGAATGTAGGGCGTTTCGGCCCGGGATTTTGCTGTTGCAAGCTTCCAGAGATAACAAATAAGATCCGGAAAGCGAATTAACTCGAGTGCCGTACCGATGAATGCAGCGGTAATGATATAGTTCACGAAGAACGCACCTTTGTCCGGCAAAAAGATACATTCCCACCGGTACGTGTCGTTTGATTCAATTGTCCATTGCAGTAGTGCCTGGGCGCTTGTCAAGCCGAGGGACGGTAGGATTAATATCATGAACAGCAGATAGCCAAACGTTTTTGTCATAATAAGATAGTTTTGTCGCGAGCGTGTCCAGTGCGACAACCACGTGTCCGAGTATGCGACGATCACTGGCATCAGTGCAGACAAGGACCACAGCAGTAACGTGGGTAGGAATTCCGAAACCAGCGGGCTGATTTTGCTGATCTGTGAGGTGGTGTTTTTCGTTAGCGAAAGCGTGTCCAGTTGATTTACAATGATGACGGGAGTGGTAAGGAAGAATAGGAACAGAAATAGCGCAAAGTTTACCGTCGCCCACTTGCAGTACCACTGGGCGGTATCGATGTTAAGATTTTCCCAGAAGATATCCGATGGTGCCGGGGCAAACGAAAGGTTCCACTCGCGGTACGTTCCAGGCTTAAAGTGCAGCATAACGTGTTGCGCCTCATGGGCAGAATTTAGCGTTACGAACGCTATTCCAAGCGGTTCGTTCAGTGCCGATGCACGCAACCGAGCCACCTCACCGGCCAATTGCGCTTCGTGATCTTTGTAATACTCCAATGCGTCTACTTTTTCACAGCTGAAGCAAGACGGTTGAGCCTGGATCGCGTCACGATTTCGATGGGCTTCGCAGTAGATGCGTGCCTCGACTGTCCGTTCATATTCTTCAGCCGCTTTAATCAAACTCGATATATTGTAGGCCAATTGAATGTCTTCAATCGACACGTCCGGAAACAGCTGCTGTAGGTAAGTCCTTATGATGGTTCTGCTGCAATCTCCTTGCGAAATATTAGTTGCCATGATCGTGCGCGTCGGGGCAGTTTTGAAAGCGTTGCGCCCAGATGCTCGACGCATAATCAGCACCACCATCGGTACGTAGGCAATGGCAAACACTACGTGTGCCCACATCGAGGGTGAGTCTGGATCGAGGTTCGAAATTGTCGTGTGTCCAAACGAGTTCTTATCACCGCTGAGCGTGCCGGAAAAATTGATCGGCAGTATAATAGCTATCGAAATCACCGTCATAATGCCCATCAGCACGATCAGGTGGCGCTGAAATGAAAGATAATGCACTGCGTCCGGGCCACTGTGCGTAAGTATTTGCTCCTTCGTTAGACGAAATGTGGCCACTATCCAGGAGAAGAAGCCCCGATCGATACTGAGACTGTTGAGTGTGTCCGAAGTTTCCGTCGAGCTTCCCATCGCTCCACCTCCTCCGGGCACATTGCCATGTGCATAAAACAGCTGCGTCCAGCGTTTGTTCTCACCGTGACTGTTCACTAGCGCTAGCCTCCCATAATCCCAGGCTTGCTGACGGAGCAATGTGAACAACAGGATCAAGAAAAACCACGCTATCACATTCAACAGCAACGTCTCTGGTATACCTTCGTAAAGGTTTATCAAGATTTTGGTCTTATTTAGTACTAGACACGCATCACGATTGGGCGAATAAACGCTGGTCAGGTTGGGAAAATTTGTATAATCCATTTTTCGTGCGCTCCGACAAAGATACTCGTTTACGATTTGGCTCCGCTAGGCTAGGTTTCACTGGTCCTGTAATTGTTCCGTATTACCTAAAACCAGAAAACAAAAACACATAAAAAGAGACAATTAGCAAACCGTTAACATTTTCAACACGAATCTTTCATATTCAATTAGGTTACATGTTTCGAACACTTCTGTGGTTGCGCCGTTTCACTCGGTTGGGCCGCCTAATGCGTTACAACCGTCCGTGATATTCTTTCGCTGATAACTGTGTTTGAATGTTCCAAGAAAGTCACCAAATCGTACAAGTGCGATAGGAAGCAATGTAAAAAAAGGTTAATTATGATAACGCACCCCGTCCGTTATCGTTTCAGATTAATTTTACCCGGCAAGATTTTAGCCATTGCCCTTTGATAATTTAAATTTGAATATTCTTTTTCAACGCACAGATAAAACGATGGGCTTTGATATTATATATTTTGTTTATTGTGTAGTACGGTTCATGAATTGTGAAGACGTGTGGAGCTTTCCACGATCAACACATACTGAATATCCGAGCGGTCACAATGAAAATAGCGGTACGCTCTATAGATATTGCACACTGTCGATAAATAATGCCTTATCGAAACGGAACAACGAAAGATAATAAGCTGTTATCATACACACTTTTTACCGCTAATGTGATTGCCAAAATGTCGTAGCATTACACGTTTTCTCCTTGCTCGATACCGTGATGCAACCCGCAACCCATCAGAGTGTGCAGTTGAAAGCTGTGAAATTGGACATTGCCGGAAGCAAATATGAGTCATCACGCTCCAATTGACCATAGCAAGCGTGGAAGCCAACTTACGCGGTAATGGAACACTACGCCAAGACGAACAATTCAACGGATCAATCAACGGACCTCTTAGGGAGCTT
The DNA here is from genome assembly GCA_018908115.1 of Anopheles rivulorum. NCBI lineage: Eukaryota > Metazoa > Arthropoda > Insecta > Diptera > Culicidae > Anopheles > Anopheles rivulorum. The sequence goes on from CM032177.1 coordinate 5,616,102, forward strand.
GATAAGAAAAATGATACCGATCGCTTCCTTCTTGCTGGATGAACTACAACGACACCGAACACCAATGTCTGAACAACGAGTTCCAACTTTGGTTAGATTTATTGTAAATTATTATCAGCCTAAATGGTACACACTCGAGTCTATTTGGCTAATGTCCCTAAGCTCCTATCCCCTCCCGTTGTCTCCTGTTGACCAACATATTGTTAGTGAAAATAATCATTGCGTCAATCTTTTGCCTGAATGCCTATTTGTGTCTTCAGTAAAGCCTCATACTTGGCCTATTGAAACCAATCGAATGCATGCTAATCTCATCGTAGCAATTTTTTGTCCGCATAAACTATGACACTTGATATGAAATGTGAAAAAGATGACGAAGGAAACGAAATAAGATGCCACGAATCAATAGCCATGGATTACCGCACACATTCAAAGTCCGTTTTGGGCAGGTTGTTTAGTTTTGTTCAACCGGAAAATTATGTTCCGTTCTTTTAACGCCAGGTAGAACCCATCTGCCAACTACATACACGCATTTGTGCGTGTGTGAGTATGTCGATGTCGATGTTTGTGTTGAAACGTGTCTCAATGGTTGCATTTCACTTCACCTAATTATTACTCTCCTAGCTTTAATGGGCACTCACATCAATTGAATTTGCTTTTACGAACAGCAGCAATAGAGACTCAGACTTGTTCTGTATATTGTTCGCAGCTATCAAACACATTACAATTCATATTAACTTTTCAACACTGGCCAGCACCGGACCTCGTTTTTTTAGGGTTTCACTGTTCACTGCACAGTTACACCACACGACAGTGGCAATTACGGGTAGCTAAACACTTTCCCCGTGGGCAGCTTTGTTTGTTACGAGGCTCGACGTTGTTTGTGGTGCTTGTTTTGGACTTTCTAATCTTTTTTTTCTCTTGTATTTTCGCTTCACAGTGGGACGACTGTCATGCTGCAGCTAGTGTCAGAAGAACTGTCAAGAATTAAAGATTGAAAAAATGTTCCTTGCACTGATTATCTGAAATCTGCAGCCAAAGCATCTATTATAAAACATTATTTATATTTCTCCAAAGTACGCAAGTATCCAAACGATGCATACTGTTTTTGAATGGCTAATAAAATCCTGGATTCAAAAAAAAAGATTAATTATTAATTTCGTTTATCTTGCAAATTTAACACGTGATGTTTTACCCCTTGTTTGAAATCAAATGGATGATTTAGGGGAAAATATTAAAAAAGAAGTATTTAAAAAAATGTGGAAAAGTGAAAAATGTCAGTGGAATTCCACAAATGTCAAAAACAGCACAACCGTCATTATATTTGTCCGGTGATGTATTTCAGTCATCGACTCTTGTGCATGCCGCTCTTCGTGACAACCACACGTTGATTGCAATTTGCCGGGAAAGCTACCCGTTCTATTCCGTTTTTGGCTTCCATTCATCAACATCGTAGTATCTTTTGCTCCTGTTCTAAAGCTGCATATCGAAAGTAAAATGAGTGCATATCGCGGAAATAAGCGTCAACATTTCGGGAAAGCAGGCGCTCGCCGAGGTAGAGATCACGGCAATGCTTCGGTAGATGAAAACAATCCTATTATTCAGTGTTTCCGTGATTACGCGACAATCTTAGATGCAAAGCATGATAAATATGAGCGTATAGTGAAAATCAGCCGAGACATTACGATTGAATCCAAGCGGATCATCTTTCTTCTGCACACCATCGATCCTAGGTAAGCTAAAGCACATACACTGTCACAAACCAGATACGCGTCTGAAATTCGTATCGTTAAACTATGTATAAGGGAAACAGTTAATATTGCTTTTGTATAATACCTTAATAAAGTGCGAAGAATTTGAAAAAAGGAAAAGAAGCATTCAGACATATGTATGCTAACGTTAAAAGTGTTAACTATTTGTATTCTTGTTTCAGGAAGAACAATGTTCAAAAAGTTTGCGAAGAAGCAAAGGAACGACTGGAAGCTATTTTTCGCAACCATTTTATCAACATAGCAAAAGAACTGAAGGATCAAGATCCCTACCAATATGCACGTGCATACACAAATGGAATGCAAGAGTTTATTGAAGCTTACACATTTTACGAATACTCTTGCGGGCAGCATATATCGCACTGGGAATCGATTCAAAAAAAATTAACGTACGAAAAACCCTCAATCGACGTTCCTATCGATGCTAAAAACATTAAAGAGAAAGACGATGTGGAACCACAGTTTGTTTCTAGCATTGAGAAGCCAACAGAAACAGCATTAAGCAAAGACGACGAAGCGATGGCTTGTTTGCTGAATCCGCAAGATTTTGTACTCGGTCTTGGTGATCTTAGCGGTGAGATTATGAGAACGTGCGTCAATTCTCTCGGATCCGGAAATTCCGAGAGCTGTTTCCAGCATTGCCGTTTTATGCAAGAGCTATACAAAGGATTCCTGAGTGTAACATCGATACGGAGTCGAGATTTCTCTCACAAGATGATCACTTTGCGGCAAAGTTTATTGAAGAGTGAAAATGTATGCTATAATGTGACGGTTCGTGGCGGTGAAGCAGCCAAATGGGGGACAACTGATGAAGCCGCTGGTGCTCTGTTCCAGTTACAACTTTCAAAGGATGACGACGACGAGGGCGTATTTTTCTGAGCTGCTGATAGTTTATACATACTCCATATTAAGGTAGGAACTATATCTTTTCATGAAGCTACTCTATTAGTGCAGAATAAGGGCGTGAAATGTATTATTCGAAGCGGCAAACCTTATGTGTCCTTCAATGAAGCACGTGATAATTATGATATGTAGTCCATAATACGAACATGGTCTAATTTCAATATTTACAGAAAAGAAAAAATCATATCAAACCCTGGATTTCTGCAAATATCTTTTGAATTGTGGTGTTATCAACAGTTACAACTTGTTCTGATGAGAATAAAAAAAACAATTACAACTAGTTTGTAACCTGTGCATCGATACCATTTTTTATGTTACTGAAGTAAATATTTCGGAGAATAATTCATGCATCTGATAAATTGAGATCACAGAATGTTTTACTGTACAACTGTGTGTGGTTGCACTAACCGTTTTGATGGAATGGTGTGTGTATGTTTTTAACCAACTTACTCGGTTTGAACTAAATTATTCCTACATTCTAGAGACTGCATTGGCACGAAGGTAGAATTTTGTTGCACTGTTTGCAATTTGCCTAATATCTCACGGTGGCGCGCGTTCAAGTCTCCTATTTCTCTTACGCACTTTTTCTCTCGTCTACACTCCTGACTAACCTGGCTTGCTATCTGTGCAGTCATTCTCCCTGCCAGTGAATTCTTTAATTCACTCTGCTTACTGGTTGCTCGGTTGTACGTCCCATCTTTTCTATAAAATTTACGCGACATTTTTTTTCTTCAATCACGACAAGGTCCATTTTCATAGGACGGCATGGCTGAAACCACTTGCTTCTTCTAGTGAATGTTGGAAGAATAAACGGAAATACATTTTTCCAGAATATATCTGCGTATTTTAGAATATATCTGAGATATTTTTCACATGTTCTAAAACGTTTGTGTTTCGTTATCAAAGCTAGTGGGATTCTTATATCCGTCGAAGCTTCCAAGAATAAAGTGTTTCGGAGTCAACGTGGGTTCCATTTCTTCAATGTCCACTATGATATGCGTTAGGGGCCTGGAATTGATAATCATTTCTGTTTCGGTTAGTGAGCTGTACAGGATCATATTTATCTAATACTTTAATAATACTTTTAGTGCTTTGCTTTTTTCATTTCATCTTGCAATTATGTGCTTTGGAGTGGGAATAGTCTGCAGATTATCTTTCATAATTTTGAGGAACTTCCATGAACTATTGTTTTTATTTTCGACATGCATTTTCTTAAGGTTGGATATAGTTTGCAGATTACTTTACATAATTTTGAGGAACTTCCATAAACTAATGTTCTGTAGTCCGACATTCATTTTCTTAAGGTTGTCAGCCTGTTGGTACAGTTATTCCTTTTGCTTGGATTATGTTTAATTTAGGTAGTTTAAGTGCAACATAGTTCCGTTTCTTACAAATTATTATTGCAACCCCATCTTTTTCTCCAGGGTATCTATCAGACCTAAGTATTTTAAAATTTGAATGCGATAAACGTTTGTTTGATTTAAAAATAGTTTAACTTGTTGCAGCAATGTCAATTTTTTGGAAGTTAAGAAATTAAACAGTTCTACACTTTTGTTGAGAATACCGTTAACATTCCAGTATGTAAAGGATGGCAATTAAGGATTTAAGGCACGTGTTTCCTCGTCCATGAACAAAGTGAAATGGTCGTTTATTTATTTGTAACAGTTCAGGTTCGCACATTTTGACATTTACGTTGCAAATATAAGACGCTAAGATGGTCCCTATTTGCCATTTGAAAATCAATACTTTACCGTTATCTGTATAATTACCAATATTAGGTCTTTTCTTGAGCTACAATTTCTTAGATTGATGTATCTGCCCTATTTCGATTAATGTTGAGGTTTGACTCACTGTTTAAGTCTTCACGACATTGCTATGTTTCAAAGCTTGCGGTTTTAGGAACTTTTTCCAATCGTGGAAAAGTTAGCTTGCTTGAAACTAAGTTCTGACCTCTGATGCAGGTCTGGCAACTGGTCCATACTGACTTCGAATGTTTGTTAACTTGTTCGTAGGATTATATCGTACGGAATGTGTTTGGTAGAGGAATGAATGGATGAATTATCTTTATGTACTGAAGCTTTGATTAGGTCAGGACCGGGTAGGTGCTTTTTTAAACTACGAGAATGAAACCTTTCTATTCGATTTGTAGCTGTTAAATAAACTTGAGTTTGGTTTTGTTTCACGCATCGCGTATTTTTCTAACTTCTTACAATTCGTTTGCACGACTATAATAACTGCTTAGGCTTTCTGAATTCGTTTTTTAATGCACGTCAATTCGTAATCGAGAGTTTACACATCACGCTTGTCTTTGTAGTATAACAACAAAGACGATTTTATTTGATGTCAGCCGCACGTTATTTTATTTGCATTTCAGGCATCAGAAGATTCCGCTCTGACTATCCATCGCATTGTTCACCCAATCAAGTGAAATTGTACTGAATCATCAAGAATGTTCCACATCAAGAATTCCACATCAGAGATCCAATTTATCAACTTATTTAGATCGCCATGAAACATCGGTGGATCTTTAAAACAACTGGGATTTTCACCATGTCTACGAAAGACCGCAATGTTGAATTGATGTTTAGGTTAGTCATTTATTTCATTTCACTAACATTTTCACACTGATCAGATAATCGGTTAAATTGATTTGGTTGATACCACATTTGAGTTTGGAATTTTTGCCAATAATTTTGTTTTTGATTTTTTGTTCACATCTAACTTTATTAGGAATTTTGTAAATACTTACATTAGAGTTGACTTCGTTGCTTTCGGCATCTGACCTTTTATCCGGAGAAGATTCAGTAGTAACTGCAGTTTATCCTTTTTAACGTTTAACTGGGGGCCTGTATGCAGCAATCGGAAATTGTCCACGGTGTCCAAAACTTCGCTTGGCTCCTTCAATCAAAGGGACTATTTTCACATTTAGCTACAGGATTTTTGTACTTATACACCTCCTGGTTACTTTTCGTGAGGTCCCTATTCGGGCGCCAGTTAAATTTCGTTTTTTAAGAAAATGGTGTTGGGTGGTCGATTGCCAGATGTGAACTACCGCCTTTTGTTTAACTCCACGATTGCTTCGACATCGATGTATCGTATCTCCCCCTGTGTTTCCACCAACAAATGCTGACGATCGCTGCATCAGCATAATTGTTGCGCTCGTAGATTCATCATTGCTAAGTAGTGTAATACTCGAAGTAAACGCGATGATGGTTCACAGGCTCCAACGTTTTTTAAGTCACTAAGAATTATAGACCTTTTGGAGAAGTGCTGCAAATATATCATTTAATTGTCTTCTTTTTTATGTAGAGCTTTTTATAATAACCTGCGATTTTACATTGAAGCATTTAAGGAAGGATTGTATGTCTTTGATAAGGTAGTCGGGTAAATCAAACATGATAATTTTTGTAATTTTTTTCTCATTCAACAAATGCGTATAACACTGTGTTCTTGTACGTTTGAACAACAGTACCAGTTTACCGAATTCTGTGGTGTTTGTTGTACTAACTACTATTCCTTCTGTGGTTATATTGGTATTGGTGGTGCACTAGGCACGATTCCAACTGCTGTAATTTTTCGGTGTACATCTTCTACTGTTGCATCAGGGACACGATCTGTCTTACGTGATTTGATTGCGATCGGGTTCCGTGGAGTTTCTTGGGTATCACTAAGGAGCTTGTATTCGATGTTGTTTGTCGCCGTTGCAATGTTGTCCTCATTTCTTAATTCGAGGAAGGTTTTGTCGGAGGTCGCCTGCCTCGTTGATTTTTAATTCTGTCCATGTCGCAAGACCGAAAAGGCGACCGCTTTATGTTTGTCTGCAATACGAGCAAAATACAATTGCTCACTAATGCTTATTAATTTTTCTTTTACCCGTTCAATTTCTGAGGCATCACACGTTAGACCTGGTCGGTAACTCGGAGTGGAAAGGAACAAAATTTGTATATTCGATTCATTTTGCCATCCTAGCTATGTCTTTGAAGTTGTGAATGCATAGTTTTCGATATTTCTTTACGACATCCCCGTATGCGTGTATAGCATCTTCGACATCATAACAAGACGATATTATTTTCACAAGAAACTCTTTAGGATTTATTAGAAGTCCTTCCTAAAACGACTCCACACTGGAGAATTGTATGGCGATCGGAAAGATCTAATTATGTTGTCGTCTAGAAGTTTTTGTTATTAGCGTTTCTTCTTCACGCTTTAAAGAGAACGCGTAAAATTTAAAGTAAACAGGTTCATTGTCCGTTGTGCATATTGTTGGTTAAAATCTCGTAGTGAAGGGTAGTTTGCCATTGGGTGAATGAAATAGATATTGAAATTTCAATATCTTTTAATAAACTTTTCCATTTCTCTTTTTCTTTTAGATTAAGATGGGCGCCCCGTATGTCAATCTTATTTGCTTCTTGCAGGTATTGTTGTAAAAGAGTGATTTCATTATTCGATGTAATCTATTTTTTGGGTAGCGGTATTTATGACTGCTTTTATATCTCTTTAGTATGACATGCCCGATAATAAATAATGATGATAACATATTACATCAATATCTGTGCATAGTTTAAATATATTTGTTATTAAATTCCTATTGACCAAAATATTCGACTGATGACACGAAAAATGATGGTTTTACATGGGTTTTAACATATTTTTTATGAATGGATTTTTTTTTGTCTCCTGTACTTACTAATATTTTATTTGCTTTCCTGTTTTTCCATACTATATGAAAATGGTAGAGCCGAGTGTTCTAGATTTGTTATTTATTTATTTTTTATTATGACGGCTTCTTTGCCGTATTGTTAGCCAGGGCTGATTAACATACAAATTTTTAACAAGCCATTTCCTCCTTGTATTTTGCCTTATCCCGGGCATGCTCGGTTGTTATGAAGTGTTTGTGGTTGTTGTGAAACTGGTGCTATTGTTGTTGTAGTTTATGATGTTCTAGATTTGTGTGTACATTAAAAAATCTTTGCTTTTTTCAGAGGGCCAATGTTTCCAGAATTTGCTGATCGATGAACATAGAAAATTGTTAAATGTTCACGGTTTAACTAAAAAACAATTTATTCTCTAATCGGTTTGGATTACACAAGATAATACACCGAGACCAGAAACTGTTCTTCCAGTGGTCACACTTATTCCCTGCTCCTTCTTACACTGCATAGAACCGATACTGCCGCCCGTTGTTGCTTCTCAGTCCTGACACCTGGTTTTTGTTGACGGTGTGAATTATGCGGCGATGCAGTAAGTAATTATAGTTTAAATGTAGTGAGCTAATGGATGGGCCAGCTTCTATCGGTTCTGTCTGATTTTGTCTTAATGGATTTTGCTTTTCATTATTTTAATTAAAACTCGTGAATGTGAAGTTGGTACTGACAGCAAAATTTAAATGCTTGTTAACGTGGGCATACTATAATGCTTTAGTTTTGTCAGCATTTTTCTGCATTCCATTTTCTGGAAAGTGATGCTATAGTTATAACCGACCTGCTAAGGACGATGTTTCATAATTTCGTATAAATGTATGAATATCTCTATATAACCCTCTTATGAATGAGCCGATCTTCTAATTTTTCGTAATTAGAGCAATTTCGCCAAATATTTGAACCGTAGGTAATAGTTGGTAGGATTACCTGTAGGTACAAACGTTTTTTGTTGTCTAATGATAGTGCAGAACGACATTTTAGTAAAGGGAATAAGCTCATTAGGAGGGCAATAGTTTTGGTTGCTATGTGTTTAATGTGATCCTTGAAATTCTCAAGCATCTGTTTCTTATAAGGGAAAATTATTGTTTGAGTTTTGGAGCAGTTACCTTTGTTTTTTCAATCATTGAGATATCTTAAGTAGAGTAGTAGTAGTAGTAGTTTTCTTTATTGAATGGAGATATCAGTATACATTGAAATTAGTTGATAAATTTACAATGGGTTCGCCAGTGCTTTCCTCATTATATTGGAATTTTATATTCTACTAAGCTTTGCTGATCAGATTTTATGTTTTCCTTTAGAGGAGACTGGAATTCGGGTGGGAAAATATTGCAAATCCCGCCTCAGGACAAGAGAAAAAAAAAATTATTATTTTTAGAAAGACAATAGCTTACAAAGAAAGAAGAGAAAAAAAAGATTGAATCCTAGACCTAATCTTAATAATCTATACAGTGATAAAGGTGGGCTTTGGGATATGATAGAAGTTTGTGGGTAGGGTGGGAGAATGTTGGAGAATTAGTAATATCAGTAGCACATATGGGTTGAGGATGTCAAAAATGTGGTTTTTGGGTTGTTATTAGTTTTTGAAATGTATTTGGAGTTCAATTTCAATATAAATGTTTCGAGGCCTTCAATATTACAAATTTTATGTATCTGAGTAGTTCTACTCCACGGTGGGTGGTTTAAGAAAGCTTTTAAGAATTTATTTTGGATTCTTTGCACTTTTATTGTGTGAGATTTAGCACATGAGCTCCAAACTGGTGATCCATAGGTTATTACGGGTCGGATTAAGGAAGTATATAAAAGAAGTTTATCTTTTAGGTTTAATTTTGAATTTCTATTTAAAAAACAGTAGAGGCTTCGGTATAGTTTTTCGCATCTTATTATAAGGTTTTCAATATGTGGCTTGAAGGTGAGTCTTTTGTCTATGGTCATACCTAAGTACTTGACTTCGGTGCGCCAGGGTATGTTTATTCCATTTAATTGAAGATTTTTATTGGGTAATTTACGATTACTAGTAAAACGAGTGAAAAATATTGCTTCAGACTTATTTGGGTTAATTTTTAATTTCCATTTGTTGCAATATTTCTGGTAGATAAGTAAGGAATTATTTAATGAGTTAACTATTGTTTTCGATAATTTGCTACAAGTGCCGATTGCTAAGTCATCTGCATACTGATATTGTGTACATTTTGTCATTTTGGGTATGTCAGATGTGAAAATGTTGAAAAGTAAGGGAGAAAGTACACTCCCCTGTGGTACACCAGCCATAGGTGTGTAATTATTGGATATGGAGTTAGTGTTGTGTACGGCATTAGTTCTATTTGTTAGGAAACTTTTAATTAAATGGATTATATAGTTTGGATATCCGTGTTTAATTAATTTGTAGGTTAAAGCGTCGTGCCAAATGGTGTCAAACGCTTTTTCCATGTCTAATAGTATTAACCCAGTTGATTTTTTGGAATCTCGATTGTGTGTTATATCGTTTTTGAGTCGGTGTAGTTGGTGTGTTGTGGAGAGACCGGGTTGGAAACCAAACTGTGAATTTGGAATGATTTTATGCATTTCTGAGTGTGTTCTTAGTCTCAACGCAATTATTTTTTCAAATATTTTGCTGAGGCAATTTAGCAGGCTAATAGGTCTATAGTTGCAAGCTTGACTCAAATCTTTACCAGATTTTGGAATGGGTACAACCATAGCGTGTTTCCAGTTTTTTGGAAAATATCCTAGTTTCAAACATGCGTTGAAAATTATGGAGATGTAGACAATAACGGTTCGTGGAAGCTGCTTTATGGTTGTGTAATTTATATTATCTGGTCCTGAAGAGGATTTGTTTTTAGTTGACTTTATAATTTTAATTATGTCTTTAGGTTTAATTAAATCGGTGGGAATTGTACGCGATAGATCGTTTCTCGATGTAATCTTTTCCGTAGGACTTCTGAATTGCGACTGACTTTATTCTATAAAATTCGTGTAATACAAAT
>CM032177.1:5701087-5926534 GCA_018908115.1 Anopheles rivulorum
CTTTTCTTAATTTTTGATAACATGTCATTAGGGAGAATTAATCTGTATTTATCTGGGATGGTACAGGGGACAAATTTTGTGTGGGCTGAGTTTATGAGATCGGTGAGATAGTTGATCATTTCATCAACTTGGGACACATTATTATTATTTTTTAGGTCGAGATCAATGAGATTTAGTCTATTGCTAATGAAGGCTTGATACCTGCCCCAGTTTGCCATGGAATAGTTAGGTATGCTAAATGACGGTCTGCTATTTAAGTTACATGATTTTATTTCGAACTGAACAGGGAGGTGATCGGAATCAAAGTAAGTGGTTGTCTTTGGTTCTGATATATCGTGGAGGCCATTTGTCATAACCAAGTCAAGAGTGGAATGAGAGCGATTTGGATCAATTGGAAAATAGGTAGGGCCATTTGGGTGGACTATTGAAAAACAACATCTTTGAATTTCGTCAAAGAGGGTTTTTCCCATCCGGTTTGACCGACTACAGTTCCAAAGTTGATGTCTAGCTTCGAAATCACCACATATAAGGAAACTTCCTCCGATATTACTTAGAGATCTGATGTCATGACGAAAGCTTTTAGTGTCAGTATTACCACCTGGATTGTTAATCGAGATTATATTGACTCTACCTGATTGCGTGGTTATCGTAATCCCTACGGCCTCTATGATTTTTAGCTTAGGTAATGTCGAGACAACATAGTCAATTCCATTTTTGATTATCATAGCGACTCCTCCGTTTTCACCGGGATATCTATATAACCTAAGTATTTTGAAGTCCGGGTGCGAAAATCTCATATTTGGCTTTAAGAATGTTTCATTTAAGGCTGCTATGTCAAATTTTTTTGAAACTAGGAAATTAAAAAAATCTTCTTTCTTATTACGAATGCCGTTTGCATTCCAATATAATACTTTGAGATTCGACTTATTTGCCATTGGAGAAGCAGTATTTTGCAGTGATTTGAACAATCACGGTGATGAGGTCTTTCTTAGAGCTGCATTGGCACAAATGGAAAAACACATCTTCAACGATTTGACCTATCTCGCTGAGATCGATCTCATTATTGATGTGTTTAGGGTCCGTGTTGCTTTTGAATGCTTCGGCATAGCTTCTAGGTGTGGTGATGTTAGTAGTATAGCCAGTAGTTAGTAGTATAGCCAGTGACTAACCTTGGGCAATGAGAGAAAGCTGAGTCGGTTTACTTCAAACTGATTCCGCGTTGTTATTTTCTGCTTTATTGCAGGTTTCGTAACAGCTGAGCAACCGTAAAAGTTGGCTGTGTGGTGATCACCACAGTTTGCGCATTGCAGCTTCGTTGGTGCAATTTTTCCATCTGGGCCGAAGAGAACGATCTTTGTTGTTCGGTCTTCCGGCAATTGGTGTGTGTAAAATTGAAGTTTTTGGTTTTTAAATGTCTCCAGGACCTTTTTCAAATCCTCGGTATTGGCAACCTTCACAGTTATGTTAAATGTTAAATGTTAAGTATATTTCAATGGACCGTCATTGGCCCCCTTGAAGCCTTTTTTTACAGAATGATTTTACAATTAGTTTTTACAATATACTTATGGTAGGACGCACAACACGAATACAGTTCAGGAACGCGGAACGCGACATGTTTGGTTCGTAACGATCACAGACAGTATTGAATTCACGGCACATGACGAGAAACGGATCAGAGGAGCCGAAACAAGTGCGGCGCTCCTCTACGTCAAGAAAATCCCTTTTTTACGAAGATCTCAGAACACTCCTCGCACACACAGTGCGAACCGTTTTTCAATTTCAGCCTGTATGCGTGTTAAGGCGAGGCCTCTGAGAGACTTCCGTAAACTAGCAAAAGATATTGAGATAGATCACAGTTTTGAATTTTTAAATAGTGTAGTGCAAAGCTACTCCAAGCAAATGGAAGATCATACTCAGTTTAAGAAGGCGAAGACTCTTAGTAGCTCATGTGCTCGCAGTCCAACACTACTCTAAGTAGAACCGCGGATCTGCTCTCTTTTGAGCTTAACAGTACAGTGATAATGATCTGCTTTATCAAGAGCCTCCATGGAATCGATATTGATGTTAAGGTTTTTACTGAGGAGTTCTCCGGTTAGATCTTAGCTATCTTCGATACTTCAGCATCAGAACCCTGATCTGTCGAATTGGGCATTCTCTTATTATTACAAATACAGAATACGCTATCAAAACACGTTTAAAAGACAGAATTTCTTGTGTTGATCAAAGTTGTTCAAAATTCTTCCACTATCACACGTTGAAGGAATTTCATAGTTATATCTGATCAAATATATCCTTGTCAGCAATCCATTCGGCAAGAAGGAAATTTAAGAACAGTGGACTCAGATACTCCAACATTGGACAAGGCATTCGGCAGGCTACTCGTAGCTAGCTTACAGAGCTGGTAACTTCGGCACAACATACTCAGTTGTGATATTTCTGAAAAGATATAAAATTTTATGTTAAAATCCGTTAATACTAAAAATTTAATGTTTTTAACAATTCCGAACGACAATAAAATTATTATTCATTAGGTAAGTAGCAGATAAACGACTCAAAAAAGTGGATTAAATTGATGAATAAATACCTTAAAACGATTTAAGTACGATTCTGAACACATCACGCATTATGGTGATAGCTCTTTCATATTTTCACTCACCTATCATTATGATCTGACACAGTGTAAAACCCATTTCCCGTCCTGAAAAATGTTCTCCTGGTGCTAGCGGTTGTTACTGCTGACAGCAAACAATGTAATGTGCCATGGAGCACCACGGTACGTCGCGTACCGAAAGGGTTTGAACTGTCGATGGGCAATGCTGTTTTGTTTGCTGATGTGAAGTGACAAATGGAATAATTATTTTTAATCAGCTTAACACCTGACTGTCCCACAGCAATGCTCTGGTCGCCCTTTTGGTGGGTGGGTGGTTGGTGGCCACAGGGATGATGCGCCATCGCACCCTCCGGGTTACGAATTATGATGGAGTGTTGTTGTTAAAAAATTTAAATCCCTTTCTGTGAACCCCGCGTGTCGAGCGGTGCGAGATAATGATGAAAGCGAAACCGGATAGTTGATAATCAACACGTTTGCACAAGTGTCACTCAAAAAAAAACAACAACACGGTGGTACATTTATGGCGCTGCATTATTGATTGGCTAAAGAAAACCTTTTATTCATCGCGCTTCAAAGTGTATTAGGTAGGTGCTTCATTATGCTGTATAATATTCCGTTGCATTGTGGACATTGTGCTGTCGACATTACTTCATTACTTCCACTTAGGTGTATTGAAGGTGATGGATTTTGGACGCATAATTTAACGTTAGAACGACGGAAAAAAATGTAAAACGCTTCGCTTCTTTGTGTACTTAACAACGAAACAAACCAATCAAGCAAATTAAAAATATTATATTTGATAACATCCTTCACATTTGTTACCTCACACTCATGCTCATCATCATCGACTGTGAGCCACACCGGCAAATGGGTGTGAATGTAATTTTTCGAAGAACATGCATTAAATTTTCATTTCATTTCAAAGTTTCAAAGCTCACGAACCTGCCCCAAAGACGGCTAACGCTGGTGAACATGAAGAAGGGTTTAGTGTTATCTTTTTGTGTCTCATTTTTTTTTCTTTCTACAATTTTAATTTCTATCACCTCTTTGCCTAGCGGGAAGGATGCTGACGCAAAGAAAGCTTCGTAGGCAGCTTTGCGGGCTTTGTGAAGCAATTGGAAAATGTATGTATATGTATATTAAAAAAAAACCCTCCAACTGGTCTTGATCCTGCAATGAAACGCCAATGATGGAAGTGAGTGAAGCAAAAAGCAAAAATTGCGAGCAGCAGCTGCAGGCTGCAGGCAGGCGTTTCGGGGTTCGTATCCTACTCATCGAGCCCGACAGGAGCAGAACATTCTCTGCACGATGAGCCTTTGATGCGGTGCCCGGTCGGTGTCGGGCACGATCGCAACCTAGTGCCGGGGCAAAAATCGTCGGGCACGGCAGTTAAAAGCTAATCCTTTGCCAACATTTTACTCATTAAATATGGAAAAGTTAATCATGGGAAAAACTGACTGACACATTAGTACACGGGTGTGCACGAACGGTTGAAAGGTTTTTCCACAACGGTTGCCCCCGGGGGCCGGCCCGGACGTTTGCTGTTCTTTTTTCTTCCTTTTTTTCATTTTTGTATTGCCAGAAATCGCATGTAAAACGACCGAGGGCCCGCACAGGGTAGAAGGACCGGTACGACGACTAATTCCTTGATGCCTAGTTTGTGGTTGAGGTTTAACTTCTCATTCTTGGGACCGCTTCTTGGTGTGTGTGTGTGTGTGTGTGAGGGGTGGGGGAATGGGGGAAGCTTTTTTACTTTCTTCATAGCCCTAAGGGCCTGTTTACAAAGTTCCAACCTGAAGTCTGTAACATTGAGAGGTGGAGTACAAAGGAGTACCAGGTTTTGCAAGGAATTTTTTTGTTGTCCTCGAGTAGATCCTGTACTATGGACATTTGGGTTCCTTGGGTTGAGAAGCTGGATATATGTGGAGATAACAAAAAAAACACCCTTCCCGTACCATTCCTGCTCGCAAATTGGTTTGGTGCGTGCAGTCCCAAATATTTAGCATGCCACAACATAGGGGACAGCTTTGCTGTACAAAAGGACATGTGGTCCTGCCGTATACCTGCATTTAGCCCTGCCGATAAGCATCGTCATTGCAAATGCATTCATTTGTTCTGTTTCACTACAATTAATAGCGCCGGCTAGAAGCAAAATGGGACGTTCTGCCCACACTTGTTGCATGCCAGACATGGCAAATCGTAAGACAGCGGGCTGGAAAATATCCCACCCACCGGTTCACCCACCGGTTGGCAGCCCGGGAGTAAATAGTGATTCAATTCATTAAAAATAATTGAACCATTTCTAGCAAACCACTCGGAACGACGTGCACAGCATTCCGGGCACGATTCATGCCATTGTCTGCGTAATCGTTTCGGAGGGTTTAGAAAGCCCCGGTAATTGGACTACCGGGGGAGAATGGAGAGGGGTAGGAAGGAGGAGGAGAGATTAAGGACATCAGTGGCTTATGATAGTGTAACGGGGTAAATCGTACCCAGTCAGTATATTGTTTTACATTAAACAATTTGGATGGAAAATTTCTCAATGGAATGGAGTCTTCTTTTGTATTATTGTCTCTTCAAGCATAGCAAAGTATTCACATTCTGACGAGGTATACGTTGGGGTAATCTATCCAATATAACAACCTTCCAATAGATCTCAACCCTATTATTGCACATTTGAAATATTTAATTATTCCGTGGGCAATGCATAAAATATTAAGATAATTTTGAGAGTTTAACAATAACAAGACAAGACGTTTCTCACAAAGAGATTGGTATTGCGAAAAAGATGTAAGTTGATTTATATTAACCAAATATATATTTTCATGGGATACTTATTTCTTAAGTGTCTTTACGTTCTGCTGACGTGTAGATACTTGAGTAGATAGATGTGGTTCCTACTTCAATGTAGGTTACATTGTACGAAAGATTTTTGTTATTAACATTAGAACAAATGAATGTTTTTAGTTGTGGTGTACACAAACTCTGCTGTATACTGTCTAATGTTTACTGTTAAGAATCTATCTCCATACTTTGTCGGAAACGTACAGAGTACTCCACTCGAGACAGGTGTGGTTCGCCCCGACACGAGTACAATACTTGGCGTTGCCTTACCTAGTAGATTTAGATTTAGATTTAGATTATCATAACTTTGATACTAAATTTATGGTTACCACCAACGGGCGTTTGTGGTTAGCACAAACTCCTTATTTTATAAGGCGACACTGCGTGTCATAAGCACGTGGCCGTTCTATACGTTTGACGGCACGCATTTCCGGGACCGTGGGACCAAATTTGTTTCTCA
The DNA here is from genome assembly GCA_018908115.1 of Anopheles rivulorum. Taxonomy (NCBI): domain Eukaryota; kingdom Metazoa; phylum Arthropoda; class Insecta; order Diptera; family Culicidae; genus Anopheles; species Anopheles rivulorum. The sequence continues at coordinate 5,707,003 of CM032177.1, forward strand.
TCGGTGCATCATTAATGCTTCTATCCCATCATTTCATGGTTTTAGATCGTTCAGCTACATCTTCTGCCCTTTTCATTCCGTTACAACTACATACGGATCATAATAATGTTGGCTGGAATTATCGCAATGTGTTGTTCATTCTGAGAACGAACAGAGTAAAGAAAGACTTCAATGCTTTCCATTAGATCTGCTTCATCATTGGATGTGTGTAAATAACTAAAATTTAAAAACAAGTTTAAAACACTGCAGATACAAAGTTTAGCAATAGATTATCCGAAGAGTAGAAAAGACCTGAAGTAATTTGCATATCAGTTTTTCAGATTGTACAGAAATCAAACTACTTTTTCAAGCTCACACATACGAAGCGGCTTGATGGTGTATGTAGTAGAGGCGCCAGTCTTACACGGCAAGGACATGATATCAAATCTCACATGGACCGGAACTTTCCGTACGACTAACAAGACTAACTAATCCTGCTTGAACGTATTAATAAAGTATAGAAAATTCATCTTTTAATCTATATTAAATAAACAGACTAATCATCTTAAATGAGTTTTGACCACACCGGTGTTGTATGAAAAATAGATAAACCGTCAAGTGACCGTTCTTTAAAGCTGTTATAAAAGCTTTGCACTTTTGAAGTACAATAATTATTTGGCTATAATTAAATTGAAATTAAAAGTATTTAGGGATATAGTTTTTTTCTTCATTTTTATAAATCATGTATAATTATGTTTTAAAAATTATTTTTTTTAAACACATTTATGTTCATTTCTTTAATGTCAACAGGAACAATTTTCCTGCACGGGCAGAAGCTTAACACCGTCCTAATGAATGCGTTCCAGTGCACACAAAGATCCACTTAGGAAGACATCCCAGCACAACACACATGCCACTTCAGCACCGATCATAGGTGATGATAAAATAATATTATTAGCTAAAATGAATTTATTGCTCTTCTGCAATATGATTATAACTACCCTCGCACGATGGGGCACGATGATCGTTTCAACTGGTATCACCCCAGCACACAGTGCAAAATGAAGTCCGTCTAGCATGGCATAGCCATGATTTCTGCTTCACCACTCGGTAGCATTACCGGTAAGGCCGGAAAGCAAACGATAACCCGAGCATTCCGTACTCGCGCCAGCATTAACTTATGCGAACAGTGTATAATTGCGTCAACGGCAAACGACACGAACCGGGCTCCCAAACGATACCGTCCAATTACGGTAACATTTTGCCCACAAATCTCCCGAGATTGTGCTGCCACGGTGGTACGGCGTATAGACGAAAGGATAAAGTTTAACCCATTCGGATGGCAGATCCGGTCCGGTTGTGCATGGCGAAGTCCGCAGCCGTACACGTACGATTTGAAAACCATTTGCCAACCATGAATAGGTGTTTAATTAAATTTACGATACAGTCCGCAAATCGATCGACCCAACGGGGAGACCGTTCGTACGTTCCGGGGATGCTTTGTTTTTTCTTGCACACCTAGCCAAAGACGTACCGTGACCAAAAAACGCAACAACCTAAAACTTGCCTGTAAATAATAACTCCGACTCGTCAATGGTGTCCAAAACAATCAGGCACGGGCACCGGGCACCAAACCAATCATTCATCGCCATCGTGAACCGGAACAGATGCGCCTGCATTTATGCTTTGCATTTGGGTACATAAATCGTGCCCGAGCGCGCACACCATTGTGTGCGTCTCCAATTTACATGCAAAATTTAGAAATCAAAATCCGATTTAAACGAGCGTTTTGTAAGACCGTGTTGAAAATGGCCGCCCAGAAACACCTGTTCCCGGTGGGTCCGGTCATAAATCGGCTATGTACGGTTCTGGGTTGCGACACCGCCAGGTGAACCTGGGAACGTATTTTCCACACCTTCGCGCTGAATGAACACCATTCGGTGAGCTGAATTGGGAATTAATTTGCTTTCCCGCACCTTGCCAAAGGTTTGCCGTGGACGGTGAGTCACATCGGATGCCCGTTCCGGCATCTGTCATCTGTCAGCATGACGGCATGACGATTATGGTTGTTCGGTTCGGTCACCCCCCCATTGCACTAGTCGTACAAACGGGTTTCCGAAACCTCGAGTTTGTGCATGGTCGAATTCAATGAATGAATAATTAGTGCTTAATCTTCTGAATTTCAATTACAACACAACGGTTGGCCGGCAAAAGGGGGCCGGTTTCGGGATCGTAACACTGCACCATCCCATGTTGCGTAAGGATGAAACATTCTTTCGCTGGCCATGGCCCTCTTCGTGCCATTTTAATCCACGATGCAGGTTTGTTCCACGATGGCAGGGCAAGTTAAACTTTATCCCGCAGCCAATCGGCTATGCAAAACAAACGCGAATGCGAACAATGTGTAGAATTGGTGGTTGAAATTAATGGAAAAACTTTCCTGGTGCCATTTTGTTTTGCAGGGAAGAAGGAAAACAAAACAAGCTCGTAACGTAATGGGTAAGAAGCTGGTCAACTAAAGGATTCTTAAAAAAAATGCAAACAAACGTTGTGCTTGTGTTACTCGCTGCACTGTACGGGCACGAGTTTGCCAATGATCGGATGCAAGACGGAAGCTGCATGGAAAAGTGCTTATCAATATTAAGTAATTAAAAGTGTACCCAACCAACGGGTTGCGAGTTGCTATCGATGCATAAATGATACTGTTGTCGGAAGACGTTCATCAAATGGTTTGGTTTTAGAGTACATAATTAATATTTTTTAGAATTTTGAAACTTCCTGATTGTTTTAATGATTGTGAACAAAGTTTTGGCAATATTGTAAAACAATAACTAACAATTAAAAATAATACTTTAGCATAAAAAGGTCAGAAATTATAATTTATAGCAATCTATCGTAAAAATGACTAAGAAACAGTTTAATAAAATGTAAAATTTGAATTCTAAAAATTACTCACCATTAAACCCACTATGCACTGCAACAGATCAGAACACTACAGGTGTCTGGCGCGACTTGCACCGGCAACTTTGCCGATATCATGTGTCCAATAGTGCGCGAGGGAAAGTTTGCGCCAAACTTTGCCAACAAATAAAATCACCAACATCCACCCACCAATTACCGCGAGTTTGCACATTTTTTACTCGTACCATCGTGCCGGAAAAGGGCCTGGAAGTTNGGTGCGTACAATTATTTTTAGAACCATATGAATCTGTGATGCAGCATCGTTCGGATACCCTGAAATCCTGTTCCTTCCCTAGAAAATCGTGTAAGTGAGATGCCTGATGTAGTTTTCTCCAATCATTACTCTAACCTTTAAACTATTGCAGCATTTCACCTGCCGCTGGACTGTAAGGTTTAGCAAGCATGACGCTTCCATCTCAACCCGTACCTATCGAACCGTACAAAGTGGTTCCGATCCATAAGCATCGTGAGCTGATGGATCAATGCATAGCACTTATTAATGCTGAATGGCCACGGTCGTATTCGGCCCGGCTCTGGAGTTTGGAATCATCGAAGGAAACGTTACCGACCAGCTTCGTACTGACGACGAACGTGAACAAAGAAACCATCGTCCTGGCTCACGCCAAACTATCGCCCATCCCTGCCGATCGAGATGCCGTGTTTGTGGAAAGCGTAGTTGTAGCACGCGAACGCCGTGGTCAAGGCATTGGGCGTTTGCTAATGCAAGAGGTGGAAAGGCATTGTTTTAAAAGTTTGCATCTGAAGAAAATTTATCTTTCCACAATCGACCAGGAAGCATTTTACTCGAAGCTTGGGTATAAGCTGTGCAGTGCAATTAACATTTTCGGGTCCCGTCCCACGCTTAACAAGAGCACCAAGAAAACTTGGATGTTCAAGAGTGCGGACAGTTAGACGAGCAACGAATGACGGGTATACGGAGCATGTATTTAATATCTTCGTCCGGGTTGATTATTGTTAGCTTGCCGATGGTTTGTTACGTATCGTTACAACTTTATATCGCAGAAAGAGATGTTATTTATTGTAGTTAAGCTATTATAGCATTAATCCAGATTTCATGAATAAAAGGGGCACAGCTCGTGGTCCGCGGTAGAGCGTGTCGAATTTTGGCGCTTGGAAAATGGTGATAAAAATAACTACTCGAATCTTCTCTTCTGTAAGAGCTGCAGGGTAGGTGGGATGCAAAGTGTCCATCATTCAAGGAAGTAAAGCGATTCATGTTTTTGCTAAGTTTATTTAAACATTGAACGGGCATCAGATATTTTTGCTTCAAAGCATTAGAGTGTACGTTTCGGTTTAATCAATGTTTTTGTCTGTTTTGCTGCAAGCGGTTCATTTAAATTTGTGAACATCTTTCTTGCGTTTCACGAACCCTGCATCGATTTCGATTTGGCTGCGTTAATTTGACATATCGCGATAGCAACCGCGCGATTGCCGCGACGACGACAAGAACAATCTGTTTTCCTCGGATTCATCAATCCGACTCTTTTGCTTTTTGTTTTGCTGTTCGGAGCAGACGTTACAATGGCGCTGGTGCATGTTTCCGATAAGGATGTTCTGTTTTGGAGTGAATTTATCGAACTGTATCGTAATCTTCCGGTGCTGTGGTCAGCGAAAGCGGTGAACGGATCCAGCGCAAAACATCTTCGTGACCGTGCGCTGTACAAACTGCTGCGAAAGTATCGAGAAAATGAACCCGCAGCAACGGTCGGTGATATCAGGAGGCTGTTGAAAACGATACGATTTGAATATCGAGTCGAATTGCGGTTGGCTCTTGCACACCAACAATCAACAGGAAGCAGTCTTGGCAGTTTCGAATCATCTCTGTGGTACTTCGATGCGTTGAGTTTTTTGGTATCGGAAGAAATAGACAGCTTGAAGGCGGAACTGCAGTTAACAGAAGGGTAATCATAATCGAGCAATGGTGAAGTAGATAAGTTGGTGCACTTGAATTAAGTTGATCGTTTTGTTACAGCAAGGATGAACGAATGTCCTACTACGGAAACGCATACAACGTTTGATGGCCTACCTAATGGCAACACGGATATTGTTCATTATTGCGAATCTCTTGCAACGGTTATGAAGCTGCTATCACCACAGCAGCTAATTTATGCAAAGTACCATATCGATAGTATTTTGAAATGCGGCAAGATGGGTATATTAAGCTTCGACTGGCCGCAAATAGACATAAACTTATCGGAACAGGCTTCCGGAGGCACTGACGATGATAACGACGAAAAGTCAACCAACGGATTCNACTACGGAAACGCATACAACGTTTGATGGCCTACCTAATGGCAACACGGATATTGTTCATTATTGCGAATCTCTTGCAACGGTTATGAAGCTGCTATCACCACAGCAGCTAATTTATGCAAAGTACCATATCGATAGTATTTTGAAATGCGGCAAGATGGGTATATTAAGCTTCGACTGGCCGCAAATAGACATAAACTTATCGGAACAGGCTTCCGGAGGCACTGACGATGATAACGACGAAAAGTCAACCAACGGATTCACCGATATTATTCCATCCAATCATCTCAAAGTAACTCAGGAGAATATTGAGCATGCGATAACTACGATGCACGATGCCGAAAATCAAAAAATATCACTCGGCGAGAGTGCAGCTGTGCACGATTTGGTGGAAGAATACTTGGAAGAGTATAAGCTAGAACCAGACGAAGTTAACCGAGACAACTATTCTTCCAACGAATGTGGATTTTTATCGGAAGAGGGTGATGAAATCGATAAACTTTCAGACAGGTACGGTTACACGTTTGTGCGATGCTGGCAACAACATGAATGGTGTGCCATTCCGTTACAGTGTGATGTGTCCGTAGGGTTTAAACACTTATTCCTTAATTCTTTATTTCACAAAGCAGTGGAATAGGGTGTATGTACATTGCTAATGATTCCGCTTTTATACTTACTTTTTCCCTGGTTGCTTTGATACCCAACACAGCGCAACACCGTTGGAAATCTCTATAATAGACACGACAGATGTAGTAGGAACAGTCGTGACTAAAAGATCCCGCAAATCAATAGCACAAGGTACGACTGTACCTGACGGTAAAGCCACACCCGGATCGATGTTCTAGTTGCTCCGTATGCTTTCATTTGTGTTGTTTTCGTTTTAGAGAATGAGTCCCAAGCGGCAACACCACAGCCGGAATTAACATTTCGCAGACAGTGTACGATGCACTATTCAAACTACATGCACAATGTGGTGCCACATTACAATGATGAAGAATTCCTACAACATTTTCGCTTGGGCCGCAACACAGTGCAGATGCTGTACAACCATCTAGCGGCAACTTCAGCCTACAGAAAGCTAAGAGGTTCGCAATGTTGTCGTTATTATGAATTAGACGAATAGTAAATGTTCGCCAAGCTGCTTTTATCAATATTATCATCTTCGTAGGACACGGCGGCTACGACGCTATTAGTCCAGAAACACATGTGCTAGCGTTTCTGTGGTTCCTTGGACACGACAAAGCATCGTACAGAGATGTGGCGGATCAGTTCAGCTTGTCCGTTAGCTGTTTGCACAGTGTAATATGTCGAGTGGCGGATGCGATACTTAGCATGAAACCAACCGTTATGGTACAACCGGACGAGGACAGGAAGGCAGAAACGGCCACCGTGTTTGCTGCAATGTGCAACATTTCCAACGTGATTGGTAAGTGCTTTTTTGATTCAGTGCAGTGCACGGAAGGTAAGTTACAGTATCATTAATACATCCGTATTGTATCCACAGGATGTGCTGGAGGGACACACATTAAAATTGACAAACCAGCCGAAAATGCTGAACGGTATCTTCTGTGGAAAGGACACCACTCCATAGAACTACAAGCAATCATTGATGAACATGTACGTTTCGTGGACGTTTTTGTCGACTGCCCCAACGAACCGGATTTGATGGGAGCCGTTAAAGATATTTGCGGTGAACAGTACTGTTTAGTAGGGACAGCGGCATACCCTTGCTTGTACCAGCTGTTGGTGCCTTACCATTCCGATGACATTCCACTAACCGAAGCCCAACAGGCGTTTAACGAGCAGCTGGAAACGGTCACTAACAAATGCGTTCGTATATTCGCACACCTTAAGACGCGGTTTCCGCAGTTGTATCACCTGAAGGGGCGCCATCTTTCCAGGATAGTGAAATTGATTAAAGTGTGCTGCATACTGCACAACTTAGCTTCACCCGACGAGATAGAATTGCTTGCAAGGAACGAGTGCGATCACCATCGCGAACTTGTTTTAGCATATGATTTTAAACACCAGTCACAAATAGACATTTTGCATGGACAGCAACGTAGAGATAGAATTTGCACTGGTTCCCAGTGACACGACATTTAGCTTCCAAAGCTTTGTAGTTCATGTTCGTCAACAGCTACGTGTGTCGACAGCTACTCGTTTATCCAGCTGTTATGTATGTTGCAATTGTATAATGAAATTTTAAAGTATCGTCGAGAATCATCCAACCGAAGACAAAACATTAACAGAGGACAAAACGCGATAGGAATAATTAATACCAATAAAGAGCATTTGGGTACATGCACCAAGACGACAATGAAACTATTGCTAGTGTATAAAGGTTTGAAAATTAGTCGAATAAATCCAATTAAATGCAAAACTCAACCTTCTGCATAGTACTGTGAAAATGATCCTCTGTACTCTGTATACGATCATCCAAGTGTTGTTGTTTAGTCCCCCTTGCAATTTTAGCAGTTCTCGTTGTTTTTTCCTGTATTGCTAAAGAGAGGAAATCGTTAACCGATTTGATATGCCATTGTATTTGCGCCCGTCTGGCCCTTGTATCACGTTAACGTAATATCTGATCCGTTCAATACACTGATGTGCGATCACCTGTAGATCATGTTCTACACACACAGCGCACCGCGTGTAACCCATGGGGTGTTAGTGTTTGTGTGTTTTTCTTGACACTGTCATCGTACGGCATATCTGGTTTGTTTATGTCCGAATCAGATTTCGCTTTTCGTCCTCCTGGTGCGGACGATTTAGTGGACTGATTTGATAAGCAACATTTTAAAGCGGATCGACGTTGAGTGCCTTGGACGGGAGGAAGTTGTTTGGCAGGTAAATATAAAGATAAACAAATGTACCGATCGCGAACGTACAGCTCACAGAACGCATAGCTGGGCGCAACTCGTGATCCCATTATGTAAAGTTTAATGCATTATTAAGAGTTAATAATAGAACTACTGTTCGCCACCATTATTCCCCAGGTCCGGGACGGCCAGGAACAAAGTGAAGTATGGGTACGGATTGTATGCAGCCTGGGAAGCGAGGCCTCACGGTGTCGGTCGTAGTGCTCGGTGGTGCGTGTTTAACGGTAATGCTGGCATATCTGGCCTTTGGAGACAGCACCGATGAGTCCGGGTTGCGAACGCTGCGGATGGTGAGCATCATTTTTCGCCACGGAGACCGTTCTCCCACCGATTTTTATCCAAACGATCCACACCGGAATCATGCGTGGACTGGTGGTTTAGGCGCCTTATCAGAGGTAGGGTATGATCGTGTAAACACTTGCTTGCACGACACCGCACGGTGCATCGATTGCTACCCTAATCGACCGTCGTATTTACCATTCACAGAAAGGATCTCAGCAAATGTACCAGCTTGGCAAGTTGCTACGACCGCGATATTATCGTTTACTTCCCCCGAACGGTCTTTACTCCAAGGACCACATGACCATTGTGAGCAGTTACGCCGAGCGATGCATAATGAGCGCTCAGAGCTTTATAGCCGGGTTTCTTCCACCGCTGGAAAACACTAATCCCTTGCCCATTCCATGGCAGCCTGCCGCGGTCAATGTATTGCCACGCGATCGTGACACGGTAAGTATGTGATGCTGGCTGTAGAATAAATGAACAACACCCTTGAGTGACCCGTTTCCTGCACGTTCGCTGTTCAGATTTTAGCTCAAAAGCAACCCTGTCCGAGGTATGACCAATCGCAACAACGTCTGCTAGCCTACCCTCCGAAAGATATCCGGGAATTGTACGAAAAGAATGCGGGCGTTTTTCGTACGCTAAGCCAAGGTACTGGCCAAAACATTAGCACCATTCTCGATGTAGAGCTGCTGTACAATACGCTAGAGATAGAGAAATCGGCTGGCCTGGAACTGCCCGACTGGACGGAAGGAGTTTTTCCTCAGAAAATGCTACCGATTGCCGAACGGAGCTTAGCGCTGATAACGGAGCTACCGTTGATGAAAAAAATTAAAGGTGGTGCAATCGTGGCCGAACTGCTGGATAATGCCATTCGTCGACGATCCGGCATACTGATACCGGAGCGAAACATATTCATATATTCGGGCCACGACGTTACGCTGGTGAATTTTATGCGCGCACTGAACGTTATTGATCAGACGACAGGCAAACCGGATTTTTCGGCCACGATCGTGTTCGAGTTGCACCATAGCATCACTTTCGATGACGATTTTGAGGTGAAGCTGGTGTACTTCTTTAACAGCGAAGACAAATATCCGAAGGAGATCGAAATACCGAATTGCGAAAGCCCTTGCTCGCTCACCAAGTTCGAACAAGTGATGGATACTGTGCGTTTGAGAAACTATGACGAAACGTGCCAGCTTGTTTGAAGCTCCTCACAGAGCAGCGTGGTGTGGTGGTGGGGCAGGACAGGGGGGCCACGATCGATCATCACATTGGTGATATTACTCACAGCCTGCGTTCAAATAAGCTGCAGGTAATGTTTGATAGCTTTTAGAACCAAAATACTAAAATACCAAAAAGACAATCTCCCTAGAATCTTATTCCAAAAGGCGTCGTCGTTACAAAAAAAAGAATCTTTGTTTTGTTACCATGTGTTATTTTTCTAATAAACTAAAAATGTTTTCAAATTGGAGGATTTTGTTATTACAGCAAAGAATACCACGATCGCACAATTTGAGTGGGTAAGCAAAAATAAATCGTTCAATTGATCAACCATGAGCTAAAGCAGCCAACACATTGTACATAACAGCCACAACAGAGAGAAAATAGTGTTGAAACTCAAGTATTTATTTTGTTTATCTTATTTTTCTTTTGTACGCAAGTTTTGTAAAAGGATGTAAAATGAAAGATACATGAAAGATCGAACGCATGCGTGCACAAGTATTGGTTTGGTGCGGAACAGGCATACCATAAGATATCGCACACCATGTTATCGCTAAAACAACAGGTCATCAAACAACATCCATTGCTGTTTCTCCGTTAAATGGTACAGAGAACGGTCGGCTGTTAGTGCACGTGTATTACACATTTAATTCTTCACTTGGCTGCATAAGCAAATACCATATGCCACTTATATCCTTTCCAGATAAGAATGAATTTTCGTACGTTCGTATCTATTTTTTTATTGGACATTTAAAATCAAACTTCCGCCAGTTCCAATTGCTTATGAAACATACAGCATCTGCGCGTGTATGACGTTACCACACAGATGAAACCTAACTCTACCAATTTCACCATTACGTACAACTACTTTTATCTGGGCAGATAAAAATAGAATCCCTACCTCTTATCGTTGTCGTCTAATACACCTAAGACAGTATTATCCAAAACTCGTTCAATTATACATTCTACATACCACAACAATCCTGCCGTAAACGAGACAAATGTGATGGGATGGTTGGGTACCAACACCATCGTTCAGTTTAGAATACCGATACCGTTAGTTGGAAACACTATTGTTGTTCGGCGGTGTGTCGATAGAATTACATGTAACGATTCTATTGTTGTTTACTCAGTTTTTTTTGCAATATTTCAAATTCCCTTTTCCATGTGTGTGTGTGTGTGTGATTTTCGATCGGTCCGAACAGAAAGAAATACGGATTATTGTGTTTTATACTTTTTTAATACGACATTTCGAAAGACCGTCTCTCAGGTAGGGGTAAATTGTCGAGGTATATGCATAAATGGTAGATTAATGCGTATAATTAATATTTAAAAATGAATAAAGTAGAGGTGCATGTTTTGTAATACGTAGTCGTCCTTCGCCGTTACAAGACATGTGTTTTAAAAGCAGAACACACTTGTGTGCTCAATCCTCCATACTTTCATTACGCTCCGGAGAGTGATCGTTATTTTTGGGCGATGTCGAACGAGACTTATCGTGCGACTTATCCTGCGATTGAGAGCGGTCGCGCGATCTTGAATGGGATCGTGGTGAGCGGGAGCGGGATCGGGAGCGCGAGCGCGACTTGTTATCCTTGGACTTGGAACGCGAGCGAGAGTGCGACTTCGAGCGTGAACGAGAACGGGAACGGGACTCATCGCGATCGCGTTTCGGCGAGCGGGAACGTGATTTTGATTTACTGTTGTCGCGCGATTTGCTGTGAAGGACGACAATAAAGCAAAAACATCAAAAGATCGTTAAGAAATGTGTCGCTTCAATTCAAGCTCGACCATCAAACAATACTTACTTTGAACGTGAGCGTGAGCGTGAACGTGATTTTTCGGGCGATTTCGACCCATTCTTCGATTTCGATCGGCTCCGAGACTTGGATCGGCTGCGCGACGAACGGCGCGAACGAGAACGGGAGCGCGATCGACGACGTGAGCGCGATCGAGAGCGGCTGCTGGATGATCTAGAGCGACCACGTCCATTACGCCCGTTACGTCCACGGTCCTCGACCAAACGAATGCGTCGTCCGTTCAGCTCCGTATTGTCCAGTTTCTCAATCGCAGTTTTCATGTCCGACAAAGTTGCAAATTCTACCACGCTAAAATTTGTTACAAGTAAAAATATAAAAATAAAAATATATAAATACCACACCACTTCGAGAATGAAAATTGTTGCAGTTATCTTACCCTTCATTTTTACGCTGTTTATGCGCATCGGCATAAGTTACTTCTCCGGCTTGGCGCATGTAGTCTTTCAAATCCTTTAAAACCCAAAATAAGTGAGAAGAAAGTTATAGAAAAAAATTAGAACAGAACACTTTTGTGAAAACCAATTCTAGGTAAAATATTCTGAAAATAAAGAATGATTATCGATTTTTAGCGGAACATTGGTAATTTTCTAGCCGGCAAGAGTTCATTTCTAGAGAAAAGGACCACTGTTTGATGGCTCAATAAGAATGCTTTACGATTCTTATCTACGATGGCGCTTTCCAACATTTGGCGCATATAAAGATAGGTGTAAAAAATCCTCCGAAATATCCAAAAATGAAAACAGAAACCGACCACATTTCTGTGCATGGTTTGTAATCTGCAGGCATAATGAAAAGAATCATTGGCATGTTGGTCAATATACGATGAGCAGGGGGTATTTTTCGATGCAGGATATGCAGCTACTACTGCCCAAGTATGGTAGTATGATATGGGGCCCAAGGAAAATGTGATTTCCACTTCTGATAACAGGTGTTTCCTTCCTTCTTAGGTGTATTCTCTGTTTTCTGCTTCCTATTTTTATAGTACAGTTTTCGAGCACATTCAATCAGCATCTAGATGGGACGTCTTTCTTCCTTCAAATACACTGATTTTGTGCGATGTCGATGAGGAATAGTTCCAGGCTTCTTCCAAAGCATGATTTCTCTTTGATTTCACATTTTTAAATGGTGTATTTAGTATCAATACTGTTTAGCAGCTACTCGTTTCATCCACGATGAGCATTTTTGTTAGAAGTATCGTTTTGATTTCTTCTCTAAAAACTTCTCTCAGAAGAGGATAGTTGCAGATCGCCCGAAATCCGGTCTCGTTTCAGCCAGTGCTCTTTTCATCCTTCAATTTGTCACGCAATCTCGTTATTACGTTGTCACGATGATGTTCCTCTATAACGTATTGTATGATTCTTTTCATTATGTCCTTCTTCAATTATTTCTCCCCCGTTCAGGCGACATGATATGCAAATAGTCTATTTTCAAACAGTAAAGATTAGTAGGGCGTTTTACTCTCCTAATCTGCTGCTGGACAGCATAATTTAGTACGACATTTGTCCCTATTATTTTAGGTAACCGAAAGGGGATAATGCTACTGGTAAGTGAGAAAGCAAATTCGTACATTAAAAGAAATTAACAGGATTGCGTCCGATAGTTTTCCGTGCTGATGATAACCATCGATTAAATTACCCTTGAAACAACACACGCGTAGAGTAAAAGTGGCGAAGATTTTAAGAAACGTTTAAATTAAATAACAAGGAAAACAAAATCTAAAAAAATCGACCATTACCTTGGCGGCCGGGCACAGTTTTGGTATTTGGGACAGTCAACGAATCATCTTTCCTTTATCATGTTCACAGAACCACAGATTTGACCTCTCCTCATCATCATGCATGTGTGTGTTTAGTGTGGATATGGAGCGGGACATGGCCGTCACTGTGCTGCAACCATCGCTAAATGCCAAAGGGGGTGGAGATTCAGTTCCTTCACATAATGTTTGACTTCTGGGTTGGAATCTGTCTTCTTCGAATGGAACGCGATCGGCGAGACCCAGCAGCGAGTAAAGGCTTCCGATGAACGAAACGGTCATCAGAGCAACGCCCGAAGAATTTCGACGTCACTACGCGATCAGCTGTTTCCTTCGCTTGCAGCTCACCACCGCAGAACCATCAAGGAACGTTCATCTTTCAAAACATCGCGAAGGAAGAATGTGTAACGGCTGCACCATTGCCATTGGTCAAAAGTATAGACGATGATACGAAGTTTGATAAACAGGTATCATCCCAGTTGACTAAACCTCATCATCATGCTAGTGTCATCTTCTCTCCAGCCACAATCGATGAGTGTCCATGTTCTCGAGTGGATGAAATGGATTGAAATACGCATTTGGCGGGGGAAGAAAGCAGTCAAAGCTTGAAAATAGAAAAGAAAAAAGGAATAGAGCATACGCCTACGACGTTTGGATGAACTGGTCCCGATGGCATCGCCGGTTCGCGCTCGTTACATATCCATATAGTGGGGCCGAGTCGCATCTTCATTCACGCGGAGAAGGGTCTCTCCCTCTCGCTTCCTTGGTTCATGTTACACCAAGTTCCGACATTAGTTTGAAGGCTTCAACAGACAGCAGGTGCACTACACCGCATCGGATCGCATTTCGGAAGGAACCACAGACGAGTACATTCTTGGCCATCATTGGAACGTGTAAGATAGACATCCTTTTCATCATCGTCATCTGGCGTTGCAATGGACCGGAAACTTTCGTCCCAAAGGGCGAATATGGAGAGCACAACTATGTGACGAGATTGCTGATTGGTGCATGTGAGCTATTGCTGTCGTAGAACTGCGATTATGCACACGAAAAGGTAATCGGTTGGGAAAAAACATCATCCAAACTGGGCAGCCCGAGTGCAGTCACTCCACTTCGTCTAAACCCCGTTCCGTTGGAGATTGAAGCAAGTAGATCTTGATATGCCGCCAAGACGAGTGTCCCCCTGAACCAAATTCTGACTGCGCTGTCTTATTGCGATTGAAGGCCAATAACGTTCGTCCGAGTGTTCATCGGTCACTGATTGAGCCATTACATAGCGTCATCCCTTTCTACGCTCATCCGATTACCAGACCAAGGGGCAGCGATCGATCGGTCCTTGGGCTCGCACAAATCTTCAAAATTAATCAATGTGAAAAATTTTCAAGAATTAGTGTACCATTGATAAAGTTAGGAAGAGATTGTGTTAGAAAGAAAAAGAAGGAAATGAAAAACCAATGGAACTTTAACGGTACTTTTCTGATTTGTCGCCGTCGCTGGACCACAGAACTTTGGGAGCGCTCCAATATCATCCATTCCGTATCCAGAGAATGTGATTGCAGATGCGTGTTGCAGAAGGGGTATTCATTCAGATGAGCTGCCTTCGTTAGGCTTATCTTTTCATCTTCTTATCAACGTTAATCGGCTTTTGGGCCGAATTCCTTCAAACCTTGCATCGATTCCAGGAGAATAATGTCGAAGTAAGATGGCTGTGTCTTTTATGCCTTGAAATGGTGAGTTACGCTTCATCTTTATCCGATTTCAGTCATGTGGTTTAGAGGATAGAGCCAAACATCCATCATCCGTCATAGAAGCAATCTCCAGAGTATGTGAATGATGTTTATCGCATTTAGCACTAGCTGCTCGACACTACCGTGATGATTCTTATTTTTGACCAACCAAAAGACGTCTTCTATAAGCGCTTAATCGTCCTTCACGAAGTTGATGCACTGTAACGATACCTCGTCCGAATGACCGTGCATGTTCTCTTCCCATCATTTGCTCCCTAGTCATATGACGTGTTGCGTTCAACAGGCGCTACCACACAGTATTATGTGTAAACCCTAGTTCTATGACCTCTCTCATCATGAAATAAGGGCAGCCGCCTTAACGGAAAGAGAATATAATACATATACAATTTTACTACATTTACGTTTACTAGTTATGCTGGCTGATAGAAAATGTTGCTAATAGTTTTGAATGCACCTTTCCATCTAAAAACGTACCCTGTTCACGCAACTACATCACCTCATTCGGACATATGTAAAATTATTCTCTCATTAAACAAATTCTAAATTATTAAGATCACCATCGTAACTGTCTAACCGTTATCGATACTTATAATGTTATTCAAAAACTCAAATCGTATTGAAACAAACAATAACTTGCAACAATGCACAATATATGCTAAATTTTTAGTGAAAATACATTCATGCAACATTTGTTTTCGAACCATGTCGAATGTCTTTCAAAATTATACATAAATATAAAGCACGATTTAATGAAATTCGTTCGAAGGCGAAAGGAAAAAAAAAATTACGGATTTCCATATTGTTTATGGATGCCCGCTTGTCTTTATAATAGTTTACATTATCACATATGTTGGTCATTCTTCCCCAAATAATGGCATTGTATTTTTTTTTAAGAAACTGATTTTATATTTAAGGCGATCAAATTATATAGGAATCCATCGAACCAATTATATTTGTTATTCTCTTTTTGCATTTAGTATTTTACATATGAAAACTATTGTTTGTTATTTCAATACTAAAACAATTATTCAATATAAATATCAGTTTTCAATTTGTATCAAGCGAAGTGTTTTTTAAATCGTTCTGCCTTTAATGTTTCAAGTTTATATTTTGTTATCTATGTTGTGAATTATCAATTGCAACAAGCGTGATTAGTACAGAGAAGTTATATGCATAATTAACTCTACAATCACTTCATGAAAACCGCAAAGCAAAATTAGTCGGGTCTTTCAATCAATAGGAGGAGAAAACATTCATTTGTCAGTCACAAGAAACAACTTATAATTCAAACTCGCTGGATATTTTCAAGTGTCTGGCTGTTGTTATCTGTTAAATTATGAACTATACAATAATCTTCGAGTGAAAATAGTTTCTGATTAAAAAAAACTCTAATAATAAAACAAACATAGAATTAATTGCTATACGTAGACTAACGATAGCTAATAATACGTTAGTTCAAATCTGCTAATGAATATTCTGTCCCAGTATGGATAACGACAATTAGCGGATGGCACAAGAAAAATTCAAAATGCAGGAAGAATTGTTTAAACTTCCTCCTTTCTAAACTTGTTTAATAATAAAAATCAAACCATATCGAAACATCAATTGCATCATCTGATTTGTTCTTCTCTTCCATATCGTATAAAACATTAACAATCGTACCTTACCCCGTATAAGTAAATGAAAAATTACATACCTGCCAGCTGACACGGGTTGATAAATTCTCCACAACCAGACGATATTCGGTGCGAAGCGGCGGTCCATAGCGGGAACTGTTCCTGGAATTGCTTTTATATCTAAACCAACAGTTCAAGGGATTGTGTGTTATTAATACTAATCGGAGGGTTCCTTATTTGACACCCATCACGTTACTATACTTACTTGTCATACCTTCCACCACGACGGTCCCTATCGTATCGATCTCTTTCACGGTAGCCGCTGGGACCACGTGCAGTACCCCTTGCAGGTTCCACAACAACTCTACGAAACAAATCATCAAAAACAAACATAAGGCTAGGTTATTAGGTGTAAAAAAAAGAGATAATTTTTCGACCAAAACTGTCGATTCTTTCGTATCTGATTATGAGAGGACTGTGTATGATGCGTAAAAGATATACATTACTCACCTTTCTCCCAGCAGCTCCTTCCCGTTCAACTCGTATACGGCGTCATCCGCATCACGATAATCCTCAAATTCCTATGAAAAAATAAACATCGAAACGTAAGATTATCTAGATTTTAACGTAATTCCTAACGTAACTGTACTTACAACGAAACCATAGCCATTCTTAATCAGAATATCCCTTGTCCTGCCATAACCTTTGAAGAAGCGCTCCAAGTCGCGTTCCCTGACGCCGTACGGCAAACCGCCTACATATACGCGTGAACCGACCATTACTCGTTACAGGTCCTTTATTTTTCACATTGCATGTAAATAGTTGAATAAGAAAACGATTACAATGCCGTTTCCATGCATTCGGTAAAATACATTTCGATTTGCAGGCTAAATATTTTTCATCACGCGAACTTCAAACATGGCGGCTTTACACCCTGTTTTCCGCATTGCACACGATGGCACCTCATGCCGGGTGAAGAACACGGTGGTTTCCGGAAACGCCATTTCCGAACCCACCAGCTCATTTGTTACGTACCTGGTACAATACTATATCAAATGGTTGTAGATTTGCTATTAGCTGAAATTAAAGGTGATTTAACCAACCGAATTACTTTCCGGTTCACAATTCCACAGATTTTTCACACCGTCGCACGCACACGCCTGTACTGCAACTCGCTTCGAAGAATCTGCTCTAGCACTACTCTTCTTTTTCTCGTTCAGCAAGGGTACGCGACAGCACAGTAGTCGAGTGTGCTGGTCATCGCAAAAGAAGTGAAAGTGAAACACAAAAAGTAACGAATTACAGCGATTGTTTGGAAAATGAGAAGTTTGATCTGAATCTTGTGTTATTTTACAAAATGCCTATCTATCGCTCAGAAGATGCGTTTTCAGAAATTAAAACTGGAATGGATCGTTGATCCAATTCGCGCTGTCGAGATGTTTCGCCCGCACAGTGAAGTATGAGAATAATGAAATTAATAGAAAAACAAGCAAACAAACTAAAAAATGTGAAAACCTTCATATCTTTTCTTGATATTGGAAATCACACAGCTATCGAAACAGGAGTTTTAATATTTCGGCTTTTCAAATCATTAAAAAAGAAAAACGAACGTTATCATCGGGCGAGTTGTATAAACTTGGGGCGAAAAACTGTCAACTTTTGACAGCAGTTTTTGTGTTCTTTTTCTTTGGAAGTTTGACATTTGTGATGTGTCTGGATTTCTTTTTTCCCGTAGAAAACTCCAAATAGCTTCGACCAATATCCCGAGTTTACCGTTTTAAAACGTACGAATTCCTGCGGCGTTCTTGCGGTGCAGTTGTGAGCCAGAACCTCACTCGTTATCCTTAGTTCGATTGCTTTAGCTTTCGTTTCGAACCCGTGTGGTATTCGCTGGCATATTATCTCGATAAGGCAGACGTTTCCACCGTTCCACATTACTCATTGCTATAATTATTCTCTAAGTGAAATTACATTTCCGAATGACTGTAAAGAAAAGCTTTTGAATTAGTGCAAAAAAAAAGATAGAACGTTTCCCAGGCTGTTAGTCAAAAGTGTGGTAACGTACATCGCATAATTCGCGGTTCGGCCAACTGTTGATGAGTCACAGTGCATTTTTATCACGGTAGAAAGTGTTGTACGGGATTACCGCGGTCCGCTAATAACAACCACAATGTTCAGTTTCTTGAAAAGAGAAACGAAAACGGAGGAGGTGGTAGAAAATGTGTTGGGAGAGCTGAAAAAGATTTACCGTAGTAAATTGTTGCCACTGGAAGAGCATTATAACTTTCATGACTTCCACTCACCGAAGCTGGAGGATTCGGATTTCGATGCGAAACCGATGATTCTGTTAGTTGGCCAGTATTCCACTGGTAAAACCACCTTCATCCGGTATTTATTGGAGCGCGATTTTCCCGGCATCAGGATCGGGCCGGAACCGACGACGGATCGCTTTATTGCCGTTATGTATGACGACAAGGAGGGTATGATACCGGGCAATGCGCTTGTAGTCGACCCGAAGAAACAGTTCCGTCCGCTGGAAAAGTATGGCAACGCTTTCCTAAACCGTTTCCAGTGTTCCCACGTACCGTCTCCCGTGCTGCGGGCGATATCGATCGTCGACACGCCCGGTATTTTGTCCGGCGAGAAACAACGTGTAGATAGAGGCTACGATTTCACCGGAGTCTTGGAATGGTTTGCAGAGCGCGTCGACCGCATTATACTGCTGTTTGATGCACACAAGCTCGATATTTCGGACGAATTTCGTCGATCGATCGAAGCACTGCGGGGACACGACGATAAAATTCGGATAGTGCTGAACAAGGCGGACATGATCGATCATCAACAGCTGATGCGTGTGTACGGTGCTTTAATGTGGTCCCTCGGCAAAGTACTGCAAACACCGGAGGTGGCAAGGGTTTATATCGGTTCCTTCTGGGATCAACCCCTACGGTACGACGTAAACCGAAGGCTGTTCGAGGATGAAGAGCAAGATCTTTTCCGAGATTTGCAATCGCTACCTCGTAATGCAGCCCTGCGCAAGCTGAACGATCTCATCAAGCGGGCCCGTCTAGCCAAGGTCCATGCGTACCTCGTTTCGGAGCTTCGAAAAGAAATGCCGCCCATATTCGGCAAAGACAGCAAGAAAAAGGAGCTGATCAAAAATCTTGGAACTATCTACGATCGTGTTTGCCGGGAGCATCAAGTATCGATCGGAGATCTGCCGGACATTAAGAAAATGCAAGAAGTGCTCACTAATCAGGACTTTACCAAGTTCCATTCGATTAAAATGCCGCTATTGGAGGTTGTGGATCGCATGCTGGCCGTGGATATTGCTCGATTAATGAGCATGATTCCACAGGAAGAAATGCAGTTGGTTTCGGAGCCGCTTGTCAAAGGTAGGTACTTTCGTTTACATACTCATGCTTGCAGAAACCTACAGTTACGCAATCCCCACTACACTTTATGGGCGTTGTACGCGCGCGTACACACATGACCAAGTTCAATCCCTTTTATCTAATCTTTCTTGGAACTGTATTCGTACATCGCTTGCAACACATGGTCGTCAGGACAAAAACAGCTTTTTGAAAGAGAACAACATATTAACCCTTTTGTCGAGCAGCAAGGCCAATGCATCATTCTTCACTGATAATGTGCCACAGTACTCGCTAAAGCATAGCCTACTTTTAGCGCAATTGGTTACAAGATACAGCCCAACTAAGTAGCGGCTATCATTCGAGCTTCAGCGTGTACGGAACCGGTTTTAGTCATTGCTGCACTAGCGTCGATTTAACCGTACAACTTACACAGTGTCGTCCGCTTTTTCATTTGTAATTGAACTCCATATCAGTAGAAGACTGGTTAATTGCAAGTGTATTTTTTTTGTAGAGAATCAATCAGATGTTGTGTAATCTTATTTTAAATACTGAATGCCTTTCACACTTGACGGGCACATCCACTTGAAAGGGGAAAATAAGAATTAACTCACTGACGGAAGTGTTTGATTCATGGAGAAAAAAGGGCAACGAATGGGAAAGCTGCAAGCTTAAGTATGTTTCAAAATCAAGCATGAAGTTAATTTATCCGTGTCATATGTTTTGCTACCAGCTCGTCGGGAGCATGGATGTATTTTTAACTAATCTTGCTTTGTTGTTTATCTAAAGCGAATTCCGTTCCGAAGGCAGCGTATAATCGTTATGAAGGTTACTTGGTATTCGTTGGCGTTGTTTGGAAGATGTGGCAATCCACCCGCAGTTTGTTGTTTCTGGAATGAAAATGACCGGTTGGGTCACGTTCAGCCAGTGCACTATTCTGTTCTGCAAAAGGAATTTATGTGTTGGTTTACTTGACTATGTTTGTATGTAGTTGCATTGATTTCATGTTACACGATTGGCGATCTGTTGCGCTCTACGACCTACTACTTCTCTTCGTGTGACGTTATCGTTGATGGATTTGTGTTGCCTTCTTGTCACATTTCGCCCTCCAGCTACATTCCACCCATCGCACTTACAGCTGACCGGCCATCGACGATTAGAGCGATGATGTTAATTTCAGAGCAACATCCATGCCGGCGAATAGATCGTTGGATCACAATTAGCATTGTACGGCGGCTATGTGACATTGTGCGTGGTTAGACTGTTTATCGGTCAGCATTGGCCGTTCACTTGTTATGTTTTGCTCCATTTGCAATTTTGCTAAACTGCCGAATGATGAAGATACATAAGTGGAAGCGGGAGAATACTTAGATCATCCGCCTCCACTGGTTTTGAAGCGTCTGCTTGGCTAGATGCACTTGGCGATTTATCATTGAGGCATGGAAGTTGAACCGGACACACTTCTTGATCAAAACTGAAGGCTGTTAAAAGGCAAAGGAGGGTTTCGCGAGTCCATGGAAAACACTTACAAGTGGCGCACATTCGTTAGCAATTTACTATAAATTGCTCAATGAGCACTGTGGCCAGTTTTGCATGCGGTCTTGAACAATTGAATGTGTGTAGTTGTCCATTCATGCGTTCTGCATTTTTGGAACGACGGATATATAATAAACTTGCTATTGCTGGGAGTATATATACCGGTCGTACGATCGAATCGCATCTGGATCAATCAACTAATGATATCAGCTATTGATGAATCAAGACTTACATCATATTATGAGGATGCCAAAGCCGGCAAAGGTTGGAAGGAAGTTTGTATTGTGGCTCGAAACTGTTGCTTCTGTACGCTGAACCAGGCTGATTGTTAAGAGGTTTTTATTTGACCCTTGTTTACTATAGTTATACTATATTATACTATAAGAGTGAGTTTTTTTTGCATTTGTGTCAATATTGTATACTTAATTTATGCATTTAAACAAATCATTAATAAGACAGTGGCATTGGTGGATACATTTGGCATAGATGTCATAAAATGTAAAAATTTGAATCAATTTAAAGATCGCTTTAATATGACTAATTGAAGAAAAGCAGCAACACATAAATACTCTATTTATACAGGTTTTGTTAATTTAGGACATTCGTATCATTTTTTGGAATAATTTTACATTACACGGGCGTGAAATGCTTGGTTTATTAGGTACAACCTTGTTGAAGTTAGCTGTATTGTGGATGGAATTCATGATTCACAGCATGAAATGTGCCCTAGGGTTGGAGTTAACGGATGAGTAATGTAGTAAACGGTCATATTTGTTATGTACAATGCCTTGGTCAATAGGCGTCAGTTGAGGGTGGTGCTTGACGCTTTCAACACAGCGGAAACAATTGTGTTCTTTTTATCGTAGTGCCAAAGTGGCGAAAAATCCGAAAATGATAATAGCTGTAGAATTTCGTGTAAACGCAGTCGGCTTCAATGGTAGGCCAGGCGCGTTTTTGCAGCACGACTAACAGTCCGTTATCGGTCAAAGCAAATGCACGGTCGATTGCCCTTCCAAATCAAATCATGCCTCATGCGTTGTTCCCAGAGTTTATTCTTTTGGAGGGTAAAAACTGATTTTGAATAAGTCAACAACATGCATGAAGTAAAGAAGGATTTATACGAGTGAATGTATATTCCTCACTCAGCATTTCGGTAAATGTTACTAATTGAACCAATAAAATGCCCAGCGGTGTAGTTGGAATGGAGAATAAGTTAAATTAAAATTTTCATTATATCTTTTACTAACTCTAGATTACTACATGTAATGAATGCAGTAGGTATTATTTGTGGTGTTTTGATTGGTACCATATTGTATATTTTTACCAATGGACTAATTTACAGATAATTAAGGTTATGGCAATTCAGACTAGCAGATTGTAGTGCCTAAAAGAAGAAAGTATGGCGTATGGTATAGTATACACGCGTATATTTTAAATTTCTTTACTTGTTTTATGGATCTCGAATAGGGAAAGAGTTAGTTTGAAATAAAATGAAATTGCTTAGATCAGACATGTTTGATGTCACTACCTTTATCAGTTTCCTCTTTGAATGATAGGATTTTCATGCAATTGCAATGAACAAACATTGGTATGAAGATGTCGAAGCGATTCGTGAGAGCGGGATATGGCATGGAAGGTGTAATGGATTGTTCTTTAACAGTTTAAAACATTCTACTCACACCGATCCGTTTGCTGATTGTGGACGAGGTGCGACCTTCTTACTTGTGCAGAAGTTTATCCGTGACTACCGCTCATTATTCTTCATGTGAAATGTGCTAACAGGCTTGTGTCATATCGTAAAAAGCGTGAACGAACCTGCGTGTTGAAGGTATTTGTTTCTTGAAATATTCCAAACACCAGCTGTGAAAAAGCGCTACATATAAAAACTGTTTCACGTCCTACAGTGATTATCTTGTTTTTTTTTTCCTCAACTGTAGGTGTTTCAAGCGAAATGTTTGTTGTTATGTTTCCTCTTGTTACTGGACGAAGGCACCTTCGGGGTTAAACATTACGAATGTAGTATTTTTACCGCAATTTCATGTTTATCAGTAACAAGTTGCAACTGGGTGTGGATTATATTTCTCACCTGAAAATTCCATGAACATTAATCATCATCTTTTATGAAGAAAAAATATTCTACTTGAGGTGTTTAAGTGGACCATCACGCCTGAAGCACTTCGTAACGCCATATGTTGTGTGTCCAATGGGACATTGACGTGAGCTCTATTGATATTATAATGGTAAATAGATGGAGAGCATTGACTAAGCACCGCCATGTGTTGGCACTTAGAGTACCTGGCAGTGAGTGTTGGGAACTGTGCGAATATCTTTGAATATATGCTCCTATACCCGTGACCAGAAGTAAGCAGTGATTTGCCAGTGGCATGTTTAGCCCAGCACTGCTGGATTTTTTCCATGGTACATTTTGACGAACACCCCCCCCCCCCCCACCTACACTAGCAGAGGAGATATTTTCTATCGGCGTTTCCCTATGGTAAACTTTGTCAAGTGCAGGACAAATTGGTGTAAGATGTACAGAAAGTCTCTCCATGAATGATGTGCGTCAAATAGCTGTGATAACAACATTTCCAAGTTATATTGAGAATTCTATTGCAATCACCCTCGTGGCGTAAAATAAGGAAGTGAGTTATGTTTTGTGACTAAGTTATTTTGCCTAGGCATTCTTATTCTAAAGGTATGCATAGAAGATGCACGTATCCTACAGGGTGGCATTTTTTTTTGAGTTTCATGTAAAACATACATTAAACTTGGTCGCGAATGTACGTCTTTACGGTTTGAATTGACTACGCGTGGCTAAGACGATTGTTTTGAATGTTTTTGATATTGCATAGTGTTGATATTATAATACCAACAACTAGAGATGAATTTTGTTGTGGAAAGAAACCATTGTTTGCACTAAGTAGCTTTTTTAATTCTGCAATGTAAATCAAGCTAACCAGCTTTAAGTGAGAATAAACAGTATTGATAACGTTTTTTCTTCTGGTAGTAGCATCAGTTTTGTTTCACTATCGTTCCACTTTCACTGCTGACATAACCCGCGCTTTGCTAAGTAAGTTATATTTGCACTTCCTATCATTGTGCTGCAAAGTGTGTGCACAATCTGGAATAAAAAATCAAAGATAAGCTAACAAAAACACACTCTTTTTTATGTCTGTCTATCTCACTCGGAATCCGTATTGTTGTGATGTGTTTCGATGGATATTGGTGTTATTTTTTATCCCAAAAACCCACAGAATCATCACGAACGTGTCGTCAGCAACGTGCGTGCCGTGTTAGTGGTACTTGTGTCAAGCGTTTCGGTTATATTGTCATAAGGAGAGGTTTTGAAGAATGTGTGCAAAAAAAAAAAAATAAAAGATCAAAATTGAAGAAAAAAGTAGCACATTCAGGGTGACACAGAAGAGATTTCGAATAAGGGTGACAAAACGACACGGAAATAGCTTTATCACATTGTTGGTATAGGTTGTGGTGAATGAACCATGAAGCATGAATACGATGGCAGCCTGCTCAGCAGATGCAATTTGTGGCTCCTTTTCAATCTCCTGTTTGTCTCGATCATTCCACATCCCGTTGTAATGGAGTACGTGATGAGCATTGCACATATATTACTAAATTAAACTACACCATTTGGTTGGGTGGGTGGAGATTTTATTTTTCGGTTTAAAGGTAAACTTGCTTAAGCTCACTCGTATGTGTTGGTCATCGATTGACAAGAGCGCGAAAACTGTATGCTGATCTATCTACTTTAAATATCCTTTTCTTTTCTTCGGTTCCTGTTAGCTGCATCAGTTTCCGTCGTAATATATGCCGTAAAGCTTTTATTATGATGTTCATGATTGAGCATAAAGTTTGAAAATGGGATTCATCACTCGTCGGTACAACGAGGAGTGACATAACTACGCTCATGTTTTATTGTGCTCAGTTGAAATATTTTGCTAAATCAATTTACTCCCACAATGCAGCATCAGCCATCGCCTTTCCCAACATTCTTTCCTGGCTGAAGAAGGAAAGGTAATGTAATAGCAGACGCTAATAGAAACTTTTTCTTCCCATGTTTGAGCATTTTTAGATGAAAGCAAAATTTGCTTTCGAAGGTTCACTTTGGTTTTCTTTTGCATCGTTGTGCCCCTGTTTTGTCCTATTTATGGGCCCGAACAAAGCAGAAACCAATGTCAACCGTCGTTATGATATCTTATCGTGTTTGCTATGGCTGTAGCTGGAATTGTATGCCCGGGAGTTGGGTTTCGTCAAAATTGTAGGTTATTGGATGGATATGCTGACAGGGGATGCTTATTTTATTTTGTTCTGTTTTTTTTGTTTTGCTGTTCCTTTCGTTTTTCGTACCTTTTGCAATTGTCGCCACGATTCCGTCAAGCCCATGCTTGTAGTGTGGACTATGGATATGATGAACAGTCGACGTTTGATTTTGGACGCCGAAGAATGGCTAAAAAGAATGTAAAGCTATGTTCATAACCGCCCAGAACCGTATCCTGTTGGTCGGGACATATCAAGTGACCCGTAAATTTAGTCGTTACACATTTCTAATGCGTTCGGTATTGGTCTGCGCGCGAACAAATAACATGGAATCCGAAAGCCTTACCGAAGTAAAAAGCAAAATTTCTCTCGCTGGAGTATAATAATCGATCTTTACTTTCGATGTGCTGTCGTGGGCTAGGGATGGTTCCGGCATGCTTCATCGAGGTATTCGGTATAGAGTATGCCCTTGGGGTTTCTGTTACTTTTCTTGCCGA
This sequence comes from Anopheles rivulorum, assembly GCA_018908115.1. Lineage (NCBI taxonomy): Eukaryota > Metazoa > Arthropoda > Insecta > Diptera > Culicidae > Anopheles > Anopheles rivulorum. Next base: position 5,733,221 of record CM032177.1, read on the forward strand.
AATGGTTCAAATCCCTGTTGGCGGTTACGCGTGGTTCATTGCTGTGGTTTGATATTTAAAAATTGAAGCCAGTTTTCGTAGAGGCGAAAAAACAGCAAAGAAATGGTTTTGTTGCTTTTACGTTGATTAAAACTTTTTCGTATTTTATAGAAAGAAGTCAAGTTTTTTTTTTCTCTACAGACCCTGCTCTGGGCCATGTATTGCCAGTTTTGTGTTCTTATATAACCGTCAAATAGTCGAACAAAATGTACGATGCAAACTTGAAGTAACGTCGAAAGATGGAATTTAATATTACTTTCCATTTAGGCGGTTATGACACCGCGGATACTGTAAATAGTTTGCAAGATATTTCAAATTTGTTTCTCAAGTAAAATAGGCAAGCTTTTACAATCAAAGTTCGTTTCACTGATTTTTTCGAACGATAATGAGGTAAAGTTTTTCGTTATCTCTTTTGTCTTGATAAAATCGTATCTAAGCTTATTGAACTTGTTGAATAGTATTGCAAGGCTACGTAAAGTTTGCACAACGTCTGTTTCGTCATAGCACAAATAATATGGATTTAAAGCATTACAAATGGAGTTGAGCTTACTAAATGTTGAATAAAACCATGTTTTACTTCTCAAAATGTTTAATTTGCGAAATTCATTTTTTTATTTATGTTCTACATTGTTTATCGTTTTCGGACTAATTACTTATTGATTCCGTCCCTTCTGATAGATACATTCAATCTATCACAGTATTTACCATTCCTTTCCTATTGTATGGAAGAACTAATCTGGTTTCGTGGAAGATTTTCTATTTTTAGGTGGCCATTGTACAAATGCTAAAACTGATGATTGCAGCGGTTATTCTTTTGCCTTTTGACTCACATGGGACCGAATTGCAAATTAAATTGAAGTGAATTTTTGTGTATTTTTGGCATTCACAAAAGCTGCAGTGCTTTGCGTCCCAATTGTTTTACCAGTTAGAATTAATACTACCGATCGATGGATTTAAAAATCGTGATGTCGAGTGGCACATTTTGGATCAATTTGACACCAAATGACAGCATTCTATGCAGTCAACAGATCGGTAAAAGTAAAGTTTTGAGAATTAATAAACAATATAGTAAGTATATTATTAATGTTCAAATTAAACAGCTGAAAAGGTTAAATGTAGGAAAAAAATTCTTTTTCGTCGATTGTGCACTCTAGTTTCAACAAAATTTGCAATATAAAAAAGATCGTTTGTAAACAAAACAATAAGGCATTGTTGATATTGTGGTATTAATGTCAAATGTCCTGGGAAATTATGATAAATTTTGTGAGAAATGTTTTTTGGGATTGCAAATAGCCAATGTTTTTCAAAATAATAAATAAATTGCTATATGTAATTCCAAACATGAGACATGGACGCCAGCTCAAAGAATATGAAGTCAAAACTGTAAACCTCTAGCAGGAATAATGAGTGGCCAACGTTTTTGTCCTGCACTTGTCTCAAAGCATGGTTGGGAAAATGTGATGTGTGTGCAGTTGTGCATTGGAAGCTGTAACAACATGGCTTAATAGCATAGTAGCAGAAAGATAGAGAAAGAGAGAAAGAGAGAGAGAGAGATAGAACAGCTTTGGCAAGCACGTGCACAACGGCATCGTTTGAGATCGGATGCCACATGTTCGCGCATAAAATTTGTCTTGCCGGTCCGTAGTGTGAAACTGTCATCTAGGGCGAGGTCGTCTCGTTTGGATGCATGCTCCTGTAAAGTGAATTGCTTCCCGAGCATATTCTTTGGTATCGTTGTTCTTGGCTTTTGTTGTCTTCCAACTGGTTCCATGTTGACTTCACCTTCTTGGTTGGTTGGTTGGCAGAGCCGTTGCTAAAGAATAGGTGACATATCACAGAGCGAGTGTGTGTGTGTGTGTGTGTGTGTTTGTTTTAAATTACATAAACACTCTACATTAGCGCAATGGTTCCCGGATACGGAAATGTCTGCCGGATGCTGGGTAGTTGCGGCAACAGGCAAATGCGCGTGACTAAGACCAGAATTAATGGTGATGAGAAGAATAGGAGATATTTAAGGCTGGCGGATATCCAGTGAACCAGTTAGCAGCTTTTTGTTTTGCACCATGTTCTCTACGATCGCCATGAAAATGGTGGCGGTGGGTGGGTTTTTGCGGTATTAATTATTCAGTGCAGTGTGCCAGTGTCATTTTTTTGGGATCATCCTTGTTTGTTTTTTTTTGTTCTTTTTTACCTTTTTTATCCATAATATTTCATTACTTTTCCGCTTTCGGTGTGTACGAGCACCGTACGTTCATTTTTGCAGCTCCAGTTTGGCACCAATGAGGGCAACTTTGCCAGCATTAAATCCCTCTGGAGATGGAAAGTTCAACCCGGCACGTTTGCGGCAAGGGCAGCAAAGAGTAGAAAGCTAAATTTTTGGGAAACCTCAAAAGCTGACAAAAGCTGTGTAGCCATGGTATGGTGGCCGTCATCGGCAAGGGGGTAATTTTTCAATTTTCCCCATCAACGAGCCACCAAACGCGTGTGCTACCTTCCTACCTATACACCTACACGTACCATCCTATACCTAGAAAGCTGCCGGGTAGGTATGCTGTTTGCATGCTGATGAAGTTTGACCGTCCACCGAATCTTCCACCGGACCATCGCGAAAACTGATGGTGTCCCGCGTTCGGGCGTGTGTAGCTAAAGCAAACAATGCTGTACTGTCGGTACAGGCGAACTAAGAAAACATTTTGTCGTATCGTGCGACTCTGCCCATGCGAATATTGTTTTAGTGGTCATCTGCCGTATTTGCTGGAAGTGGGTGTGCATTTCATAGGGCGAGGACAAGGTTTTCATATAGCAAAAGCGGCCTCACCGTGCAGTTGGCAAACAGGCGAATCTTTGTGGCCCATCTACTTTCGGGAGTTATTTCATGTTTTTGTTTTGCTGTCTTCTGTGCTAAAAAAACAAAAAAAGTTGACCTCATTCTTTCTCCCATGAACTATCTAACCTTTCTCCTATTCCACTGCTCCACTGGAATATCCAGCAAAGCATTTGTTAGAGTGCGCCCCCGGGCCAGGGATAGCCCTGGTTTGGGGAACTCTGCAGGATGCATGTTCGTGTTGTTTACTGCAGCACTGTACGCAGCTGGTCGGGAGCTACCAGTATGTCTTGTGACGTGCGAATTTTCTTTTGATGCTGGCGTCTGTCGGTCTGTGTATCTGTCTGTCGGGTCTGTCTGCCGTACCAGTGAGGGGGCGATGTTTTCGTACGTGACGATCTGTTTGTCGACTTTTCGGACAGCTTCCGTACTTGGTAAGAATCGGGGGCAATATGTGATTAAGTGAAGATTTCATTTCAGTGCCATTTTGTTCCCTTATAATTTCTGGTTCACTGGATGTCAGTCTACAAATCTATTTTTTATGTCACGATTTCGCCCATCCACGTCACGGGTGCAATGCCGTAGCAATAACATGTGCGATAATTGACAGGCATGTCTGTAAATTGTCCCAGACAATGAAGAGCACGAATGTATTTATGATTTGATACAAGCATCGAGGACGCCTTCCCGATGCTGAATCTCGTCCCACATTCTAGCCGTTCGGCAATGGATTCATTCGCCCTTACAATTATCATCTTTTGCTTGAAATTCTTACATATTTTAATGATCTGTGCCAATAGGGCAGAGTTTTTGGCACCAACAAACATTTTGTTGAATTCATAACCCACGGTACAACTTACTTCTGGAGTCAATTTAAACAGTTGAGAAAATTCAATGGAATGATACTATTGCCAGTGTCTGGGAGGGAAAGCGTAGCATCCGATAAAACAATAGTTTCGCTTTTATTTACTGCCATTCGGCATTCGGCATTGGTATAAATCAGATTGAAAAATAGTTTCCATTTTCTACTTCCATTCTACAGAGGCGTTGATGTGGGATGCCGAATGATGCAGTTTTCTAGATTCTATTGAAACTTTAGTTCGAAGACAGTGCTGTGTGTAGGAATGGTGTGTGAATATTGAAAACGGTATAACTTTAAGGTCGATAATTGGGTGATAGGAAAATGTTGGAAGATTGGATTGCAAGATATTCGGCTGCAAATGGAAATGAATAAAAGCAGAAACAAAAGTTTTGCAATCTCGGCATCTTGAAAATGAATCATTGAACCATGGGCGCAGCCACTGAACCGTAATAGGTGTCACTTGTCTATTTTGGAAGCGCTTCTTTTGGGGACGGCCACACGTTGGTTTATCAGGCCACAATTCCAACTTTCCACAAAAGAACAAACAACACACATCCATCAAATTGTGTTGTCGTCTGTGGGTGGTGGACTGCGGCTTTCAAGGATTGCTTTCAACTGTTCCCATTGGAGTGATATGTTGCTTTCTTGTCACTTTCTTCTGTGTAATAGCTATTCCCTGTTATTTACGTAAGTTGCTTAATTGTTGTTCTTACCTGGCAGTGGCGTTATTTACTTTGCTTCCTCCTAGCATGACAAGCACAATCTCAAAAAGAAACATTGGACTCAGAGAAAGTACATTGGAACAGGTAACATTATGGTTGATGTAATGCGTTTTTAAACAATTCTGCCTGATATTTGCAAGTTGGTACATTCACTACCAACTTCTATCAACAAATTAAAGAGCTAATCATTTAACATCGTGCGAAAATAGTAAATCAAATTAAATTTAAAAAAATGTTGCATTGAAGTCGCAAACGCAGGCATCGAATGGTATATAACAAAACAATTTCACGTACCGCCAAGTATCATTTTATGGTAATAGCTAATAGAATAGCATTCTACTGGAGCATTGAACATTCCAATGAATAGCAAAATGGAATAAAAGTAAATTGGAGCAAAACAGTTTTTGCGCTGCAGAAGTAACTGAATTGGAATTCCGGCCAGGCATTTTTGCGCCAGTTTTTATAAACGTTCTGCGGCAATAAAAATCAAACGGCTCGAAACAACTGAAAGACGCCAAGTACGTAGCTGGGAGTGCCTTGGGAGCAACGCAACGGCATTGTACTCTGGGGTTCAGGAGAACGTTGCACGCACGTGATTGATTGGCAATTTTCGTTAAGGCTTCCCATCCGCGCGTCGCATCTCGTGTACGTACGTTCGGCAAAGTGCTAAAGAACATAACCAATGTGTAAAGGATGCATGGGTACGGCAAGGGATGGGATGAGGTTGTTCTTCGTCTCTCGTTAGGTAATGGGTGTCTTATACACCACGGCACACGTTTTAGGCAAACCACGGTGTTGTGTTTTGTGGCAATTTCCTCTAGTCTGCGAACCGTGCTAAGCTATTTTAAATAAAACATCAGAACAGAAAAACCTAATACGACATTTACAACCGTTGTCACGAGAGTGAACCGATGTGCGTTGTGATGTGAGAACACGTTTCGTGAGATTCTTTTACAGCAACTCTTGCGAATCAATCGTGTCCTATTGGTGGTTTGGTGGAGCGAACCAGAACGGATCAGCAACAACAGAATGGAATATGTAGATCGAAGGATTCCACTGGCAAATATTAACATTCGCTCAAGATCGCGTGCGAATTGCTACTCTGTGTAGTAATTTAATTCAAATTGGTGTTCAAAAATCCAAAAGTAACTAAAACATCGTACGGGTAGAATGAAGGTGAAATTTTATATCCATCTTTATCTTCACCTGTGTATACCCATGTGGAATTGTGAACGTTACATCAATGAAAGAAGACAATGACGCTTGGTTCAGTTTTTTTTTACTTTCATGTTTCATGTCCTTTGTATGCTAGCATCGCGTTGTTAATAATTCAAGGCATGATTACTGCTGGCAAGGTAGCTTCATGCCAGAACCATAAGATTACTTTCTGTATGTCAAATCGACTGCGATGACAGGGCAACATGTAACGACCTCAAACCATTATTTACTTTAGACCGGTGTTAACTTTATGGCTAATCCTGTGGAACATGTAATATCGGTGTGGAAACGTTGTTTCAATACCATGAATAATATTGTTTCACGTAATTATGAAGAGATGGGCAAAGATAAATAATGTGAACGGGGTTATGTGCTGCCGAATAAACGATAAACAATCTGCTTAACTTTATACGAGTATCTCCGACACTCAGCTCACTGACGGATAATGGACTGATAATGTGGATTATCATAACTAATATGTTTTTTTTTGTTTCGTTGCAATTTTATCGAACCTATAAATATTAGTTTCAGATATACGGCCTGGCCGTTCTGATGAGAATAAAAAAAAATAAATAAATAAATATTAGTTTCATTTGTTTCCCCGTTTGAAATGGGGCTGAATGTAACAACATTTGTGTGTTGTGTGTGTATTAATTTTCGTGATAGCGAAACACATAATATAATTGAAAGATNGAGTATCTCCGACACTCAGCTCACTGACGGATAATGGACTGATAATGTGGATTATCATAACTAATATGTTTTTTTTTGTTTCGTTGCAATTTTATCGAACCTATAAATATTAGTTTCAGATATACGGCCTGGCCGTTCTGATGAGAATAAAAAAAAAAATAAATAAATAAATATTAGTTTCATTTGTTTCCCCGTTTGAAATGGGGCTGAATGTAACAACATTTGTGTGTTGTGTGTGTATTAATTTTCGTGATAGCGAAACACATAATATAATTGAAAGATACGCGTTTTATCAAAATAATCGCTTTCCTAGATTCGTTTCGTTAGTTTTTTTTGTGGCAGCACTCTATTTCGTTTTTTTGTTCACTCCATTAGACTAATCGGTAAAATAATGTTTGGTGAACGAGTGAATGAAGCGAATGTTTCGATCAAAGGCGATTTGTACATTTGTTTGGTTTGCTTTTATGGCCTTTAAAAAAAAAAAAGATTGCCTGCCAGCGTTCATGTGAAGAATAGTGCACTCAACGTAATAAATACCGAAGCAATTCAGTTTTGAAGTATATGCAAACTATGTCCGATACTCATGTTACATTGAACAATGCAAGAATTGGTTCACTCATATTACCGCACAGCAAATACGTCGAAATCAATTTAGCGAGGCTTGAACACAAGTTGCTGAATTATGTGGTATCGAGTGAGATTCTTTTAAATATAAATGCCTATTTTTGCCCTTAACATAACAGACGAGCGCTTTCTAAACATACATACATTCGATTTGCAAATGTGCTGACATTGCTTTTGCAGTAAAAGTTTTCGGTCATTCTTTTAGCATTGAATTAAATAAGGTACTTATCGTACACTTTTTTATGAAACTCAGCTCCATAATCAACATCAGCTTCATTACACCGTAAGCCAAAGACCTAATCACCGAAACAGCATTTATCGACCATAAATCAATGAACGTATTAAGGCTAGCAATGAGCGTTTTTGTCGCCAGCCAGTTTTCACCACTGAACATTACGTGGTAAGAAGCGGTAGGACACGAAGGTGATAATTAAATGGGTTATTATAAAGTGTCGAAATTGCGATCCCTCATTAGCCGCTGTGGCTGAATGTTAAATCACACAACACTTAACAGCACTGTTGGTGGTGTTCAAGTGAACTAAGGTTCTGGGTTCATTTTGCCTTTTTTTTAGGTGTTACCCAAAATTAGCCATAACCCCTTTTAATCTTTGTATACACAGAAAGTGCATCAAAAATAGATCGTACTAATTTAGCCGATTGCTGGCAACGTGTTGTGTTCTTTCCATCCCGTGTTATCACAGCAAATTGTAACATGTTTTTTCGCATGAGAGAAAATCTAATGACGTTTCTTTATGATTGTAAAGTGCAGTTCTCGGCAATGATAGCATTTACTATTTTGTCGTTTTAATTAACTTAACAACTTAGTAGACTTCACATCCAACTAATCGATGAACACATCACATTCCATAAAGTTTTTAGATAGATGTATGTTTATTATGCAGTGTTAGGAGTCACGCTATTAAAAAAACTATTATATCAATAAATAANTTTTTTCGCATGAGAGAAAATCTAATGACGTTTCTTTATGATTGTAAAGTGCAGTTCTCGGCAATGATAGCATTTACTATTTTGTCGTTTTAATTAACTTAACAACTTAGTAGACTTCACATCCAACTAATCGATGAACACATCACATTCCATAAAGTTTTTAGATAGATGTATGTTTATTATGCAGTGTTAGGAGTCACGCTATTAAAAAAACTATTATATCAATAAATAAATAAATCATCAATAGTCAATGTAAAAAGTTTAAAGTATTAATATACTAATTTAGGAGAGTACACAACTCAACATTACAATTCTTATGCTGTGGCTTACTTCTTGGCCTGCAATCCGGAAAGATCAATCATTTAATCCATTTATTAAAAAATAATTCAGAAATATTTTTATTTTTTCTTGGTCTACAATCCGGAAAGATCAATCATTTAATTCATTTATTAAAAAAATAATTCAGAAATAACACGTATTAAATACGCAACTAATATGTAGTTCTGTTTGATTCATCCACTTTGTTCGATATTTAATATACACTAATGCAGTATTTGCGTTGTATGCCTTGTGTAGCAACATTTTTGCTTAGTAATGTAAGATAATAATATGGTTGTTAAAAGGTAAAGATCATCACTGCTTTGTGTGTGATAGTAAATTCAAATATTTCTTACACTAATCTAAAAAAAAAAATTATTTCTTTTGCAAAGAAAACAATCTTTTGCATATCAAATGGGGATTAAGGACACCGATATTCGGTATACAATCGATGTTGAAACAAAAAATGCACTTCGCACTAGCAAAAGCTCTTCACACGCTTGTCAAAGTATATCATTTCCGACTTGAAACCAAGCAGACGTGATGGAACAAACACTTGTATGGTGCTGTGTTTATGTTTTCATTTATCGTCGAGGTCATTGGTGGTATTTGTTGAGCCATGTCACCGTGTCGTCAAATTCATCTTCCGAATGTCTGCACATAAAGGTGTACCGGTTTGCTAACCAGCTTCCTCCGCATGTTGATGCCCAGTATAGTAGCGGAATGGAATCTGACGGAAGCGGTCTGGATAGTTTTTCTTTTGTTAAAAAAGTGAAAAAGCAAAGTAAAAACAAAATGTCTAAAGAACGTGCACGAATCTGTGTCGCTGCTGTTTGTCCTATTCCTAGGAATGAAAAGTGGTGCAAAATGGTTTAGTTTAGTCAGTTTCCCTTCCAGTGGTACATTTTTTGTCGAATAACAGAGATGAGCAAATCTTTACCTGTTGCGGGGTTTATTTAGTATGGCATATAAAAATGGGAACAAGTTTAAAAATCACAAATTTCACCGCCAGCAGCCGTAAATGTTTTCTAAACTATGAGTCCAATGCTTTTGCACATTTGTAAGTAAGTAGTAAAATGTGTGGGACTTATAAATCTCACTTTTAATGGAAATAATACAGCTTTTAATGTTCGATTTCTTTCTGTTTGAGTACACTGGGATTCTAATTGTGATAATGATCCACTACTATACGATATATATACAATACGATAAATAAAATAGATGCGCCATTTGTAAAATGTTTACTTATTTTCTATCGACCCTTTTGATTTATATCAAAAGATCGCCCATTGGTTGGATCAAATTTTAAATGTTCATTAAAAGATGTCGTATTTCTTGGTCTGGTTATCTTGCTAAAAGATGTCACACTAAAGTATAGTACTGCGTTCCTGTTTACTATCTTATAATTCTATAGCATAACTTGCGCAACAGAGAACGCATTTGAGGCATGATAAGTTTACAAATTTTTGTTTGCTTTTTACCTTTTAAACACGGTGGCATCTAGGACAAAGCAATGGGTCAACGATGGAAACAAACTTTTTGGACCATCTTCTGCTGAAAGGTTCGAATATATATTTTTTTTTCAATTCTCTACCAATGTTTACACAATATCATCTCATAAGCTTCATTTGTGCATAATTTCAAGATCCATTCTTATCATTTCGACATACTGCTTGCACCCGTAGTTGTATAGGACTTACAAGAGACGCTTATTGAAACGTTAAGTTTCAGAATAAATCTAAAAAATGTATCGAATCAAGTTTGTATGGTTATTTACGTTGTAAAATGTTTAAAATATTAATTACATTTAGCACATTTACTTCATTATTACGCTATTGTTTCGCTTTTGGTACTCTGGCGTACATTTCGTTCATCATGTATGTATCTATTTGCGTCCGTGCCATTGTTTTCCTTTTGCTTCGCTTTTTACGAAGAAAGCGTTTGGTTGGTACTGGTTTGCTAGTCTGTCTGGTTGGTGGCTGGTGTTTATGTATTGCATCTAGAAGTAACATCACTACACATTTACAGCACATTATTATCTGTACGGGCAAATCTTTCCCCATTTTGGCCTTATGTTATGTCCTAAGGGTTTCATACAAAGCGGACAAGTGTGAGAGTTATCGTTGTCGTTTTGTGAAAATGATGTGCCCATCGGTTGTGTTTTGTCCTGTTTCAGTATTAAACTGTACATGAGAGAGTTAGGGTGTTGTAAAGGATGTACACTACTGCTGATAGTAAGGTTTATACATGCTATGGTGCCTGTTCAATGCGGTGTTTAACCTAGGTAATGTGTGGGAAAATATAAATGAAACGACTGACAATTTGCTAGCGAGCTCAGAGAAGCAAACAAAAACTACACAAAGAAGTAGAGAAGAAAATATTGGAAAGTAGAACAAGACCTCCGTTTTTCATTTCCGCCTTGTTAGTGTTTGATGAGTTCGTTTTCGCATTTGCTAAATGTTTCTCTCTTTCTCTTTTTCTCTCGTTTATATTCTTTTTCCAACTTCCTGACACATGATACATGAACTTTATTCGACCACGGCCTTCGACTCGGTTGGAACATTTTTAGGAGGCGCCTTCGACGGGGTGGAAGACGTCCTTTCACCGTTCGGGTACCGGAAGGGCGAAGGAATCGATGCCGGGTATGGTGAGGTGGATTGGATATGCAATCGTGATCGTGCCCGAACGGATCCCATCTTCGAGTCACTTCAACCGACTGATGGAAAGATTTCCGGTGCCGGTAAGTATCATTATCATCTTCAGCTTCACGGTTCAATATCTTCGTCAGCTAGGTCAACCTGCAATCTCAACCAACAGCAGTATATTTTTTTGTTCAAAATCGTATCGCTGCTGTGCGTCTGTGTGTGTCCTTGCTCTGAATCGATTAATCAGTCGATGGGTATAATACCGTTTACTAATGATTTCTGATTTCTGTTTCTCTTCTCTTCCCGTACGCCAACATTAATTCGTCGTTTTTTTTCTTATTTTGGCTGATGCCGATTCGCCGCTGTTCTTGATGGTCGGTGTGCTCTGCTATGCTGTGATAAACTGCCGATACTTACCTTGCGAACAACCCGCTCACCTTCCCAGCGGCCAAGTCGGAGCTGATCAAATCGAAGTTACCGAACAACGTCCTGAGTAAGATTTGGAAGCTGTCCGACTACGATCAGGATGGTTTCTTGGACATCGAAGAGTTTGCTCTGGCGATGCATTTAATCAACGTCAAAATGGATGGCAATGAGTTACCGACAGCCTTGCCACCTCATCTGGTACCACCGTCGAAACGACGGGCGGACTAGGATTAGATATACCCAGAAGCGAGGACTCGTGGGCAAGGCTCCATTGAGGCCGTACAGCGTTTCGCGTTTTTGTGGGTGCGCGCGTGTGTGTGCGTGTATGTGTGTGTGCGTGTGTGTATTAGCTAAACTTCCAGCAGTGTTAGAGAGCTCGATTGTTAATCTTGTTTCCTATTTACTATCTTGCCCGGCCGACCGGCTTCAAATATTGCTTGCGCGTTAGATCGACCCATCACCTCTGACATTCGTTCGAGAGTATATTCACGCTTTGTGTATCATCTTTTGCCTATCGTTTGCCCGACCTTTCTGTTTTCGTTTTTTTTTATGTGATGTCTGCCGTGTTTTGCCGTACGTTCCGATCCTGTGTCAGGCGACCAATCAATCCTCAAACTTTCGCTTCCCTGGGGTTTATATGCATTCAGTCACTCTTCCCGTTTTCTGTTGGCGGAAACGTTGATGGAGTAGCTTGAAGCAACAAAGGAAGTTGGCGTTTTGTTTTGTTTTGCTTGTGACGTACCAGTTCTCGGAACATGAGGATCAACTTCAACTATCGTCCGAGTTTGTTGTGCTCCTACCCCCTTCCTTCCCAATGTCCCGAAACTCCTCAATGTGAACATAACATTTTCCGCCTGGAGACAATGCCAATGAGCAAAACGGAAGTCGGCAGACAAGTGATTTGGTTTCGGTGGTAATGAGCAAAAGTAAACAAGCAGTGGAAAACATCAAGGAGAATTTGTGTGAGAAAATTGTAAGAAAAAAAGACGCTTCCTTCTGCATAGTGGCCTTGCTCTTTCGTGTTTAGGTGATTATTTATTATTTATACACTTAGTTAGTGAAGCAAATAATAACGAAATTTAGCCAAACAAGTACATGCAGTACATACACACACAAATATATATATATATACATATACATGTAAAGCTAAACAAGCTTCCGCGCAAAGTAGCAGAAGGGGATACGAATATTGCCGACACATAACATAGACGAATGCAATCAATTATATGATTTTTGATTTATTATGCGCTTGTTGCAAATGTTTTCAATTTACTACGTGTTGATTGTGTTATGTGGAGAGACAGCAATTAGCTAGGCTCCAGCTTATTGGAACAAAATGCAATAATTAAAGAATGAAATTTATGAAGTTCCTAGTTGAAAACGGGAACCTGTTTGTTGAGAAGGTTAATTGAGAGGAACGGTCAGGAAAAGTTTATGTTATTCGAAAGAATTTTGAAAATTAGAACAAAAAATTGTAACCAATCGTTGAGGATGGCCCATCATCAACAGCACACAAATGTGCAGATGCAAAGTGAATGTGTGTTAACATGAGGTTATGTTTAGTGTTTCATGATTGTAACGGTTTTGTATGTGTATTTTGCCCCTTTTTAAAAGGTGCTTTATTCATTAGATTTTTTTTGTCAATCTATTTTATTGTATCAGTAGCGAGAATGGATCCGAATCAACAAGTGAGGAGTTGTTCATATGCCTGGTGCGAGCTGCAAGTGGTGCTCTTGTATTTTCGCTTTACCCTTTTTTGTTACTTGATTTCAATTGCAGTGCTCTACTTGAGTGGGTCGTTGGAGTGAAAAGGGATTTTCGGTTAGTTGGCATTTCGCAACGTTTCAAGGTAGTCGTCAAAGTGGTTGAAAGTCGATGTTGACCTCAGTTTGTGCACGAGTATTGAAACTGCAGGGGATAAAAGATAGGAAAAACATGTAAAAGAGAAAGCGATAGAGAAAGAGAAAGCTCCTCAATTTATTTTTCTTGCATTCAAAATGCATAATGTATTCGTGGCCAGCGTCCTATGCCTATCGCCATGGTTCTATGGCGAAGAAGGAATATTAATGAGAATTACGAACGATAGCTACTGTCTTTCAGCTGAAAATAGTCCCGCACGGTGTCTTTCACTACATCAGTCACTTACTGTACAGTGTCACTTCGAATTACTTTCGCATAGCACACTGGAACTACCCGTCAAAGCATTGTCTGTGACTGTTCGCCGGAAGTTTAGGCATCCCTACTGTGTCCGTACTTGGTTGAAAAGTAAAATCGATATGAGTTGAATAATTTATTACTAAAATTACCGTTGACTGTTTTGAGTGTGGCTGCCTTAACTAACCGATGACATCGGTTCTATGTTTCTTGCCAATGTGAATATGACGGAAAGGTAGAGTATTGCATTTACGCTGTACGTCAAGCGTCTTCTGTGTTGCTGTCTCAGGCATCGGACAACTTTGATTTCACACAAAAATAACATAATCAAGAAAACAGTGCAAAACAGGCGCATGTTTAATATCTATTGTTGTATTTTTTACCGTAAGGACCTTCTAGTTCATGCTTACCGTGCAATAGTTTAGACCGCCCACAATATTTTTACCAAGTAGACGGTTAGTAAGCCCATGATACCAAGCTTGCACGCTTGCAAATCCGATCCATGACCTTCGGTGTACTAAATCGGTCGCAGATGCTCTAGGATCGACACGACGAACACATCCAAGTGAGCGGTTCGAAGGCTGGTATGTTTCAGTAGAGAATACCTGCTTGAGAGAGTATTCTTTTATTATCTGTCAAGCGTTAATTTCTGTTTCTATTGCTTTTGATTGCGAAATGACAAGAGTGAGCTGGATCAAAGTAAACTGTTTGGAATGAAAAAAAAACCGACTTATATATATACACATCACTTTGATATACATAACTCCACAAATGTATACACGATACATATTTACAATGGAATGGCCGAGCATTTTTATGTGCATTTGTATGTGTACAAGGTAAAAACACGCGAAAAACATAATGGGAGAAATGTAACGAAAACATGTAACGATGCGATGAAAAATGAAACAAACAGCACTCGCATTGGCAAAACGCTTGTTTGTAAACTGAATGCAGACAGCAGCAGAAAGTTCGATGCCACCAAAACGTTCTGGTTGGAAATCGCCCGTTTCTTGGTCGATCATCCAATCATCAATTCTTCAAGTAAGCATTTTTTGTACTAAACCGAGAAAAAGAGAGTGAGTGAGTACGTGTGCAGAATAGCAAGCACAAAATAGAAACGGAAGAAGATAAATAGTAGTAGGTATGTACGGAAAAGGGATCTAATATTGCAGGATAAAACATCGACCCGTGTAATGTAACATCAAAGCAGGCCGATAGGAAGGAGCGCGACCGAGAAACCCGGCGGCGGTGGCGGCTTTCTTTTGCTGCGTATGGCGCGCCTCGATAAGCAAATGTTGTAAAAAGAAATGAATCATAACGAAACGACAATAGTATCGTATATTTTTATGTTCAACTTCTTTCGGTCGTCGAATATTACGCCTCGAATGCTGTGTGAAAGAATGACTTCGGAATGGAAGCCGGGTAAGTATATTGGAGGAGGCGCATGGTGATTTTTGTGCTATTGTTTTTTTTTGAAGTTGTTTTATGAAACCCGAAAGAAATCGTTACGGCATGACCATGTTGCGGTTGTAATGATGCTTGATATTTCGGCTCGGAGGCATTATTGTCATCATCATCATTATTATTATTATTGTTATTCAATATTAGGCTCCTTTTACAACTACTTATGAATGTTAAAAGTATACTTTTCGTTTCTCTTACATATTTACATCGTGTGTTGGTTTATTTGTTTCGTCGTCCGGATGAAGGAAATTCTTAAATCATTAAGAGTTACTTTTGCATTTGTCACGATGTTTTAGATGTGTAGAAGAGGGGTTTCTTTATTTATTTTTGAGATGTTTGCTATGTGTCTGTTTTTGGTTGTTTGTTTATATACTTTCATTCCTACATGTTTTGCTTCAATTACGAAGTCAGATTCGCTTTGTTTGTTGTTAATTTTAATGTTTAGAGTTTTTTTTTATTTTTGTTATGACGCAGACCATCACCTTTTAGCAGTTCTTTCAGTTGTTTTGAATCTGTGAATGTTATATTATTCACTTGCACATTTGCTGGAAATTTGTAAAAGTAAAAATAGCTTCAAATATTAGGAGAAAGCTGCGTACAGAGGATTTTAAAGCCAAATTTAAAAATGCTCAAACCTCCGTATTGAAATATGTATTGTATAATGTTTGATCGGGGGCGGCCCGGTGGTGTATTTGGCAACGGCGCCTGTTCCTAACACAACCGGACCGGGTTCAAATCCCATTCGGACCGTCCCCCCGTAGCATGGTCTGACTAGCCTGCTACGTGGTAAAATTAGTCTAATACGGCCTGGTCCGTTCTAACATACTAAAAAAAATAAAAAATAATGTTTGATCGACTCAAGCCTGGTCAAGCTGCCTATTTGAAATATGTTATGAAATATGTTATTTGTATGAAAAATTTCCTAATTTTCCTCATCTTTTCAACAAGAAACTTACAGAAACTGATTGGTGAAAACCGGCATTCGCTTAACTGACTGTTACTTTTTCTGGTGTTCTTTCTTTTCTTTTTGTCGCATTTTTCATATTGAACAAAAGTTTTGCCAGAAGCTCATCCATCTCGAGAATTCCGAGACACGTAGCCGTGCTGCTGCAGCTGGTGAACTAATCTTCTAAAGTTCCAGTGTCTTGGGTGTGTAGCGTGTAGCGTCGGGCAACGTTTATTCTGGCCGGAATGAAGGAAATTAAAATTAACCCAACGAAATTTAATCATCTTAAAAGTTTTGAATGGCTACAGTTTACACATTATTCACGCTGATTATCGTCAGTTTCCGTTGTTTGTACCGACGGCAGGTTAATAATTGCAATAAAGGCTCATTCTTTCCCGGGTTTATTATGATGAAACGTTATGGATCCGGTAATAACGTGCCGTGTGAGTGTGAGTGGTGAGTTTATGATGTTAACTTCTTGATACAATCGTAGCTGTATCAGGGTACTGCTTTTTGCAGTATCAGCAACACAAATGCAACACGATGCTACAACGTTACAAGCAACGCTACATGTGTGTTAGCCTTTGTTTCATTATCATTGACGTATTGATAGACATGATGCAAAAGTTGAATCGTCACAACATAAAGAAACATTCCTCTTGCCAACGTCGTATTAACAGCATTAAAATTCAAACTTTTCACATCAGACAGACGATGAGGAAGCACAATAGAACAGCGTGTTTCCCAATTTGTCTAGCTAAATGTGCCGCCGGGACAGATGTAAATTTGTAGCGAATTATAACCGGGCTATTAGAAGACAAATAACCTGCGGCAGAATGGAAGCGAAATCCTCTCGAGCATTTTTCAGCAAGTGCACTCCAAATGTGTCCTACGCAGAAGAAGTGTACGGGGCCAAAAAGGGAGGGTGATGAAATGATGAAAAATATCCGTCGACACCAAATCCCTGGACGAGAAACCCGGTGGACCATATTTCTCAATCTACAGCTCGTTCTTTCGTTTCTTTAAAGATGGTGCTGTTACTGTCCACAGCTCGCTTCCGCTGATGGTAATTGATATGAGACGGTTGAGAAAGACACAAAAAACACTTAGAAATGCTGTTGCAAGACAGGGATGAAATGTGCAGTGAGTAAAACCGTCTCCAGTGTTGTTGCAGGATCCGTCCACTCGGAGGTTTCGTTCGCGTCCGTTATCGTCTTTTGATGCAGCTTTAAAACGGTTTTGTTGCCATGTGAGACACCTCGTACAGCAGACGTACAAACAGCCGAATGATAATGTTTTTGGCCGTCGTTTGGATTGCTTCGCACCGGCACTGGCGGAGGATGGATTCGATTCGGAAAGTTGATCAAGGAAAAAGTGTGCAAAAGCACAGTTTTTGTTTTCGTCTGTTGGTTTCTTGGTTACTGGTACGAAAGTAATTCTTAGTACCTCATTATGTGATACTTATCGTATCGTTCTCCTTTTTCTTTGCGATGTACTTGAGTAGTTCACAGTGTTCATCAAATTGATACTTTGAAGTTTGTTATTATTCTGCTGGGATGTTTGCTTACATTGCAGCAGAAGGCATCGAAACAGTAAAGCTTATAGATAGCAGGTAACAATGGCAGTTGTCGTATTTACAAAGAATAAGCATGCTGCACGCTGAACCCAAAGTTAATTACCCAATTAATTATTGTTACTAACATTAATGCTTGAAAAAAAAAGTATATGAATTTTCAGTGGAATCTTCTATATTCGATGAAACAGGTACTCTGAATCTCTAATTGCATTGTCAAGATGAAGTATGAAGAGAACGGTTTTAATTTACCAATGATATATATCAGGGACAATGCCGGAAGTAACGCCTCATGAACAGAAACGAATCTAGCGTATCAAATATTCTCGACGGATTGTTAAGGACGGTCACAAAAGGGATCTTGACAGGCACGTACAGGTCCTGATTATTGAGTACGGGATTAGACAATCAATAAGGCTATTAAAAAGCCCAGCAACAAAGACTGGACTGGTTTGAATTTACTTCTTGAGGAAAGGGAACTCATGGTCCGATGTTGCTAAAGTCGAGGGTCTCAGTACAAACTGGGTCAGCTTGTGGTGGATAGATATCTACGATACGAAAGCAACTAGGGCTGGAACACGTGATATCTTCCGTAGTAAGATGTCTACAGATGGCTGAGCCAACATTCTTTAGTTTGTAAGTATATCTTAGTGTATCTAACAAAGGATAGATTTTGATAATTTTTGCACCAAGATGGAATTTAGAAAAGCAAAGAACCAGTAGGTAGCCATGGCCTAAGTCTAAGATTTGTAAGAAAGTAAATTGCATTGCTCAAAAGGTATTAACCAGCCCATGGGTGTGAACGCGCCTTTTTAGCGCTTTTAAATTACGCTGAAAACCATCCAATTATCCAAAATGCACTGGTGCTTTAACGGAAACTAACAAATTAAGCTTCGCCTGCAAGAACCACCACATCAACGTACATTTTGTTCTGCATTTACATAATAAATTTCGAAGAAAATTCCGCATGCCCTTATGGCTGTGGAATTGAAGCAGAAGTCAGATGGACTAACTTTAAATTTGGAAATCAAGAAATAAACACACAACGAAGCTTGTACAAACTTTGTTTCCTGTGTTTGGACAGCGCATCTCAAATATTGAACACGTTCTTTGCCTCCTTTTTTTGTTGTCTTCTAATACTTCAAACTTGCTCGTACGAGAGATAAGCAGCATTATTCTGGGGGTTTCTTTTGCCAGTCAATGGTTGAAGGATCTGCAGGCCAGGGGAATAGAGTGTCCATTTTGCATTTTCGCAGAGTATATCGCACCATAGTTTCCATGTAAGCTAGCCTTGAATAGTAGAGGGCGTCCGTAGTAAAAGGGCGTGTAAAATCTCGCACAAAATCGCACCCCATCGAGCAGCAGTGTTCGCCACGAAGACCGAACACCGGACAGGGCATGGGAAGTGATTGCTGATTGAATTACCACGAAATGTCTCACCGGAGGTTGACCGTGGTATGGCAACGAATTTGATCCAAGACTCAAGGGTTTCGTTGCTCGTTAGGAGGCGCAGCTTGGTCGGCCAGAAGACAACGTGTGTGCGTGAAGAAAGGAAGAAATGCCACGACAAACGGCACAAAGAATGGAAATAAAATCGAAGCATCTTCTTCCCCCCCATTGAGAACGAAAGGATAACATCTGTCCGTTAATGGTCCTTGCAGACGTTATATCGGACCCCGGGTTTGTGTGTGTGTGTGTGTGAGAAAGAGAGTTTTTTTTATTTGACTGTTTGCTTATTTCTCACCATTTTGATTCGCGATCACCTTTGTCGTTGTTAGTGTTGAAAGTGAGTGTGTTTGGTGATGAAATGAGCATTCGCAAAAAAAGGGGTTTTACAAAAACACAAGTAAAAAGGATGAGATAAAAGAAAGAAGAAAAAAAGCGTTGGGATTTTTCAAATTTGGAAAGTTTTTGCGGCCAATCCCAACCCATCACGGACAGCAGCAAAGGGTGATGCAAGTTTTGTGTTCTTTCGGCCAGGAAAAGGGTCGAAGAAATGGATGTTGATATCCATGGGGACATTGAGATAGCTTCCGCACGGTCACGGTCTGGTGAAATCGAATCCGTTCTCCGGTGCCAATGGATGTCACGATTATCGTATCTCCATCAAATGGAATCATTTAATTCCTTTTTAAGTATTTATTTTTCTTTTTTTTCTTGTTGGTTCGTCCTTTCGTTATCAAGCACAAGCGCCGCTATCGTGTTCCGTGATCTTTCGACTTTTTATGTTTCGCCTTTCATTCGCCAAAGGAAGATGGCGCAGCCGTACGGCTTAGCTAAATCATGCTTTGTTGGGACGATAGAACCGTTAGTTTATTTTTATAGCCTGGACCTGGCAAACATGCGGACCCCCAATACACACGATGCAGAGAAAAAAAATGCTCACTTCATACACACTTCTTGAGCGCGGAGAGCAAAGACATAAAATCGTAAAATGGAGGCTGTTTTTTTATGTTTGAAAGGTATCGACAGAAGGAAACTTTACAGTTCAGCATTGTAAGAATCAAAAGGCGACCAAGATTGGCTGCCATTGGAGGTGGCGAATACGAATACGAATACCCTTATCCTTAAAGTTGGCGTAGTAGCAAAAAAGACAAACAAACCAAATATCACGAAATCGCGCATAGAAACGGACACAAGTTGAAGAAGGAGAAACAAGCGTTTGCTCCGAATGACACTTTTGGGTACGGATGAGTGGAAAACCACGGAAAAGTGTGCTCTTCCTCGAAACGGGAAGAGTGCTCTCCACGAATCGGTCAGTGAAATGCGGTTACACTTGGACAGCAATGGTCGTTGGCCGTTTGTTGTCCTGCCAACTGGCACTATGGTTCGTGGAAGTAGTGTCGGAAAAAGAATAAATCTGCTTCTATGAATTGTAAAAAATTTAATACTTTTGGACATTTAAAAGTTTTCTGATTGTAGCTTCAGAAATAAAATAAGCTTAACGAGTTCACACATGATCGTGTGCACGCAACATGATTTCTTCAGCCAAAATAACGCAAAACTGAAGTGAAAATTATGTTTGAAACTCGAAATAAAATTTTGTTTATGGATTATTTCCTCAATTGATGATTTATTTTATAGCAATGTTAATTCAGTAAAATTCAGTTTCAAAAGTAGCCAGATTACGGATGTTTTATCTAGAGCTGGAGGCGCCCAGTACTTTGCACATATCGCGGGATGAAGCAGTGATGTCAAACTCAAAACCGGAAGATAACTACAATTGCCTACTACGTTGAAATAATTTCTTTTATTTAAAAGCCTTTCCAGTAATGTTTTCTCTCTGTGATGTCGATAACGTTATATTTTTGTCCACGGTTTGTTTTAGATCGCACCACCGTGCGACAGACAAGCAGGCAGTTGGCATGAAATTTAAACAACGTCAAACTCAACATACAGACAGCACAAAACAATGGTGCTAAACGACACCATTTGGAGGTTAAATATTTAATTTTTATGCGCCAACTACACAGTCGGTGCTTAATTTGATGCACAAAAGTACGAACCGGATTGGAACGGGTCGGTCGCGCACTCCAACACGACGCCAAGAAAGAAGCATCTGTGCACCACGCGAAAGCACTTTTACCGATGCGATGAAGGAGGAAACACAAGAAAAGAGCACACACACATCCGAAGCCTGCGTAAGAAAAGTTTGCGGTAGGCTCTAACTCTTCTGAAGGTATAACAACCCGAAGGGACTCGCAAAGGACTCGGTGTGACAAGGTAAAATCCATGATTAATAATTCAACTTTTTATCTTCCAAGTCGGTGGTGATTTAGACTTGTGCGGGTCTTTTAGAGAGATAAATTGACCCGTTTTGTAACAAAACCGTCAAATAAAAAGCGGACGCTCGCGAAACATTTTTAAATTGACGAAGGATGCCGTATTTTCTTCGTTCAATCTTTTGCTAAAACAAGACTTGCAATTTGTTTTTCTTCCCAACTGGTTAAGAAACCCGGCTTGCAAAATACGCATCAAAGGACTAATTACGTTACTGGCGTAACACTGCATTTGTGTGAGCCCATGCGTCGATACAGGGTCATTATTCAAATTGAATTATCCCGTGCCTAAATAAATGCTAAGATGTGAAACAGATTTTGGGTCCGAACCGGATGGATGGTACCGGGTAATAACATTTCTGGTGCCTTTTTCGCTGTAAATAAATGAAGCAGGAAGATGGGATGAAAATAAATGAACGCTGTAACGGTCCAGTAACGCAGCTTAATCTCTGGAACGTAATCGAGAAGAATACGCGCGATGTTCGATGAAATGGCTCGCGTTTAGAGCGCGTTCGGTGTGTAGCAGCACATCTGAAATGAATGAAAAATTAAATTAATCTCCGTTAAAACGTTCCTTGCGACAGTAAATGGTTTGCCTATCGGAAGGATCGCAAACTACTACACTCTTTTCCAGTCTTGTTGCAAAGCAAAACCGGTTACCGTGTTGTTCTTGATTTGATTGAATGTGATCGTGTGCCATTAATCAGCGATTGATTCGATAAGCGCAGAAGCTCGCCTGCGCGACTCTTACCAGACTATTATAATGTGTAACAATTTTTTTTTTCCCAGCTAATCCAACACAATCTTATTCATTCACATTTTATTCGATAACTGTTTCCTAAAACGAATATGAATTGATGCTGAAACTGCAAACAGGAATAGAGGCGTACCTTATATACTACTTTACTCCTTGCTGCTTGATATGCGCAGCACCTTGATTATTATGTTGTTCAACAGCTCACTCCAAGCTGAGCCCAAAACTGGGCCAACGTGTACTGGCCTTTGTGGTATGTTGTTGTGGTACTTGCTAGAGTTGGGCATAATTGCGTGGATATGGCCCTACACACGTCAGTTAGTCTAGTGCTCTTCGTCACAGCCAGTAGCCACTTTCATCCCTCGCTGGCTGCTGCCGTTCGGCTTCTGTAAAGCCCAAACCAGTACATCACGCCTCAAGTAATTGGGAGCAACAGAGTGAGAGAAAGTTCATTGTCGTTTAATGGTTCACAGTCTGCGTTTGGGCAATGGTGGAAAAAGCGTTGGAGCTGAACCGATTGCGCGGAACAGAGAGCTTGCAGTGTTGCTGGTTGCAGACTTTCGCCAACCGGCGAACTGTGCAGGAACAGACGCACCCAACTGTGCTATCTTTGAGTTTCGCATTATACGACGCAAATTTTTTGTTTTGTTTTGGTTTTTTGCTTTCATTCTTGCTCTTTCTTGTCTCTTCCAAGTTGCCCGGGCTATGGCACGAAGCAGCATTGTTTCATGTACCGATGAAGATCTCCCCGTCACACTACCTCAGTACACCGGGCCGTGTGTGTGTTCTACGTTCCATTACATTGCCCTTGGTCTGAGCAGTAAGTCCTACGCTTAGGACTTCAGAATGGCCTCCGGAAATTCAACTTGCCGCTCTAGCGTTGTCTCCAGCAAACGGGAACCCAATGGAAACAGTTGGGATTTTCCTGTGCTTTATCCATTCCCCTTTCTGAAGGACTTTGGACGGACGCATTTGCAGAGGTTTAAATCGCTGGGCGCTGAGCAGCGGCAGGGTTGTTGTTGGCACGTGGAGGCAGCCCGGATGCAAAATGCCTGTTGCGAATTAATTTTCACTCGGCGCTGCGTCGGTGAAGTAGGGATGAAGTAAAGCCTACGTACCGTATATAATCAGTGAAAAACACGCAAACGGGCGAAAAGAACGTATGAAACGTAGTGTTAGTGCACGTGGTACGGAGGGCGCGTACGGTAGGTCAGCGAGATATGGGGCAAAGCAAGGGACAGGAACGAATGGTTTCTGGCCAATGAATGAAAATAAAGATAATGGGAAAAGACAAATAAAAGTGAACTGATACGGGGATAAATGAGGAGCGGGATGAAGGTGGGCGAACGGGAGGAGGGAGGGAATGTTCCGTGAAGTACTGGCACAGGAGATAAAGCGGGGTGGGTAAATATCTCGAGAAGCATGATTTTAAAATGCCTCCCACAATGCACCGTAGGTCGCCGTACTCGCCGTAACGGTGGCTGGAAGCTGCTGGGCATGTGGACGGGCACTGGGCATAAAGAATCCCCACCGGGATGTAAAATGGTGAAGGAAACGATGACGAACCGGAAAATACAAAAGGTTAAAAACCTACCTCTTCGGCCGTGAGACGCTTAGCAGGATTATACCTCACCAGCCCATCGACCAGGCTGATCTCGTCGCGCGTGGTGCAGCTCGGGAAGATGTCCTCCCAGCGTTCGCCGCGCGAGCTCGGAAAGCGGATTTTGTTATAATCCGGAAGGCTTCGCACTTCGGGCCAATCCTTCTGGTTTGGAGTGCCGAGCGTGCGGACAACAAGCGCCAGCTGCTCAATGTCGGTGGCGCCGGCGAACAGCGGCACGCCCCGGAGCATCTCGGCGTACACGGCCCCGCTGGCCCACAGGTCTATCGAGGGGCCGTACCGTTGGCAGCCCCACAAGATTTCGGGCGCCCGGTACCATCGGGTGGCGACTTGCGGCGAGTAGGTTTTGGCCGGTTGCTGACCGCTCGATTCGGTGTAGATGCGGGCCAGCCCAAAGTCGGCTATTTTGAGTACATCGTGCCGATCGATGAGCAGGTTGGCTGGCTTAATATCGCGATGCATCAGGCGCAATCCGTGCAGGTAGGCCAAACCTTTCAGCAGCATCCCCGTGTAGCGCCGTACGGTGGCACGAGATAAAGGGTTTTCTTCGTCTTTCAGCTTGCTGTACAGTGTGTGGGGCATGTACTCGAACACCAACGAAATGCCGGCCAGATCGGGATACATGTCGAGCAACTCCAGGACCTGGCAATGGAAAAGAGGAGATAGAGAGAGAGAGAGAGAGAGAGAGAGAGAGAGAGAGAGAGAGAGAGAGAGAGAGAGAGAGAGAGAGAGAGAGAGAGACTCATAAGAATCTAAGCATTAGCACCGAAAACCAACCTGTGTCCAGCTTCGGTTGTTTGTATCGCACTCACATTGTCACAACGGCAGTGCTGTAGGGCACGAATTTCACGCACCGTGTTTAGCGATACGACCCCGAACTTTGTCCGCAGCGATAGCTTTTTGATGGCCACCATCTTGTCATCACACTGCAGATCCCGCGCCTTTACGACAACACCGTGGACTCCTTCGCCGATTCTGCCGAGCAGCTGATAGCGGGACGGCATATAATCGTCCATTGTGTTCGGGCTCACGCACCGATACCGGCCGCAGACGGATGCGTTTGTTTGTCTTCACTGTTGCTAAGGAAAAAAGGCCCAAGATTGCGGCTTT
The DNA here is from genome assembly GCA_018908115.1 of Anopheles rivulorum. NCBI lineage: Eukaryota > Metazoa > Arthropoda > Insecta > Diptera > Culicidae > Anopheles > Anopheles rivulorum. Next base: position 5,757,944 of record CM032177.1, read on the forward strand.
TGCGGAACCGTTCAGTTCGTTCGCCCTCGTTCGGCGTGCGAACTCGGTTGCTTTTTCACTTTGATGCCCGTTCCTGCTGCTGTCACCACCACCGTGAGGTCTGTCACCCAGGATGTTTACTTTTAATTAGTGTCGAGTGATAAAAAATCGCACAAACAACCCGCCTTTACAGGACACACAAGTAAGCAAACGAGACGAAAAACGGGGAACGGTGAACGATATCGTCGGCAGCAGCGTCACTGATTCGCAGTGGAAATGCGAAACGGTACAAGGGTTGGAGTGGGGAGAAGGGGGGGGGGGTTTCTTTTGGGAACTGAAATCCACCCTAGACCTTCGACTGCGGAAAACCGCCACTTCAACATGCGCTAACGCACACGCCAGCGGACAAACGCATACTAGCGGCACGATGGAAAAACATCAACCATGCTATTAATGGGTGCCGTTGTTTGTTATTTTCCGTAACCCTTGACAACCGGTTCGGTTGTGACGATGCGGAGCAGGCTGTTGTGCCCGGGAGTGTATTTCTTTACGTGCATTTGAACTTTATTCTAAATTCAAGACCACGCTCCATCTCTTTTTTGGCTGCTCGTGCCCGTGGCCTGTGTTTTGCACTCTTTGCGCACCAATGTTGCAAATGATTCGGGCTTTACGAACAATTTTGTTACGATGCGTCAGTCCGATTTTGAAGTTTTCCAAGTTTTGTGTCTTGTGGCATGGAGTCCGAGATTCCAAATAAGACTAAACTGAACTTAAGACAAACACGAATATAACACTTTTTAATTACTTTTGATCGTTACACGCAACGCACGCATCATACTTAACGCTTGGGTCTCTCGATATTGATTCCTGATATTGATTATCGATCAGCCTATCGATTGCACTCACCCGATTCGACGGTCAGTGTCCTAGGTCACTCACGCAACATCGCGCATATGACACTTGCATGCCATAGCTGAGCGGCTGTCAGTGGGTGGGCGCTATAAAACAGGGTGCTCCATAACAACAACCAACGGAGTCAGCCCAACCCAAGGCTCAATCTCAGGCTGGAATGCTCGAATTTTCGTGCCATTACAGTTCTGAATACTGCCTATAAGATCCTGGTCCAGAATTTGTTCTACCGACCAAATTTTTATTCTTCGGCAGATCCTCCAAAAGTGCCGAGAGCGCCAGATCCCTTCGCACCACTTGTTCATCGACTTCACGGCGGTCTACGACATCATAGATCGAAAGGAATAATGGAACATCATGCAGCGAAATAACTGTCCTGGGAAATTGATCCGGCTGTTAGACGCTACCATGAACGGGGTGCGGTGCAAGGTGCGACTAACGAACATGCTGACGAAAACCGTTCGAATCTCACAGGGGTCTGAGGCAAGGTGATGGACTCTACTGCGTTCTCTGCAATATCGCCATTGCAAGGTGTCAAACGAGCAACGGGGCTAGATAACGTTATCCGTGGCACGATTTTCTTCTGGTCTCCAATTCTTGCCTTCGCGGATGATATTGATATCATTGGTAAAACAACAGCGAAAGTGTCTGAGGCGTACACCAGACTGAAAAGTGAACCAGCAAGAATTGGATTGATGATCAATACGACGAAGACGAATCAAGACTGCTTGCCGGAGGTTCACCTATCACTCTCATCCTGATAGGGCCCAATTGGGAGGCAGCGTATTAGTTGACGACGACAACCTCGAAGTTGTAGAGGAGTTCTGCTACCTCGGTACAGTCGTAACTTAGGACAACGACATCAGCAGCGAAATCCGGAGACGCATTTTTCAAGGAAATCGTACCTACTACGGCCTCCACCGCCTGCTCAGATTCAGAAAACTTCGAAATGTGAGATATGTCGCACTCTGATTCGCCCAGAGGTCCTTTATGGCCACGAGTCTTGGATCATCCGAGCGGAGAATGCAAACGCTCTAGGTGTGTTTGAGCGACGCATCCTCCGGACCATCTTTGGCAGTGTGTTCGAGCATGGAATGTAGAGACGAAGGATATACAACGAACTTGCTGAAGCTGTACCACGAACCAGACATGGTGACGATGGCGCATGCCACCAAGATACGATGGCTGGGGCATGTCTTGAGGATTCCTGACTCTTTTCCCACCAAGAAGGTGCTCGACAGTGACCTTCAGTTCGGCACGAGGCGAAGAGGAGCGCAGCGAGTTCGTTGACTGGATCAGGTGAAGCAAACCCTGTCGGATATCGGGAGTCTACATAGATGGGAGACTGCAGCCAGAGACCGAGATTCATGGAATATTATTGGGTGGCTCGATGGGTGGATTCCTGGCTTGGTGGGTGGATGAACCGAAGAAGAAAGCCGAGCGATTTGTGGACGAGACAGGCATACTGTCATTCGGTGGCGAGCTGCCAGGCTTCCTGAATCCACATTTCCCGCTCGGCAATCCACCGATCGCACCGTTCTACGCAAATGTCGATACGACCCTGCCGAACGATTAAGTCGATGCTGGTGCACACCAGCTTCAGCAACCACTTTGATTTCGAGGTGTTNTTATTGGGTGGCTCGATGGGTGGATTCCTGGCTTGGTGGGTGGATGAACCGAAGAAGAAAGCCGAGCGATTTGTGGACGAGACAGGCATACTGTCATTCGGTGGCGAGCTGCCAGGCTTCCTGAATCCACATTTCCCGCTCGGCAATCCACCGATCGCACCGTTCTACGCAAATGTCGATACGACCCTGCCGAACGATTAAGTCGATGCTGGTGCACACCAGCTTCAGCAACCACTTTGATTTCGAGGTGCTGCAGATGTTTGTGGCCACCTGGGAGCACGTAGGCAACTACAGCATGAAGAACGACGTACTGAACTCGTTCCAGGTAGCGATCATACATCGTTCCATATCGTGCGACCGATACGTTCGTGCAGTTCATGTACCGGGGCGGATGGCATCAACTGGATCTAGGGCGAAACCGATGACAGTGGACTGTCGGAAATACGTGCAAAGGCGGGTTGGCCAGTTCATTCACATTAGCACGCTCCAATTCGAGACGGGTGAAAAATTTCACATCAACCAGCACTGCGGATCAATGATGTTAGTGTGCGTCAGATCAGAGTGAGTCACAGTGACAGTCCGCACGCAAACTGTGAGTGGCGGGACAGATTGTACCGGTACGGATACATCTGCAAACCCGGTACATGTGCGTGGACGATGACGACTTCTGCTGCCCTATAGTCTATATGAAATAATCAGTTTATATTTCTACGATGTAAAGTTATTAACAAAAGAGATAAATACTACAGATTTATGATTTTGTAACAACAAAACAAAAAAAAAACACGGATAGTTGTTTCTGTTTGTATTCATTACAAAGCGGCAAGGTGGCTTTGTCTAAAATTTCGCCTTACTTCCTTTGTCGACGTACAGTTAAAAATATAAGCCACAAAGCATTGAGTGATTAACAGCTTAAGTTACACGTTTTTTTGCTTCTTTGCCATAAGCCGTGCACTTTTAATTAATCTTTCCCGTTGCCTACAGGGCCCGCTGTCCTTTTGCAGCAAAGGTCTTTTATGCCCGCGTCTGGTTGGTATCTGTTTGAGCGGATCTGTGATGAAATGATGAAGACCAAAGAATCTGTTTTAGAAATGAAAATTGACCGTGTATTTTTTTTTTGCTGTAGTTGTTCTTGTGATGTGGACGTTTGCTGAAGATGTTGGATCACGATAAATTTAACATGTTGTTGTTGGTTTTTTTGTCTCCCTTGTTCGCTCTTCTATTTACAAAGGAGAACAAACATAACTTTGGTCGCCTCTGGTAACAATGTGGGTGGTAACATTGATAGAATATTAATACCATAACCATATCCACCGTTCGTTTGCTGTGTCTGAACCACACTGTGTGCCTCATACATATTTAAGCATTATTTGCATAAACTTAATGTTAGTAAATCGTGTTTCAATAATAAAAATGATCGAACTTCAAGCATCAACCTACAAGCGTCAAACTAATAATATATTCGCTTCACTTTTCACACGTTTTTATTTTGTAGATTAGCTTAACGGAGAAAAAGATGTCCTAATCTTGAATGAAGATGGTATGTGTTCATGTTTAAAGTAGATCGGAAAAAATGAAACCGTTGGAAGTTGGTTTAAATTCTCGCTATCGTACCGTTAGACAGCTTTATGTTACTGTTCACGGTACGGTACGGTTCGTATCAAGCATGTGTTTTGTCCTCTTTTCGGTGTATACTACCATCACTTAGATAAATATTTTCACTTCCTCGTCATGCCTGTCGAATGTTGAGCAAACTTGTCAAAAGATGTTGATTTTCTCAAGGGAGGGTAGAATTCATTTATTTAACTCCCAATGAAACACAAATGGCTTGTTGCGATATTTCCCTGAGGTATTTTACATTTGGCNAGCTTTATGTTACTGTTCACGGTACGGTACGGTTCGTATCAAGCATGTGTTTTGTCCTCTTTTCGGTGTATACTACCATCACTTAGATAAATATTTTCACTTCCTCGTCATGCCTGTCGAATGTTGAGCAAACTTGTCAAAAGATGTTGATTTTCTCAAGGGAGGGTAGAATTCATTTATTTAACTCCCAATGAAACACAAATGGCTTGTTGCGATATTTCCCTGAGGTATTTTACATTTGGCAAATAGTTTCCTCTGCCTGTGCCTGTGCTGGATGGAATGAAGTTGCGTGCGAGGGCGTAACACAAACGAGCGACGTATAATTCCTTCTCTTGCCGTGTAATGTCGTGCGCACTGTCCCTTAGGAGAATTGTTTCGATATTATTGATAAAGGACTGAGATGAACACATCATTGAAGCGTAGCAAAAGTTTGATTATATCTGGATGTCATATCGATGCTTTATTCTTTACTGCAGTGTATCATGAGGAGTGCTTCGAACGCGATTCTTATGATTGTCTTTTGAAATTCTACTTTTCCTTTCTCTGTATGAAATTAATTAAAAAATTGTAAATATTCTAGGCAGACAAATGAGAAAATAAAACTATTAGACAATTGCATACGTTATGTTCAGCTGTGTCAACTTCACGTTCTATTTTTTTACATCCTTCTTAAATGTATCAAAATTTGACGTTTAATTTTGTTTGGAATGTACTAAGATGCAGGAAGAACGAGTAATTTATGGTTTTTTAAAAACTATTTCATTTACGGCATGAGTAGTATTTGTATTTAAAAGTATGCAGTACCCTAGAGCAATTAATATTTTTACGTTTTTACCGAGCTTTCTTCGGCATGCTGTACAAACCCCGAATTTGCTTTATCTACGTGGAGGAGTTTTGTTAAAGTTTATCAAAATCTGAAAAATTCAAATTTACTGTTAATTTGGAAGTACCAAGAAATTAATCTTATTTTTTAAGATGCGGCTTTGATAAAGGACGATATTTTTTAGATATAGATGAGACATAGGTTGTAATTTTCAATGTTCGCATTTAATCCACCCGTTGGTTAATCAGATTCTGGAAAATCAACGTTCTACTCTAGATGATGTTTGTTTTATTTCACTTTATTGTCCATAAAACAAAAGAAATCAATTTTAAAATAAAACCACATCTTGAACATATTTTTCCATGGCCGTGAGTGTGAGTAAACTAGAATGTGTGATTGAAAAATATTCGATTTTTTCCAACCAATGCTGACTGTATATCCTTAAATTCAGGGACTAAAGTGACTAAATCACAGTAATGCAAAGTAGTTAGAATTTGGCATAGGTGTACTAATAATTTAGTATTTGAAAGAAAAACGGGCCCGATTGTTGCTATTTAAATTCAGAGTCAGATATTATTTATTATTTATCAGAGTTATTTTGCTGAGCAAAGCCGTTCCGTTCAGTGCTTCAGTCGCTCCACTAACTGTCGCCCAGTATTTAGCTCACTTTAGCTCACTGTCCTACAGCATCGTTGTACGGCTGGTATAGGGTGTCAATATAATGCTATATTAAACTTTTTCATTTGATGACGTTAAGCACTTTTTTGCTTATCAAACGATTGGCACTTCGATGGGAGTTTTTTTTTTGTGGGACAAAGTGTTGTGTCACCCATAAAAATGGATGCGCAAAGTGAAGGCATTCAATTAATTTTGCGATAAAATGAACCATCCCTTCCGCGATTTTTCGCCTAACAGGAAGAAGATGTATAGGAAGAAGAAGGAAACGGCAGCATGAAATGAGGAACTCGGTTCTTCACGGTGCTGTAAAAGCATGATCAAAAGGCCTGACTTTTCATTCGTCTTACCGGGCGCGACTCATTACGGTGGCAGTCTAAATTGAAACTTATCTTCCACCGCACACGACGGCGGCAGCATGCTCATTTCGGATGGATCGCTGCCGGAACGCTTTGATATTCTAATGAGATCAGCCTCGGTGCTCGTCGTTCTTGGCACCCGGTGCTAATCTTGTGCCCGGGCTGTGCAAGCCGGGGCACTTGCGAAATGAGGTTCGCATGGATTCAAGGGATGACTGCAAGTGTTGCTGTAAAATCCTCCCAAACCGACCAAAGCAATGGTTGAAGACGGCAATGGTCGGATCCCGTAACCTTGGAAACCTTGGTGTACATGGAAAAGCTTCCCGAAAAGGCTGGACTGGACTGGCCGTGCAACGAGCTTGTGTAGCAGGTAGCATATTCGGTATGCGAAATGTATTCATGCGAAGAAGATGAATCGCGTGCGCTAATTAATTACCTAATTAAGGGTTAATGAATTAAAGTTTTACTGTCTTAGTCTGTCAGCTTGTAATTCCAGAAGGCGGTATGCGTGATACGCCTATTTGCCCCAGCTGCCCGAATGCCTTCTGCGTATTGCAGTTGCCTAACTCTATCACGTCAGCCACCGCTGTGATGGGTTTGGCCGCTTTGGCCCACTAACGGGGACACCACTTCCAGCACGTGCAAAGATCGGACACTTTGTCTTGTATTTGTGATTTTGTCTGTTTTTTTTTCTTTTGTTCTTGTGGGGGAAGAGAGGAGGGGGAGTGGTAGGATGGGGGGAGTAGGGGGGGCGAGGATATTCCATGAAACTAAGAGCGAAATCGAAAGATAACGAGCTATGTGCGTGTATGCGTGCATGTGCGCGTGTTGGTATGCGTTTCTCTGTGCGCTTGTATGAACCGTTCCAGCTGTGTGGAGCAAAACACATGGCGGCACTCTAATGAACATCGCAAAATTAAACGCACAGCAGCAACAGCAGCTTGTGACGCTTTACGAGCGCTTTATCTGGACTTACTGGCGTTACTGTGACCGGGTCCACACCCGTGCTGATCTGTGTTCAGCATACAGCGAGAGCGACTATTTACACAATAATTACCCGTTTCCCATTTGGGACGATTCGGTAAGCGTGGTTTTTAATTATTTTTATCACTTATAGTTTCCGTGATAAGGATCCATCGCCTAAAAAAGCGTTACGGTTGGATGGTGCAAATCTTCAAATTCAAATCTCAGCCGCATCATCAACCCAAACGACGGCTGTATAGCAGTTGATTGTCAAATTTGCATCATTTTCGCTTTCGTTACGCATAGAAATTGTGCAATACGTCCTTCTTCCTGTTTTCCCTTTCGGGATCTCCTTTCCTTTCGCGCTCACAACAAATACCACAAATAGCGCTGAAATCGTGTATCGTGTGCCTGCCTGGCCACTTTATATCTCCTTCGTTATTGAGGAATTCCGGCTTAAAAAGTCATTTTATGCAAATGTCCCCCGGTGCGGTGCGGATCCATGCCAGCTCCGGGCTCCGGACGCGGCTCAGTTCACAGCGATATCGCACCGGGCACGGCCGATTGCTAGCCGGATGCCGGTGTCGGTGTGCCGAAACGTACGTACGTATATGGGATCCACCGTCTCTGCATATCAATGCGTTCCCGGTCTCTGGAGATCGTGTCACATTTATTGGCTGCCATGGGAGATGCCGTTGCTAAACATGATTTGACGCTGGCAGGCTGCTTTGACGATCAGTTCGCATGTGACATCGGCTTCGGTTGTGGTTGTGACGGCCGTGCCGGTCTTTCGGGATACGGTCGTTGTTGATAGTGCTAATGGATGGAACCGACCTACCCTCCCTTTCGTCATAACTTAGCATTTGCTCGACGGTGCGCTACATCCCAAAGACACCGGCATCCAGTTTATCACCACTGTAGGTGACGTCCGGGTGTGCTCGTGTGTGTGGCCGTATGATACAGCGGAACAGATCATGGCCGTTTGCCACGCAACTCACATGCGGGTTTAGGTTGGTTCGCCTTTTTTTGGTTTCACTTTGGCGCTCTGCACGCAACAACTATTCAGTCTTCCGGTGATAATGAGTCCCAAAGGAACGGTAAAGATTTAGACCGTATTGCCGTCGGCTGGAAGGTGTTGCTTTGCTGGAAGCTTCGTTGAAAGATGGAGGGAACAAATGTACGCTGCACGTACACGTTGCCAGTAAGACCGCGAGCGATAGCAAATCCTGCCATTTAATCACTTCTTCCTGTGCTGAACGATCGATAGCATGTTGTGTGGTTCGTGACCAATCGCCAGGATAATAGCGCAAAGTTCTGGGAAGGCCAAATTGAACGCCATCGTACCAAAACAAACAAAAAGAATTCGAGCATTTCTCAAAAATGACTCGACTCGTCCGGCAGCTTTTTGGCACCAAAAAATGTTACATTGTTGGTACGAACTCGTACCGGTCCGCTCCGGTACGCTGAATCCAACTTCCATAATTTAAAAGTTACCATCGGCCATTCGATGGGACAAACAGAAAGAAACCCTGTACCATGCTTTAAGCTGGTTTACCGACACACACACGCAGCCGGGATTCGGCTGTGGGTGAGTCTATTAGTGCATTTGTTTGTTGCCTCCATTGCTAGCTGACGATTGTGCTTGATGTTTCCACATACACGGGGCGGCCTAGCGCCGAGTCCGCCAGGCGAGGCACTGGGAAATTCGCTCCTTCGCTCGTTCGCTTTCCTGTGCGTGGTTGAATGGCCGTCGACTCTCGCCAAACGCATCGATTCGTGTGAATTTGCAAACGAACACACAATCTGCCACGCGCATGGCAGATGGCGCTCGTGCCTCGAGAAGGCAACCGAACGAAGGTGGTTAGCTTTCCATTAACGAAAGGCGCTGTTTCGCTCGTCGTGTGATTCGCAACCAGCGTCACACACCGGCCATCCCCAACGTGCGTGTAGGTGTATGCTGGCACCACTACTACTACTACTACTACTACTACTACTACTGGTGCTTAGCCGAGTTGGCAGAAGGATCTCCTCTCCTGATTGCTTCCATTGCACCGAGACCTTAACATTAACGGGCATCCTATACGCTGTTGCTCATTTCCTCGGAAGTCGGGAAAATCCTCTCTGTCTCGCTCTCTCTCTCTTTCGCTCTCTCGGTCGCGCACGATGGTGCGCGAGAAAACGTGACCATGGAGTGGCCATGCTTTGCGGCACGCTCAGCGACAGTCTCCAAGCGAATCTGATGCCGTGTGTATCGTCACCGTGTAACCGTGTAGCACGGGAAACCCTACCGGAGCCTGCGAATCGCTCAGCGCTACAGTTTGGTTCGACAGCCTGGGTAAGACCCGATCGGAAGCGTGTGTGGGTGGCAGTGGATCGTGCGATAGAGCGTGGCCGACAAATCGGAGAGCGCGCGATAGATGAGAGAAGAGAAGTCGCTCGTACGACGAGCAGCTCCCAGTGGCAGATACTGTCACAAGCCTGCATTCCGGATTCGCCATTAGGTCCTTGCCAAGCTAAAGTGACAGTGGGTTCCTTATCCGTCGATATCGAATCATTCTATCGGGATTCCGTACCGTCCAAAGGTGTGCTATTGTGTTAATGTGTTAGTAGTACGATCACGATCGAACCCAATTCTGTCGCACGTGCGTGCGTGTGCGTGTGTGTGTGCGTGTGTGTGCGTGCGTGTGTGATTTTGTTGGCCTTTGAACAAAACAACAAATTCGCATCACTTTACAGCCGTAACATTTCATTCTCTCGGCCATTCATCCGTACAGCGCACATGCAGCACGAGGACTTGTGTGCTTGCCGTATCGCGGGAGCATTTTTCCGTACTCCACCCTTTTGCTTGTTTATGGGAGCCAAGCAACGTCATAAAATGTGTGTCACTGGCCGAGTTACCGAATCGTGCTGTTGTGTGTCTGTGTGTGAATATCCCAAATTATTACACAGCGCAGAACGTTACGTTACACAAATATGAAGCATTCTTTTACGATTCCCATCCCCATGCCCTGCGCTGGTCTGCGTGTGAGTGTTCCCTCGTGTCATGGCCCAGTGTGGACCATGGCGTTGTGTGCGGAACACAAGCTACTGTGTAAAGGCGAGCGCTTTCCATTTGGTTTCCCTAAACGCTGCTAAACGATGCTGCAGACAGATACGCTGCTTGCGAGAGAAGGTGAGAGTAGCAGCATCCGTGGCGCTGAGTAAACGAACGCTTAAATTATGTACTGCATAAGATTAGGTCAATTTTTGTTCCCGTTTGAAAGCGCACATGCCGACATAATAGTTCTACGCTGGTACAACACCACACCACTGTTGCTGCGTACCGCTACGCTACCGATACAAACCAGGCACAGTTACTACCACTAGTTAGCGTCACTACGAATACTGTCGTATGACAACAGCTAGTGCTATTACTACCACTACTACCACCACCGCTGTGGTGTGCATCTACCAACCATTTGTGCGCTAGTGCTGGCAGCTCCACTTGTCATCCTCGTGGACAGTATGAAGAGTCCTTCACTTCTGAGAAGCATCATCCCAGACGGCGTAGCTTTCAAGCTCATGACAACCGTTGCATAGCGGGTGTCGTTTTTCCTGTCACTCACCATTTTCTACCGTGTTGCTATTCGCCGTTGCTACAAAACGTTTCATAGTGCCATATAAACGATTGCACGGTTTTAATAGTGCGAAAAGCATCCCGCACACTGAATGGAACAGTGGTTTTTCTTGTTTGTTTGTTTTTGTTTTGTCACTCTAACGCCAATGGAAAGAGAATGCTAAAAGTGTAGCGGCCTGCTTTGGTGAAAGTTTTGGTCAAACTAATCGTACATCGCACCAACCGAAGCGGAAATATCGTGTTTAGTTTAATGATTTGCGGCTTCAGCAACGAGTTGGTAATGAGGGATTACCGTAGTGCTGTGGGGTATGCACATTTCGTCTACATTTCATACCCTGTAATGGTGCGAATTAATGCGAATCCTTGAAGCATTAGTGCAATGAAGTTTGCTGAAGCAACAGCCGAAGTTATTTGGGCAACCGGGCATTGTAGTCTTCTTCGTTGGCAACATATTTTGGATGAACTTTAGTGGGCAGAATAGTGAGAATCTTGTACCGTTTTATCGAATCTTTTACCTTTTTTTTTATTTTCTTTATTTTGAAAATTTTCATCAACAAATAATGGTGTGTTGGGGTAATTCCTACCATTGAGGGGGGGGGGGGGAAACAAGCAGTAAACTCGCACGTTCTTCCAAGCGGAAAAATTATTCATTACGTTTTACAACATTTTCCATCAAACGCATCCATGTCACCCAACCCAACGGTAGTGTCCTGAGGAGATAAACAATTTTCTCGAAGGATGTCATCTTCATCACCATCGTCATTCTTGCCCGTAAATGACTTTCTTTTCTCGCAAACAGACGATTGCTCAGAACCGGCAACGATGCCCACGCGTGGAACAGTGGAAGAGATGAATTCGGTCGTAAAAAGCGAACCGCTTCGCTTCGATCGAGATGTACGAAACGTTCTGACCATCTAGCTCACTGCTGTCACGCTCATGTGGACATGGCTTGCGGCTATGGTGAGGCTAGAAAAAAACAGTTGGCCCGTGTTTTGTAGCGCCTAAACACTGAGCTAAGCGCGCGCTGCAAACATTCGTGCAACAAAACTGGAATGAAGGTCGCTGTTAGCCTTTTGACCGTGCTGGAACGGAACCTAGGGCAAGACAGAAGGTAAAGGTAAACGTTGGGGAAAGGGGGCAAGGTAGACAGTACGCCCGGAATCCTTGGCAGCCAAGTAATGTCGGTGGCTAAGGCCAAACCGGGTCAACAAAGTGTGCCCTCGGGCCGCGAATGCAGAGGCTAACCGAAATTGCAGAGCTCACGCACTTGGCTTGTGGTTTTCACGTTTTTATGTAACCCCCGAGTAAGCAGAAGAAAGAACGTAAACGCTCGGTACTGGAATGACACAAGCGAGACGGAGAGAGAGAGAAAGAGAGAGAGAGAGAAAAGGAAGGGCAGAAAAACAGGAATCCTTCGCTGGTGCCTACGGTGGTGGCCTTCGACGAGTGGGGTGGCTGTAAATCAATCGGAAAACTGAATCAAAAAAGAAGGCAAAAAAACGAAACCGGGCCCTGTACAGTGAATCCGATGCCACAAGACTGTGCTTCGCCCAGGCGAACGCCCGGCGTACCGCACCAGCACCATGGTGAGTGATGTAGTAGCGAGGGTTTTCGCTAAATATCAATTTGTATTACTTTTGACAGTTCGTATTTACGATCCTTACAAAACTTCACAAGTAGGCACCAGCGAGCTTTTCAACGAGCAAAAACCAAATCGCCATTAGACATGTCGTGAGTGAGAACCGTGCAATTGCTTTACCGTGGAGCATGTAAAATGAAACGAGAGAGAGAGAAAGAGAGAGAGAGAGAGAGAGAGAGAGAGAGAAAAAAAACACAAGTTTCATTTGCTGTAATGGCAAACACTTACACCCATGCACACACACACACAGACATATAGGGAGAAGTGGGCAGTAAGGTGAGTGACAGGAGTGAGTGAAGTGGTGAAACGAGAAGCGAAACAGGGATTGCAGTCGTATGGGGAGAGAGGTGTGGGAGGGCGAAAATCAAAATGGACGGATGTCCGAATGGGTTAGCACCCGGAATCAAACGTTAATTATTGATAGATATCTGCGAACCTGTTCATGTGTAGTTGGCTGCTATGCTAACGTGACTGTGTATTTCTTCACTTGCATGCGATACACGCAGCCACGGTTACAGGCACACTCGACAAGTATAATATGGACCGTAACCGAATATCGAGCGGTTTGGTGTATCCTTTACGAAAACTTACAAAACCCCGAACGGTTGTGAAACTTTGCACTGAAATACACCCATATGGGGTGGGGGGGTTGAGCATAGCAAAACTGGTCGAAAAGAAAATAAAATAAAAAAAGAACGATCACCAGCCGTGTAAGCACAACGTGCACGGAGCTATGTAAATGGAATAGAGCTGGCTGGTGAGCCTGTTCGGGTTCTGGTTTTGCTTTTGTGGCAGAATATGTTTTATGATGTTCTTTTGCTTCACGCATGATTATCATCATCGGTGTTGCTTCGGTGCTAAAGTAAGCTTCTGCTTTCGATTATCTTACAAATATTACACGATATCGATACGGGAACGGAAGTCTCGCAGCAATGACGAGACAACTTTCGCGCCCCAGTGTGCACTTTCGCCTCGGGGAAAAGCATCGATATCGGCTCGACAGCCAAGGACAAATGTCAAAAAATGCGTAGGCGTAGGGCATACAAACAAATCGCAGTAGGCTGACGTGGTGTGTTGTACGGTGAGATGTGTAAAATCATCCTACATTACATGGTCGTATCGTGGCAAGCCATCATTCCTGCGCGCTGGGAACGAGCGTATGGCAAAGCTTCTTAAAATGGCAAAGAATGGCAACAGCAACGGTGCGGATGGTTCCCTAGTTGGCTGTTGATTGAAGGTGGTAAAACCTGCGCCAAGCCAGCGTTTAGCGTTACCACGTGTGAGGGAGATGCTATTTCGCAGCAACCCGTCATTAAGCGTGCTGCCATAGAAACGGAGATGGAAACAAACGGCATCACACGTCCCTGTACAAATACATCTGCCAGGGATGAACGATTCGAGCAGAGCAAAAAAGAAAAAAAGAAGAAGAAGTAGAAACGAGTAAAGCAAATGTGCAAAAAAAAAACACCACCCCCTTCTTCCTCGTGGGCATCTACTCCCGCCCCCCTTCGGCCCCATTCCCTCCTTTGTTAAACAAAACAAAAACAAAACGTTAGGAGTCACATCGTCAAACAAACTCGCTCTTCAGCAACGAATTAACGGCGAGCGCTGGTATACCGGTTAGCCTATGGCATCGACTTACAGTGACTTCGCACAGGTAGATATGCTTACTTTTCCCGTTCCGGTGTAGACAGAGGAAGGAACTACTGTGTGTACCACATTGTGAATGTGCGCGCGCCTTATGTGCGTTTGTGTGAGTGGATGTGCGGTATATGTGTGTGTCTCGAAGGTTGGTGCTGCCGATGGCTTCGCAACAAAAGCTCCCAAAACACATCCATCCGTCACTAGAGTGAAGTGGCATATCATCATCATGGCGCTGCTCCACAGCCAGTAAAAGGACGCGCATGAAGTAAAGTGGCGTAATCGGAGTTGGAGGATCGATCAGGAATGCATTAGTGTGTCTATTTACCGCTAGTGCCTGCGCTCGTGCCTGCGTCTCTGTGTGCGAGCGTGTTTGTACGTGTTTGCGTGTGTTCGCGTGTGTATGGTCACCTATGGCGAGGTTCTACACCATCCATCCGATTGGTGACTGGTGAGCAAAGGAAACAGCAAGCGAAAACCGAAGCCTGAGTGTGTGTGTGTGAAAGCAAGCAAGCAAGCGGGCGACCGTTGGCAAAAGCAATGTGATCTAGCACCGTTGCACCGATGCACTCGCCGACTGTATGGTGCTGAATCGTGGGATCTGCTAGCTGCAATGTGACGACAGTGAGAACCGTGCGTGGAAGCGAGGAAAATTGCATTCGGAAAACCGGTGAAAAAAAAAGAGTGTGCGCTTGTTACTGAAGGTGGGTGTTTTTGGGCACCGGTCGGTCCGTCGGTCGGTCGGTCGGTTCGCGGCTTAGTGTGCTGCTAGTGTAAGCAGGTGGTGCGACTACGGTAGAATGCAACGGTACGGTGTTACGGTACTACGGCACGGTGAAGATAGCTGCAATTCATCATCGTTGCACATGGGCGAAATGCGCTCCAGCGAGTTGTACACACCTGATGACGTTATCTTTTGATCACGTTAGCAGCAGCAGCAGCAGCAACAACAAGAGCACCGAAGAAAGAAAAAAAAGAATAAAAGAAAACATAAAAAACACACATCCCCCCCCCCCCACACACACACACACATACAGGCAATACGTGAAGAAATACGATTGTGAAGCGGAGTACGACGTTCCTCGGCAGAAAATTGAATCAAGGTAAGTGAAGCGTCCTGCCTCGTAGCTCATCTGCAGTGGTCAGGTATGGGTTGTCTTGGCACGTTGATGAACGTTTTTGTTCCAAGTGTGGGCTGTTTTCGTTTTTGTTTGCCACACGATTCAGCGCTGGGCACCTGGTCCGAATGGTGAAAGATGTACTTTCATCGCTGGCGAACGGTAACGTTTGATGGTTCTCCGTCCCGTGCTTCTATGGTGCTCCGATGCTGAACCGATTATGCTTTACTCTCTCCGTCTGTGATGTTGGCTTGCAATATTTGGACGAATAGATGNGTTGTCTTGGCACGTTGATGAACGTTTTTGTTCCAAGTGTGGGCTGTTTTCGTTTTTGTTTGCCACACGATTCAGCGCTGGGCACCTGGTCCGAATGGTGAAAGATGTACTTTCATCGCTGGCGAACGGTAACGTTTGATGGTTCTCCGTCCCGTGCTTCTATGGTGCTCCGATGCTGAACCGATTATGCTTTACTCTCTCCGTCTGTGATGTTGGCTTGCAATATTTGGACGAATAGATGGATGGGATCCATCCGAGGATCGCTATCATCATGCTGCGCCGTCATGCTGCCGTTGCCGATGTTGTTACATCAGCAGATTTCTGGTTACGCCACTATGGCTTAAGAACAATATCTTGACAATACCGGTCCCTAGATAGATGGAGGATGGAACTGTGAGTCTTAGTTTCGGTGGCAAATTTAGAGATAAGCCAGTAATAACAGCGTAACGATGTTATCACTTAATTCAATGACGGAGGGAAAAATTTCGTACAAACTAATGTGCTTTTATCGTTCGAAGCGGTACGGCAAAGCGGCACTCTGCCATCGCTGCTGAACAACACCGGTCGACGTCACCGTCAGCTCGGGATGAGGAATTTTTCTTTCGCAAGTGTATCGTTCCGTGCGGCCCTTGGTGGAAGGAACGAGGAAGGTCGCTTTCGGATCGGCAAAATTGTCGAAAACACAATTTTTCGACTCTGACTACGATGCTCTTTGGTGGACTGCTTCGTTCGGCACAGTCCACTCCTCAGGGCCTATTCATTTCGGTGGAGACAAGGACTCTCGACTTTTCGGGCGCGATGGCAGCCACATACAAAGCGGCAAGTGGAATCACAAAGCGATTGTAGTTGGTGGGCGATGGCAACCGCCATCCAACAATCGAAAGCATTTCGGGCCAGTCAATTTTTTTGCGGGAGGTCCTTGAAAAATAAAACCCAAACGAATCAAAGAATGTTCGTTTATTATTATTTCTTTCTTTTTTTATTTCTTCCTCTCTCTCTCACTCTCTCTCTCTCTCTCACACACACACACATACTTGGCTTTCATTCCATTGCAAATCCCCCACTTTAGGACCTTCGTCGGTTTTCCTTTTTTTTGGGTCGCATTTGGTCGAGTCGCAATGGAAACCGTGGGGTGTATCATTTAGATTCGGAATGCTGTCGTTCAGCATCGACCACGGCCACTGGATGCTTTTGGGGGGTTGGGGGGAAGAATGTGTTGCTGCTTTCCGATATCCGAACGTTGCAGACTCCGAGGCAGAGCATGAGTGCCAATGAGCGTCGACTGAGCCAAGGATTTTCTTTGCTTTATGGTGTGGTCCCAGCAGCAATTACCCATAACCTATGGCAGCATTGCTAGCAGATGAACGTTATAGTAAACCGTACCGTATTTCCGTTCGAGCCTCCAACGCTCGGCATAGCTCTCGGAGGCAGCAACGTCACCGTACTTGCCACCAGAGAGTGTGCGTAACTAAGCACAGTCAACAAAAAATGGTGTTTATTAACCCTTAATTTGATTACTGTGCTTATTATTGGATCGTTTTCGCCGAGTTCCTTTGGCAACAAGCGTACGGCTCCTTGCGTACGGCTGACTGCGACTTGGAAAATTGCAACAGCGTTTAAGCTTTTATGCCCACTAGTGGCGCCTTGCGTCCTTGCACGTATGTGGATTGTTTCGTACATGGAATGAATGTTGGAGCATTACTGTAGTTCTTTTCCTGCGCTTCGCTTTCCTAGCATGGGAACATTAAAGTTGTGCTCCAATCTGCGATAAAATGTTGCTTCCTTCTTGCGAGCGGAACTACACACATGCACACACTTCGTAGGCTGTGCTTAAAGACGGTCGTTGAAATCTTCTCAAGTGCGACCATTTATTGTGTTCGATATGCTTGGGCTTTGTGCGAGGCCAACGGTTGGGAGGTAGATGTGTCGATTCTGGAATGTTTGATTAATGCACAAGCTTTCGCAATTGAATGTAATTTCATTACCTTCGGTAAGCAATTACGAAACGTACACATGCACACGCCGCTCGACGGAACCCTCCGGTCTTCCGGTGACGAGAAATCATTTGTTGTTTGTGTATGGAACGGAAACTGTCCGCTCTTTCCGATGCCTTTGTGAGCGTCTGCAAATTAGTATTGTGTGGTGTGGCAAGATGTGATTGGTTGAGAAGTAGTTTCCTTCGCTGACTATAATTACTTACTTATAATTAGCTAAGAAACTTCTAAGAACATCTTTTGCCACCGCGGAGAACTCACCTTCTCGATGGAGACGCCTGGTGGATGGTTGTACGGTTGATGTAATGTGCAAACAACATGCAAATGGAAGGAAATGTTTCATTTCTAACTGACTGACAACTGGCAATTTGGGGGCGTGTAATATTATTTCACGGAAATATAATCCACCGTCCCGCCAGCATGCAATTTACAAATTTACATGCAAATGCGAAACGTCAACTGTTGATTTAGTACAAATATTCGCTTTTAGTGGCGCATCTCAGAAGGTAGATTTAATGAATTGTAAAATGTTTAGAACAATTTTAAAGTTTTGGTTCAACGTGGCAACGTGGCAAACACTAACCAGACGCTTGAGTATAAATTCGTTGCGTATCATTACTACAGCATTATATCTAATCATGTGACATTACCATGAAAATGGTTAATGTAGCTAAAATGTACTAAATGAGCTACACGGGTCCATTAAACAAAATTCGTGGTCAAGTGGAGAACAACTCGGCCTTTCTAGCGCTTGCATCAAAGCCATCCTTTCTTAATGTCAATTCTCATTCATCATGTCCATGAGATCAGAATTTTGGGACGAATTAAAACCCGTTACGAAGCAACACATGCCCAGGTCACTAATTAGTGAGCCCTGAGCTGAAAATACTGTGAAGATACGTATAAATACGCTGTACGTTAGAACTAAAACCTTCAACTTTATATTGAAATATACCTTTAACACAGCAATTTCAACATCAAACACAGCCAAAGTCAATTTAATGTTTTGATATCGTAACAATTATTGAAATTACACCCGATGTGATGCAGAGTGTTTTATTTTTTTAATTGTAATTTCACTGTTCACTCGATAACCCTCGACGACTGGATGGGCCGATGGGATGTCTTCTTATATCAACCGGCTTCACGTCAAGTGTCATTCAGTCAAGCCTTGATATTGAGCCCGATATTCATAGCAAGCGACGTAATTGAGTTCGGCGCTGTTTGAACGTTGTAAAAAAATAAAATAAAGCTGTTGAAGGAAGCAGGAAAAAAGTTCAACAGCATCTATTGAATATATTGGCGCTATTGCTTTGCTACGAGCAGGTTTAACGTGATCAAATTATCGTAGCGCAAATTGGTTTATTTATCAACATCAATTTCATAGGCGCATAAGTATGTTATTGAATTGATTTGAAGCATAAATATGTACACAGTTTGAACCGATAAGTTTAAAGTAATTTGTCCAAAGATGACAGTACGAGGCAGGAAATTTACGAGGTACGAGGCAGGAATATTATTATACGTAGTATAATCCAAGAAAATGGCGGTGGTGTATTTGGCAACGGCGCTAGTCCCAATACGACGGGACCGGGTTCAAATCCCATTCGAACCGTCCTTCTGTTAGCACGGTCTGACCAACCTGCTACGTGATAAAATTAGTCTAATACGGCCTGGTCCGTTCTAACAAAGTAAAAAATAAAATAATCCAAGTAAAAGTGGAATAAATTACAAACATATTCAAATAAACGCTTAACATATTCAAATATGTGATACAACGCTGGAGGCGCCCAGTACTTTACAAATGATTTTGAAGGCTAAGAAGCTCAATCATGTTTAAAAGAGGTATTCACTTTCATTATTTTTCAATTAGTGCCTCGGTGTTCAGTTTAACACACTAAGAATTGTAGATCAACATGAACATATACTAGGCTACATAGCAATCATGTGGTTAAGTTTCAAAAACACTTACAAGTGTTAGTCACTGACGTCCACTGCTACTGATATTTTATTGCTACAACAAATCCTCAAAGTAATGAATATCAAATTTATGACGAATATAAAATGTTTGACTAAAGCGTAAAGAGGTCTAAGCCTAGATTATCTGGATTTTCTCAACATTTAGATATTCAGTTAAGAGTTTCTAGATATACACTTCTGTTCTGTATTAGTTCTATTGCGTAAAGCAGTGCACTGCTATACACACTAGCAAATAAGATTTCACAGTCAGACAGTATTAAAGGGT
This sequence comes from Anopheles rivulorum, assembly GCA_018908115.1. Taxonomy (NCBI): domain Eukaryota; kingdom Metazoa; phylum Arthropoda; class Insecta; order Diptera; family Culicidae; genus Anopheles; species Anopheles rivulorum. The sequence continues at coordinate 5,777,675 of CM032177.1, forward strand.
CAGTTTAACAGCAATGCATTAAGTAACATTATTAACAATACCGACGTAATATTTTCTTCTCGTTCGGGTTTCGTTAAAAAAAGACAAAGAAATCATAATATACAAAACAAATATTTACAAACATTTTCAACCCGCTGCGCATAAATTATGATTCCATGGTATGCGCTGCTGTAATACAATCCATTCATGTTCTTCGGTACTACCTGTGAGTACAAGCATGACAACATTTTTCATCCATTAAAACAAAGTAAATACGAAGAAAAATCATTATAAAAGGGAATGAGTTTAAAATTACATTTGCTCTTTTAAACATCACAACCACCTGGCGTACCTGTGTGTGCCGTGTCGCACGGTGGTGCAACAGCAAAAGAGGAACAGTTCCAAGAGCGAATGGCAGATCTGCAGATGACAATTTTATGGCTGACAGTGCCACGGCCTAGCAAAACACTGCTCCGAACAAATACAAAAAAGCATGTGCGGTTTGCGTACGTTGATAGCCGTCCGTTGATGGAAAATAAAGGTACTGGCGCAACTGACAACCGGAGAAATAAAACCCCAAATCACTTGCAAAAGCATCCCAACCCAGTGTGGGGTTGGGCGGTGCGCAGTAGACGTGTATATCTCCATGTGACGTGATTTTACGCTTTTGTGGTTCCACGGAACCATCCCACCACGCAACCGAACGCCTCGCACAGTGGGAACATTTTTNACAAAAAAGCATGTGCGGTTTGCGTACGTTGATAGCCGTCCGTTGATGGAAAATAAAGGTACTGGCGCAACTGACAACCGGAGAAATAAAACCCCAAATCACTTGCAAAAGCATCCCAACCCAGTGTGGGGTTGGGCGGTGCGCAGTAGACGTGTATATCTCCATGTGACGTGATTTTACGCTTTTGTGGTTCCACGGAACCATCCCACCACGCAACCGAACGCCTCGCACAGTGGGAACATTTTTCTAATCACTAAATCTCGAAACCTTTGCACGTGCTCAGGTTTGCCACTCGATGGTGCGATATCATCCACCCTCCCCCCCCCCCACACACACACACACACACACACTTACACACGGGTATGCTGGTCATGGTAGTATGATTCTTTCTCACCTTTATACCTGCCGCAGACTACCACCACGAGATCAGAAAATGAATGAAAAAAGGGACTAAATTTGACCAACAGAAAAAAAAACTCTCACACTCACACACAGAGATTATAATAAAAAAAATTGTGTTTGCACTCCCACCGTCACATCCTCCACACCTACACACTAACACTTATTAAGTGAAGTTTCTAAACCACGGACTCTACACATGAGCCCCGTTCGTATCCGGAGCTTTTTCCATTTCTATTACGATTTCGGGCCAGCGATAAGCGGCGTAGAAATTAAAACACGTTCTTCCGGCTCTTTCTGGTGCTGTCCCGCTTTCGATGTCCTTTTTGTCCTATTTTGTACGTACGTGCTTGTGTGTGTGTGTGGGTGGGGGGAAGATTTTTTGTGACTTGTACTCAACCTTCAACCACTGCTCCATTTGTCCGATTTCCGACTCAAGCAATGCGGACCCATGTGTAAAAAGAAAAATCCATTTCGTGTTTGCCTTTGCACCGATGCTGCGTGTTTCCGTTTCCGGTTCCGTTTCGACACTTTTCAGCCGAGCCGATGGTAATCGTCCCTTCCTTCATGGGGCGTCCCATTTGGCGTAGGTTTAAGCTTAGTCAATCCCCACTCCCACACACACACAAACACATACATCCGGCATCGATGTCAAAGTAAGTCCCAGAATCAGCAGTCATTGCTCGATGCTTTGCGCTGGAAAGTGTTTGCCACCGGGAAAAAAAACAAGAAAGATGAAATGCTACCGAGAAACAAAACAACCGTAGGTATTTGAAGCCATCATGATCCGATCGTTACCGGTTGTGTGGATACATTAACGCAGGCAAACACTTCGACAGTGGCAGGTGCTGTTTTTTTTTGTTGTTGTCAGCTGTTGTCCCATGCTCCGGCCTGCAATCTTTTACTCTTGCGGCAGAATCGAAAAAACAATATCGCTACACGTCTACTTTACATATCCTTTCGCATGCCAGCAGCATTTGCCACCAGCGAATAAGTGCGACAAAGACAGAGAAAGAGAGAGAAAGAGAGAGAAAGAGAGAGAGAGAGAGAGAGAGAGTACGATGAAAATATAAGAGGTTGATAACATCATAACGACACGATGGAGACACACAACCCCAAACGGTTCACGCCACGTTTACACAAGAAGACGTACGACGAAGTGAATCAGAAGACAACGTATCCCTTGCATACGTGAGCGTATCAGTTCAGATAACGGCAGCACTAGCATAGCATGTGTGTTTGAGTGCGGAAAAGAGAAATGTTGCGAATTACCGAACCGAGTGCCACAAATACGCACACGCACACCCGCACCCACACAAGCATGGCATCCCGGCCATTATGGGCACGATTCATCGCGTGGAGATAAAAATGGGTTTTGATTCATAAGCTCCCCCAGGGGTAAATTAATCTTCCGCCGCGAACATTGCCGGGCATTATTGTTAGATTCGTCCCGACGTCAGGCTAACAGGCGGGCGGTCGGTCGGTCGGTTCTAGAACGCACCAGAATGGATAAAGTTTTCCTTTCGCCGTGGAGAATGCTAAGCCTTTGTTCAATATTGAACCTGCTTCCGGCTTTCACCGTACAAACAAACAAACAAACCAACCAACCGGGGCTGGCTTTCTTCGGTCCGCCTGTGACGCTCCATGCTAGGTCCTGCTTGACGTGAAGCTATGCGGGAAATTTCATTCCATTTTATTTCATTTTTATTCTCGCCATTCACGTTCGGCGCAAAAAGGGGACGCCTGTGTGCCGTTTTTAACGCCAGCGGAACGAAAAATGCATAAGCAATCGACCGCGACTCTCATCCGCACGACGATCATCCGTTCTATCCGTTCGTCCGGTTAAGATCGTCGCTCAACTCGACGTTCGGAAAGACAAAAAGATAGCTCGGTCGGTTGGTTTGAAATTAAATTGATTCCCAAAGAAGCCACATGGAATTAATTTACATACTTAATGTGCGCCGCACGAACATTGTCGGCTGTGGCTGGGAGTGAAAGTGCGAAGCGTCCTCCTGTCCTTCTCGGGTCCTACTCCTCCTTTGATGCCACATTTGGTTCCGATCCTAGTTCTATGTGTGTGTGTGTGGGTTGGGTTTGGGCGAAAATTTAAACACCCCAAACGCGTCCGGAGCGTAATGAAACGTAACGAGCCGCCGGTCGCCGGTCGCCGGTCGCCGGTCGCCGTTCGCTCACCGGAAGCACCCCGAACCAGCGTTTTGGCAGCGTTGGAGCAACGCACTCTTGTGGACGTGGACGTTTATGATGGAGGGAACCACTTGATGAAACAAATGAAAGCTGATGCCCGTACTCCGCACACTCCGCAAAAGGCCAGACCATTTCCATCCATTTTCCAGTAACTAATCTCGAATACATTCTAATGTGTGCCTTTCGCACAGGGCAAGATTTGTGGGCAATCATATTCGCTGCTACAAGAGGAGAGATAGAGAAAAAGAGATTGAGAGAGAGGGAGAGCGGGAGAGCGGGAAAGAGGGAGAGAGGGAGAGAGTGGTAGAGTGTGCGAGAGGTACAGGACGCGGTTAAATTTTAACTATTTCTCCCACTCAACTAAACGGTGGTAAGTAATAGCCAGGACCGTACCTGGTTTTCGGTAACCACCACCCATACACACCCAGAGTCCCTTTTCACCCAGGCAGGTTAGATTAATCTCTGGCGTAGCATGTTGAGCAGGTGGGCGGATGGGTGCAGGTGAATTGCCAGAAAGGAATTATCCTTTCTCCATATCCATCTACTAATAATGGTTTTCTACCGGAAATTTTCCGCACCACACATCACATCACGATCACGGTGCACAAAATGGATCTCGGTTTGAAGCATGGAAGGAAGCTTCCTAGCACAGGTTCTGGGTTTTGTTACAATACATTTCCCCGCCCCACCCCCCACCCTCCCCCCTCCCCCTCGGTCACATGCAGCACTCTCAGTCTGTGTTTCTCCACCTCGTGCATCATATACATAATAATCCGTCGTAGTGCGCAACACATCTGGGGCACACTCGGGGTTTGTGGCGTACACTTACACACTTAGCAAACGGAATGGTGGCCCGAGTGCCGACTTGCGTCATATTCACAGGCCCAACAGGTTGGCTGAAGTTGGCAGTTTGCTAAACTGGCAGCACGAAATCGAATCAACCCCCCCTAAATGCCGGGAACGGGTTAGAACCGTCCCCTAAAAGGGGAAGGAATGCGCGCCCACACACCGGACGGGGCGTAATGATGATGGTTTTGTGTTTACTCGGAATGAGATGATATTATCTTAAATTTCAATTACTTTCATTTGCTCGCAATGTGACTATGGTGCTCTCTCACTGGTACGCCTGTTTGGGTTGGGCGCGGTTAGATGAACTTATCTCGTGCGCACTCTTTCCCATTGTTGCAAGGGTTAAATTCCACGAAACAGTTTTGCAACCTGTACTGCTCGCTAGTGGCCAGCTAGTGTGGCTTAGCGCTAGTCAACAAATCAACGGCATTTTAACGGCATTTCCCGCATAACTCTAGCCCATTTTCATCCCATTTCACTTTCGGTTTCGGTCGGCCGGTTGGGCAACCGGGTTGGCCAACAATTGGCTTACACGGTGGCTAGTGGCCCACCACTCAGCCTCCACCGCATTTCTTTCTTCTTCCGCACGATATAGTCCACTATGCGTCACAATAATTAATTTTCCACCTTGCTTTCGCCCACCGGTGCTGCGAAACAGTTCGCTGGGTGACGCTGATTGACACCAGAATGGAACGGTTCGGAACTCGGAATGGGCGCAGGACGCAATGCAAGACGTTCGTGGACCGGTACCGGTAGGACACTTCTGCTACCTATCAATTCACCCCATAATACAAACTGTGAAGTCAAGTGCCAGAAGCAGACACAAGACCGGTAGCAAACAGCGCTTAGTAAACAGTGAACAATAAATTGTATGCAAAGAACCTTCGCCGCCACCAAACTTGGGCTACCCGGTGACCGTTTTTCGAGGATAAAAGGACTAGGCGAGCGTGTTGTTTTTGTGTGTTGCGTTTTTCACTTGGGTCAATAAATTATATAATTAAGAATGCCATTTTGCAATGCAAATGGTCTTTTAACTGTTCATTTAAGATGGTAATATGGTAGTTAACGAATTAAAATTCAGAACCGGTTCGAATTGGTTCGCTGCTTCATGTTTTATTAAAGAACAAGGTACGATCGCTGTGAAACAGATTACAACGTTACGCGAATTTGTTGCTACGGTTTATATATTATTTCAAATAGTAAACCCTGAGTACACCTATTGCTTTTATTCCAAGCGGATGTAAATTTGAACATAAAACGTTTTATAAATAATGATGCAAAAATAGAAATAAATTAACATAGAAATCGATAACAGAAATCAGACCCAATGTAGACCATACATTAAGAGTCATGGCTGCTATTGAAATATTATTTCCATATATAAAAATACTGTTACCTTCTTTCAAGTTTTATTTCGCACAAGCCAACATTGTTTTACGTAAATGTGGTTTTAATAGAGACCAATTTTTAGCTATTCTTTTACTCTGCCGTCTATTCAAACCTTGGTTTGACACCCCTGATCTGACAACAATGTAGGAATAGAACGCATACCATCGGCTTTATTGCATGCAGATTGGAGTTCTTCCATTTCTTGGCATTTTCATAGAGTTACTGTTTATTATTACTCGTGATGAACGGTATAAAACGATGCGAATAAGACCCCGTATTGATCATGTAGCGGCGTAGGAAAGAGTGGTAAACCCGGAAATGCTCCAGTTCTCTTTCTCCGCGATGAAGCATTTATTTCCCAGTTTTATGAGCCAAGAAACTTTACTCAAACTCAGAAAGTCGGCAAAATAATAACACTTTGCTGCTCGGCAGACAGACAGCTTTTAGCAACGAAACGTTATGTACGCAATCAAAACGTGAAGAAAAATGAATGAATTTATTCTTCAATCCATTAGTAAATTACGAGTTATGAATTATATTCTTTGAAAATTCGCATAGTACTCCCGTTTGCTTATGTACAAACATCCAGTGGAGCTATGAAATTATCCTATTTAACATTTGCATGCATATCCACCCTTGCTGGTCTGAAATGACATAAATTTGCACTTATCGTCACACCACACCGATTCGCATATCATTATTTCACCCTTCAGAATACGTGTCTCGACAAGGTTTTTACAAAAAAAAACATGGTTTTTACATTTAATGCTTTATTGTGCAGAAGTTTTATACAGATATCCGCTTACGATGTTTTACAATGAACAATGTTGAATAATAAATATTTGCAACACAGGTAAATAAAGCAATATAACCAAAAAAATCATCTTGAATCAATATCAAATTAGTTATTGAGTGTGCACAATTTGGGAACTGTCAGATGTATACAATTGTTATTGTTGTTCATAAAGTTGATATTGCTTAAGCTGTTCCATTCTTTGAACAAGAAAGCAATTTGTAATTGATCATTATTTAATAATTTTCATTGTTTCAATTTTGTCTTTAATTTGGTAATTTTATATCTCAACTCTTCAACCAGCCCATGTGTAAACGACCAGGCTGAGATGTTAGGTCGAATAGTCTCTAAGTCCTTATGGAAACAATATTTCTACCGTTCCAACATTAGCTAAGGTCATTTGCTCTAAGGTTGATGTAGTTTCCAACATGGCATTGTTTGATATGATTCGGATAAACAAATTAGTCCCAAAATATTTAATTTTATTTATACAACCCGATCATGGAATTCTGCAAATCTAACCCTGTTGCAAAAGCAAACGCGTTGCGAATTTTTTGTACCACTGACGTGTTACAACAAGGTCGCAATGAGGTGTGTGTGTACGTTTTGAAATATTTGCATTTGCCTTTAATCACTAGAACAAATATCATCAATTTGCTACTATTTAAGGGATTTATTTTTCCACGGTCCTTTACACAACGACAACAATCACGTGGAGCGAGCATACGTGTAAACGCGAAACATGCCATACAGCAAACAGCAGAGAGGTGCCTGGTGCCAGGTTGAACCGGCACGGTGGTGCACCGTATACACAAAACCTCCGTGTAACCTCAGGAGTGTTGATCCTCACCTGTCGTTTCGAGAGCTTGATTTCCCTAGGACCTGCCCAATCTATGCCATGTACACAAACACTCACCTTCGGTGCTGCAGTGTTGTTTTTGGTTGCCCTACCATGCTTTCATCCCATCCCTTGGCTATGGTCTGTGTCTCTGGGTAGGTCTGGGTTTGGCCCAAGTGCTTGTCGGACAGCGTCGGGAAGACTTAATCGTGGAACACGTTTCAAATCGGACGGTTTTCGGTTCGAAACGGGCTGTTGAAATGCCGTCCTTCTTCCTACTCGTTTCCGCACACATTTTGCACGTGATCGACGAAAGGTTGATTGGATGGTTAGTAAATTGGACGCAGGCATGTGTGTGTGTGTGAGGCGAAGCGACAAAGCAACAAATTTGCTTCGTTAATTTAGTTTCTCCCATCGAAAATGGTCGATTAACAGGGACTTCCTAGAATTAGTGCAAAACTTTGCAAGCTTTACATAGGTGACCCAAAACATGGCGTTGTAACCGTTCGTAGCCGGGGAAACGCTCGAAGGGAAACACCCATCTACTGGGGTTATTTTAGCGTGTAGCTGAACATGGCGACGCACACCCTATGATGGGCAGGGAAAGTCAACGACAACAGATGAGACATTTTCTCACAGCATCCAGCATCGCTTGAACGCTTTGAGCGTCCTGAGTGTGTGTATGTGTGTGTGGTTTGGGTTTTTCCCATTCAGCATATAGGGATACACACATGCGCCCCAGCTCACGGCCCTACTACTACATTGTATGGGGAGAAGAAAAAAAAACGGTCGGCATGTGGGGTGGGCTATGTGCGCGTCAGATCGCCCGGTTTACCCCGACACATACCGAACAAAAGTTTCGATCTAGAAAGAATTCTTAATGAGGCATACAACACCGCTCGTAAACATCTAGCGGTGACTTTTAAGCAACCCGTACGCACCCAGCGTTTGGGCTAAATGCGGGCTAAAGCAGCCGCAGCACCGGAACGGAATGTACTGAGTTTGTTTTTACAGCGCCCACCAGTAACAAGTGTAGAAATTATAAGCGTCGGGCCTTAGCGCCATTACCGACGAAGGGCACGGGTCTCTCATTAGCAAATGAAGCAGCAGTCCGTCGTTGGGGTGCAACATGAGGCGAGCATTGCGAGAACGGCACATTGCTTTTAACACATGGAAATATTGCACACTCCCTCTTTCGCTTCTAATAACAATCTATTCACGCTCGGTGTTGAATTATGTATCGGTTCCATGCTTACTCCGCTGGCGGGCTGTGCCGGAGGCTGGAACGAACGTTTGACTGGATGAATTCGAGAGCTAGTCGTATAATTGATTCATACACCCGGCTATGTACAGTTAACGTAAGCCGCGACAGGAATTGTCGCTCTTTGGCAGTCGCCCGAACCGTCCACATCCCCAGCGACACTCGAGATGAAGAGATCGTCGACGATCCTGGTGGGACCTTGTGCCGTGTTGTGCCAACAGCATCGCCAATGATTGCAATCGTGGCATTGATGGATCCGTACGGCCAACGAACACGTGTCCGTATGTAATTCGGAGGAGGAAATATTAATGCCGGAGAGGGCCTTTATCTCGAATGTTCTATGTCCCAGAATTGCTATCCTGCATCCAACGAATCTCCACTTGGTGCTTGTGCTGCAAAGAAAGAAACTAGCGGATGCTGAGCTATTATTCATAGCGATTCATTCCACTCAAGCGGCAGATTCGACCCATCGCTATTTTGGCTTGGTTCGCGCTGCTTTCTACTTCTGCCACTAACTCGGAACGCTTCAAGAAGTTCCGTTCTACCCTGCCAGTGTGATATCTCGGATGGTGTAGCTGCGAGTCGGTACGGGTTTGGCTTACTAGAAGGAATCGCCACCGGGAATCGCCCGGTACGGATGCGGGCTTACATGGAAGCTAAAAATCAACTTAGTGTGGAACAAATAAAAGCCGTTGCCCAATCGTGCCCACCCACTATTGCGTCCTGTTTCGTTGTTATGTGTGTGTGTGAGTGGGCTGAAGGTTCCCCGAAACAGAGAAAAGAACTCGTTAAAGTTCTTGAACTTTGCGACCATTTTCCACCTTCCCAGCCAGCACCCGTTTACTGCTAGCCGGCTGCTGCTAGCGCCGGAAAAAGCGACTAAAGTGGTTAGTGTTTGTCCAGGCAGGCAGCTCACACAGAAGGACGGCAATTATCGATCCGCTTCCCTCCACTCCCCTCCCTCCGGTGGGAGGAGGGGGGTGTTGTGTGCACACTAATGGCGACAATGGGGCTTTCGGCAGCGGAACAGGCCCGCACGGCCGATAAAGCAGTTAGCTGCGGGTCAAACCGCAAAACTATTCAACTTCGTTGATCGCAAATTAGAAATGATTACCCCAAATTTGGACCACTTTCCTCCCACAAGCGGGATGGGGAGGGAGAGAGAGAGAGAGAGAGAGAGAGAGAGAAGAAGGGCGGTGGCAATGGTGGGCGTTAGTTCCGGTGGTTTTCTCCGTGCGCGAACGTACGCTTTTGGTCGGTACGATTGCAGCACCACAACAACGCGCCGCGCGTAGTCTTTTAGATCTTAGGAAGTTAGTTTTAATAAACGCTAGAAACGGGCCAATTTTCCTGCACGAATGGCAATCAAACCACTAACTCAATTTTCCGACTCACCGTTCCCTTCGGCGTAGAGTTTCGGCGAATGTTCTACGGGCTTCCTGCATCCCCATCGCATCGAGTGTGTGGATATCGTCGACAGTTTTGTTATTTTTAGCTATAATTTCTCTCGCTCTTTTCCATTCTATCTCGCTCGCGCAATTTGTTCACTGCGTTCTAAGCGAATATTAGCTAGTCTTTCGACCTTTTCTTTTGCTTTTGTTGGCGCTTTTTTCCCCCAAATTGGTCCGAATTTCCCGAGGGAAAAAAGCCTTAAATACTTTCATCATTTTTCTGTTTCTTTCTTTTCTGTTGCTGCTTTCTCATTTCTCACCCGCATTTCTAAGGATTTCTTTTATTTCATTTGAATTTCGTGTTCTTTTTTCTTTACATTTTTGTGTGTTTTGCTTTCCTTCTTGTAGCTCTCCTTTTAATTCTATTCCCTTCCTTTCCTTCCCCTACTCCCTCTTACCCCATCCACACCCCTTCGTTTACACACTAGAAATATTGTGGCCATTCTAGCTGGTGTAATGTTTGCTTACGTCACACGCTGGTGACTGTTGTAGCTGTGGCATGCAATTTTTTGGCCGATGCTGTTGCTACTATTGTGGCCTCGTTTCGATTTGGTGCTACCGGGTGGTTTGAAAACTCCAAATCACTCCCAGGCCATGATTTTATTGGGTTTTGCCCAACACCATCTCGTTTTTTTACCCCCTTCTTTTACATTGCTCGTTTGTTATACTTCGTTACATCCACATCCGCAACCTGGTTAGGCCACATCCGATACTACCGGTACTTAACAGCAGCAGCGGGACCACATTCGCTTCAGCTGCTGCACTCGCAAGAGATACGTAACCAAGCAGGCGTAGGTAAATGTGCCACTCGTCAATCTCGCTCTCGCTCCCACATCATCATCCGTCTCTTTTGCCATTACGCTGGTGTTGGTACTGGTGTTGCGCCAGTACACGACCGTCCATCCAACCGGTCTTTCTCGCTCTCTCTCTCTCTCTCTTTTTCTTTTTTAGTAAACCTTGGTAAAGCTTTTCCCTTTCGGAAGTGGTATCACGTGTGTGTGTGTGTGTGTGTGTCGGTGGGTGTGTGGGTGGGTGGTGTGGTTATGGAAAAGCAGTGCGCGCGGTTCTGTCTGCATTTATCTTCATTTTCAATTCCGACTCTGACGAAGTCGAATTATTACGCTCATGAATATTTAAGCAGAAGCATAAGAATTGCTCCTCACATCCTGTGCCGGGATGGGACGGTCGCGGCCCAACGGTGCAGGGACCACAGTTGGGGAAAGAAAACAAAAACGCACAACCCACAGGAGCAGCGCGACTGGTAACACGTACCAGCACTGCTACCGGTGGTTGGCGCTTTTTTCCGCTCGATATAAACAACCTGTCTTTCGGTTGCGACTCGCTTACCACCACCCGTCTGCCACCTGCGGGTCCGGGTTCCGGGGCCACCCCTAAACCCATCCTTTCAATCTAAAGCGTCAATTTATCCACCAGGTTTCTCAGTCATTGCTCAACAATTTGGTTTACCTGCCGTCTCTTTCTTCCACGTCCACGGTCCACGTCCACGTTGGGTGGGGGGAGGCAAATCTTTTTCACTTTATATCTTGCTCGCTTTTTTGTTCCTGCCTCGTCCACCCACATAGTATCTAGCCGCACCGCAGCCTACCTTCCCATGTACCACACGTGAGCAGAATAGGTGGCGACGGAAAAAGTTTGTCTTCTACCCGTGGCCCTGCCCGGAGCGCACGAAAAAAAGGGGAAAAAGAAAACAACCTTTAATAGGAAGAAATCCAAGCTTTCCGCGAAGATGTGCCTACATCAGTTGGCATGTTAGTGGGAGGGTGACATGCGAGAAGGGGGGACATCACATCCTTGGCATATCCGTGCACGGGTCGGCACGTTATGCCAGCCTTCTTAGACTCCATCTTCCAACTTGGCAGCTTCCCAGGCAGGCTGGAGATCTTAAGACGTTATGTAAAAACGTGCCCCAATGGTGGTGAATGCGATGAGCAGCATCAGCACTGGCAGTAGTAGTAGTAGTACTACTACTACTACTGGTAGTAGTAGTGGTGGGGTAGGTGCTCGTTTATGCCGAAGAATATTTCATGCAACTCTGGCCTCGGTTCGTCTGTGTTTCTTTATATAACCAGTAGTGTTATGATTACCATTATTACTATTTTTATCATTACTCCCCAGAATCGTTCCTCCGTCTTGCCTCCGTTTGCCATTGCGCGTTGCTCAAGAATGCGGGAATAAGGTCATCGAAAACTAGCTCGTCCGTAGCTGGGTTGCCGGTAGTGCACCATAACGGCAATCAACTTCTACCTTAAGGATCTTCCCTTTGGCCCCATCGCACACGCACCACCACTCTCGCTTTCCGACACATTCGTCTGGTTCGGTCGAGCAATTCGTTCTTCATTCCCGCTGTGTCATGGGGATGTACACATTCTTTTTCTTCTTCTGGCCGTTGCCAGCTTGCTATCAAAGGCGGCACGTTCTTACTCCTAACTGAATTATTCCACCCGAACTGAGTGCTTGTTGCCCAGTGCTGGAGGTAATGATATTTCATATTCACGATTGCTGCACGATTACCATACAATCTTCTGGCTGGGCTGGGCTCGGGATTTTTTTCTTTCTCGTGAGCTGCTAGTGGGCTAGAGCAGGCCTGTACAACATCGCCGCAATTCGAGCCAATTGAATTGAATGTGGGGGCCATCGAATCCCATCAGAATAAGCACCAGCCACAGCAGCGCGAGATATTGAACGCTGCAGGAAGCAAAGGGCACCGAACCGAACCAGAAGACAACCGCGAAAGCAGATAAACCAAACGGTCCCAAAAGATGCGTCGTCGTCCTGTGCAGATTATGCGCTGTAAAGGAGCGGAGCAGTGAGATTGGTGTATCAATTTTCTGGATCATTTACTTACGTTCCGTACCTGCTGGCGGACAAAGTAGTGATGGCAAAAATTATGCTCACGAAGCTGGTTGGAACGGTTCCGTTCCGGAACTGGAGTGAACGATTTCAGCTTCAACAAATGTCGCTCCTGAGTTGCAATCCAATTCTGTTCCAAGATTCCGTTTCGATTTGATTTGACTTGAAAGTTCCTCTTGATAACGCTTCAGACTTTGTTCTTGAGTTTGTGCAAAATTACACAACAAAAGCGCTACAAAAATGTGCAGCGAATGGATCTTTTGAACGATATTTGGAACGATCATTCATGAGAACGATCTTTGGAACGATCATAAATGGGATCTTTTGAACGGTATTAGGAGCAATCGTTCACGGGAACGACATTTGCACGATGTTTAGAAGAATCGTTCATAGAATTTCTGAAGGATATTTAGAGCAATCATATTTGGAACGATCGTTCATAGGATCTTTTGAACAAAGCTTTTAATGATCATTCATAGGAACTTCAGAGCGATATTTGGAATGTAGTTGATTGAATCCATATTTGGAACAAACATTCATAGGATCTTTCGAACGATATTTGAAGCAATCCGCTCCAAGGATTGGTTCCGCTCCTTTGGAGAAGCTGAATGAATTCAAAATGCTCCTTTTTATGAAACTTTTCCCATCACAACTACGCTCAAGGGTTTGAGTGTGAGACCTTTGGTAGCGTGCTGTGCCAGCCAGGGTAGCGGCCGTTACAGAAAGCCACAAAATCAGCGCTTCAACTCGATTGCTGATAAGGACGCATTCGTGATACATCATGCAGCGCGGCAGGTCTTCACCAGAACCTTCGTCTCAGTTTCAATGCTCCTCGATGCGTGGTGAATGCTGGAAATGGATGACTGCTTCCTGACATAACACGAGCAGCCATTATTGCACTTCAATCATTCACATTGCATTGGCTTCGGTTTTGTAATGTTTCTTTGTCCTGTGGCAGTGTGGATGCATTGCCCCGAGCCACAGCCCCAGTAGTGCCAGGTGTGCATCGTACTCGTTGGCTCGTTGTTGAACCATCGTTCATCGTTCGAAGCAAAGCGTCTATCTGGTGGCATTGCTAATGGCGGATATTGTGTCCCTTTTTTTCTACACCATCACGAGCATTTTCCGGGAGGTCGGTTTTCCGAACGCGCGGTTCTTACTTGTGCCTGTGTCTGATGTTCCACCCGCATCCGGTTTAGCTTCTCGTTCCGGCTCGATGACAGCATGTCCTTCCGATTGAAAATGCATAATTTGTCACAACACAACCCGATGCTTCTGCCGTGCCCATGCTTTTCCTGTCCCACGGGATCCATCCCAGTGGCTGTAGGTTGTTTCGTCCGCCATCGGCACCGGGTGTTATTTGCAGCCGATCAAACGTACCATGAATCAGTAACCGGGCCGCGAAGCTGGCTGGGGCTTCCGTTGTAAATAAATATGGCCAACCCCTTTTTTTTATAAATAGCACCGCAGTGTGTTCCATCCCGCCACTCAGCACTCGGCAGGTCGGCGTGTTTCGAGGATTGAGTTAGTGACTTCTCTCTTGCAAACGATTTTGCTCGGGCCGTGCCGTCCTCGGCACGGGAAACGCCGGTAGTAGTTGCGCAACCAAATCGAACGTGTTTGCTTCTTGGTCGCTACACCGAATGAAGTGCACGAGTGCGAATGAATGGCAACACTGTTTGGCAGTGAAATTGTTGTTGTGTCCTTCCTTCCGGGCGTGGCATGGCGTGGGGCTGACCGGGCGGATGTGTTCCCGTCCCGGTGCTGCCGAGTGTATAATTGCAAAAGCAGCGGAAATGCCAACCGAATGGACCGTATGTTCGTTCGTGTGTCTTTTCCGGGGAGTTTTTCTTTTTGCTATTGTTTTATTTTGTTTGTTTGTTGCTTTGTTGGATTTGGGGGTCGTACGTTTTGTGCTTTGTTTTGTTTGTTCGCTATTGCTCTTCACTTGTCATCGAGGGTGTACACCGTCCATAAAATGGCAAACTGCTTTCGTACAATTTTCCCTATTCCGCCCTTTCGCAAAATGGGCTGGCTGGAAGAGCAAACAATAATAATGCTAATAACTGGGTGACGGCGACGCGTGTGTTCCGTGGCAAAAGACGCCGGGACAGAATGCGGAACTCGCGTCTCCTCCTCCCCCCTCCCCGCCCAATAAGTGTACCGAACGAAACCAACCGTTCTTCCGTTCGCCGTTTTCAAGGGCAATGGTGTGTTTATGAAATTTATTATCATTTGCCCTGTGCGCGCGGCCACCTACACCTTAGCTTCCCACGCGCTAATACCGAGCTAGTAGGGATCCTTTGCGTTGGGTTGTAAGGTTTTGTTGTTGTTTTTTTTTTGCTTTTCTTCTGCTGCTGGGTAAGTTCGCTCGTACGCTCGGAATTGGGACGAAGATTCAAAATACCTTTTCATGATGCCGGTGCCGCTGGCTGGCAGCACCAGTAGCTTTCGGTGCTGCGACTCCCTGCGAGTGGTATTCGTACCGTTTTGTCTGCTGCGTTGGTCTGTCGGTTTTATATTTTTTGTTTTTCGTTTGTTGCCAGCAGAGGGTGGTTGCTAACTTAAAATATGGGCGACCTTTGCCATTGTAAGTCCCCGAACATCCCCGAAAGGTAGTGCTGAAACACTGTCCACACGGGGTCCTGGTGGAGTTTGTTAAGGAGAAACCTAACCATCCCGGAAAGATACCACCCACCTCCACTCCTACTTCCCCCCCCCCCCCCCCCCCCCCCCCCCCCCCCCCCCCCCCCCCCCCCCCCCCCCCCCCCCCCCCCCCCCCCCCCCCCCCCCAGTATCTCCCCACCAACCCCCTTTTCGAGGGGAATTTTGGCCCAATTGTATGCTCACACCGCACTCGATCGGCTAATGTTTTTGTCTCTGTCTGTGTGTGTTTGTTTCGTACTTCCTGAAACGCTCGGAGCTCTTTTTAACTTGCTGTTAGTGTGTTAGTGTGTGTTTTTTTGTCGTTTTTGTTTGTAAGCTCCTCTTCCCTTATACGGTAAGCGGTATGTCAAATTCCATTTTGACCCATCCGAATGGCGAATGGTGAATGGCGAACGATGGTGGTGGCTACTCCCAAGAATCCCAAGTCAGCAGTTTGATTTCCTTTCCGCTTTTTTCTTGTGTTGTTTTGTTCCGTTGTTGTTTTATTTGCCTGGCCGCTTGATCCCGCCCATGTTGTTGAGTTCCGTTCCGCACAGCATTCCCATGGGGATGTGAAGTAACCTTCGCTTACAGCATCTCGTTCAGCAGTCCAGCTAATCGCAGTGATATTTGAATGTGAATTACTTTCTCACAATTAAACATTCACCCCGGACTGACATTTGCACAATGAATGGCCGAATCAAAAGCATCGTCCAAAACAAAGCAAAAACAGAAAAAGAAATCTGGTCGAAACGAGCTGCGGACGGTTTTTGGGGTTTCTCTACGTTCCATCGTTGGTTTTGTGCAGCAGTGTGCCCAACTGCTCTGCCGTTTTCTGCAGCTGTCCTATTTTCTCACGCTGTGTCGGGCTTGTGTTTTTTATGTTGCCCCAGTGTGAACAATTTCATTTCACTTTTCATGCTAGGTTGGTTGCTTTTATTGTCGAACTCTTGCATTTGGTTTGGTTTGCGACGGGTTACGAAATGGATTTTCATTTTTACCACCTTTACACCGTGTACGACATCATAAATCAAATCAAAGACACTACCACAAAGAAGCTTACAACTTGTCCCGGTGACTGTGGTGCCCGGTTTAGTACGAATCGTGCTGGTACTGAAACGATTTGACAGATAGCAAAAGAAGTAACAAAAAATATATTTATAACGCTCAAGCAAATCGAGCACAAATGCAAATCGGTTGATAAGTTTCGTGGTGGCCGTAAAATTCTCAACGTACGGTTGAGAAAACAAAAGTGAGCGCAAAAATAACAAAAACCTCCCGAACCCGCACAATCAAACAAAAAAAAAAAGAAACTCTCGCCAATATAAAACTAACTCCCACGTTACGCAGAGGTGGGCAAATTTTTCGGCAGCAAAACGTCGAACAACAAAAACGGGCTTTTGCTTCCTGACTTACTGCGGATTTTGTTTCGATGCTTGCTTGCCGTTTCGTACCGTCCGTGCCGGAAATCGATTCTGGGCGAGAGAATACTACCGGGAGACGCCGGTGGTTTTAGATTTGAGAACCGTTCACAGCAATAAATCGAACTAAAATTACATAAAACCGAACCTTCCCCGCCCTGCTGGTGGAGAACGCGCTTGGAGCAAAGAAAAACTCGAAAAAACCATGAAGCAATACAAACAGGTCAGCAGCATTCGCCGCACGATTGTTCTTCCGAGTCGATCCGATTCCGGTTCCAGCGACGATAGCGAAAAGAAAATGAGTCCCTCCCGAACATCCGGTGGTGGGATGGTGGGATGGTGGGATGTTGGTCGTGGGGTGGGTAGTGTAGGTCACATCCCAACCCAGCCCCACTAAGTGGGCACGTGGCAACGGCGATGATGGTGCTTGGGAAGCGGGAGTCATTTATTATTGCCCAGTGATTGGGATTTTGTTGAGTTATTTTTGCAGGATTTGTTTTGTTAGCTCCGTTGGCCATTCGGACCCAATCCCGTGCTTGAAATATTTCGCAGGGG
Source organism: Anopheles rivulorum (assembly GCA_018908115.1). Lineage (NCBI taxonomy): Eukaryota > Metazoa > Arthropoda > Insecta > Diptera > Culicidae > Anopheles > Anopheles rivulorum. The sequence goes on from CM032177.1 coordinate 5,795,062, forward strand.
AATGAGATATTTTTGTAGCGTGGAAAATTTGTACAAAACAGCAATACACACACACGTAAACCCACATATGGTAGAAAGCGGTGATTCCCCGGTTTTGTGGTTTTGTGGCAAGCCACCGACGTTATCCAAACCCACTGTTGAAAGCTTTATAACGTCCTACCGGTGTGGAACACGAGTTTAGAGTGAGGCACATAAAGATAAATGCATTATAGATGTCCTGTCGTCAAATTTGTGTCACATTGTATATGAAACCCCCTTGTCAGTGGCATTATATTCGCAAAAATCCTTCGGGCTACTGTTGTTGTTGCGGTACGTCAATGCATTATTCACAGTCTGTGTTAGTCCGCATGCGAGCGAATGTTGAATGAAAAACAGCCTCCGGATTTTTTTTTTTTAATTTATTGCCTTTGCTTTCCATTTCGATCACTTTTTTCGTGTGGAAATAGAAAACTCTTTCACATTGGGCTGAGTAACAAGTGGTTGAACGTACAAAATAAATACTTCTTTCGTTCTGTACATCGTCCATTGCATAAGATGCGAAAATGGTGAAACACGTGCCAGAGAGAATAACAGGTGCTGCGGTATCATTGCCCATTTCCACGGTTGCAATAATTAATTTTCCGGTACATGCCAGTCATGCAAACGGCTGATTGATTTATCCCTTTTCTCATGATGTGGCTCTTTTTTTTGGGGGGCAGTGCTCGTTCGTTGTTTGTTTCAGTTGTTGCTGTTACGCATTTCCATTTAATGGTTCTCTTGTCTAATATATATGAGCTAAGAAAAATGAAATAGCGTAACAGCAATGCAAATGCAATTTCAAGTAAGCGAATGCTGTAATTCTTAAACTGTAGCTTCTTTTATTTCGATCTAATTCATCATTTTATTTGTAACAAATATCACTGAAAGATTTACACCGGTCGTGAAGAGTAGGAAACTTGTAATATTTTGGTTGTCAGTGTGAGGTCACGGCAATAAAAATGAAACGTTAGATCAGGTGAAACGCAATTTTAAAACGAATAACATTTGCATCTTTTCTTGATACAAGTACACATAATAGACACTTACCGGTGATCGACTTCGAACTGGTAACGTTATCCGATGAAGAGAAAAAAAGAGCGTGGTAAAATATGTACTTTAGAAGATTCCATTCGTTAATTGCATGAATATATTCATTCCGGGATTCAATATCGCAAGCAGATCTTAATTAATATTTCTTTTTTTTTTTTGGCCACGGAAACCACCCAGCTCATGACTTTGATGAATATTTATTTCCTCATACAACGCCCAACATGCTGTTCGTGGCAGAATCGTCCTGCACAGCAGCAGCACGGTACGTATGATATTTTCAATATATCCTTTCACGAGAACCAACTGCTGGATGGTTCGCTGGTACGTGACGATGTGGCAAAGATGCGCACACAAAAAAGAAAAGTCCGGGGGAAAAAAGAACAGCAGAAACACTCACCAACAGTCAATCATAGAAAATTGAAATCAGACTTAACCGTGGTACCACCCATGCTGTAGAGCGAACGTACCATATGTTGCGCGTAGATGGTTGAGAAATGTTCCGCAGATGTTGGATGAAAGCGTATGAAAAATTGTCGATATTACTGATGAACTTCATTTCACTCGACTGATGCTGCTTCCCGGAAATAAAAGACAGGCGAAAGAGATTAAAAAAGCTGTTTCCCGTGCTTCATTTAATGCTTCGGTGGAAATAAAAACCAACTACTACTTCCCAGTTTTACTGGCAAGCACTGCAATAGTGTGTAATTTAGGCAGTATTGCACAGCTTAACTACAAACCCTGGTTGGGGCTCAGGTTACGGCAGGATTGCGTTCGCCTGTATGGACTGTTTGGCGATTGATCAATTAAGCCACAATCCATCATGTTTGAATTAACAATCTATTAAGTCGATGATTACTACCACATAAGGGCTAGTAGCATTATGTTGACCACATAGCCAACTATTCGATTTCTTCAGTACGTTAGATCAAACGCCGAACATATGGAACGATGGCAACCACTTTTATCTATGATAGATGAATATAATTGAAAACATTAATCATGACACTAGTGATGGGAGCTCGGAATCGGAACTACCTGGTTCTGATTCCATTCTCGGAATCGATTCCGGAACCGATTCCGGAACCGATTCCGAAATCAGAAGACAGCTCGATTTTTCTCATTTTTGTTAGACATTATTTATGGTATTTTTTAAAGAATTGTAAACTGTTTTAATGCGTTTCTTGGAGAGGTTATGCTTTTAACTACCATAAATTATGTCTAACAAAAATGAGAAATATCGAGCTGATCTTCTTTTCGGAACCGATTCCGGACCTATGCAACGGAATCGATTTCAGAAAATTTCAGAACTAGCCGGAATCGATTTCGGCCAAATCTTCATTTTTTCCATCACTACATGACAAGGAGTTGCTTAATACTGTAGCAAAACTGTTGTTTTTGGTAATTAGGAACAGGAAGGCAAATCTTTAGATCGTCAGCATATAATAATTTAAGAGTGCCTGGCAGTGGGTTAACAATATCGTTAATGAATATAACAACCAAAAGAGGACCTAGCACACTTCCTTGTGGAACTCTTGAGTAAATTTATTTGCAATTGGTTCTTTCTTTGATCGATGTATGTGTTTCGCGTGATTAATTTTATAAAAATAATGATGAAACTCATGATAGCCCATCTTATGTTCATTCATAGGATTGAGATGCAAATTATTCTACTTTTGCAAATAACCTGTTGTAAAAACATTTACCAAAATTTGATTGTCGAAATCGAATTCCTACTAAAATTCTGCATGAAATTCAGGATACCCACCTGCACAGATAAACGTATCTTAACTTTACGGCTACTTAACCTTTCTTATCTTAACTTTACGATTTATCAGATCTTGTCGAAGATGCTGTTATTTGTTTAATCTATTGCTAAATGCAAAAATATTGGGAAAAAACGTTGATTGAATCATTTGCATTATGCAACTGCCTTGAATTCCACAAGTAAAGTGTATTTTCTACTTATAAACATGAAGAAGCAACACACTTTTATTCTACTCCATTTATTCCGTTTAAGTTTCCGTTTATGTTAATAAAAAATAGTTTCCAAATGTTGCCAGACTTTTCATCGTTGATTCTAAAATGCTAGAAACTCGCTTGTTTTTAGAATTGTTTCTAAAGAAATACGTTCACAAGTATACTACAACTGTTGAGACAAACAATACAAAAAATACAAAGCAAAACCGCAAATGATCTTTGCTTCAATAGTTCTAAATTATCCCTTCATGACTATTTGCCAAAAGGCAGTTTAAGAAAAAGATTCGTGATGAAAAGCTCCCATTTCACCTGTGCCGCAGGAGAATGGGTTGAATTGAAAATAAAAATGTGTGGATGCATTAACATTTGCGTAATCGTTTGGCATAGCTCATCAGCGCGAATGTATCGTACCGAGTAATACAAACACAGTGGCATCACGTGTATGGCCGGAAAGCGTAAAAAACGCCGACCAGCAGATAAACGGTGGCTATTGACGGGTGATGTGTGGGGGGGGGGTTTGGTGGGTGGCGTTTTATGTTGCTTCTACCTGTTCCGCGGGAGAAGATTTATGTGTTCATGATGGATGATTTTCGACGCATTGGCCCCACATCCGGGGGCTAGCTGGGCACGTATTTGGAAATAGATCCGTTCCGAAGCTGCTGCGACCGACCACTGCACAACCGACACACCTTCCGTGTGTCTCTCTCATTTCGCCTCCTAATTCTGCCTCACCGGTGATGGATTTCTGTGTTTTTCTCTTTCTTTTTTTCTTGCTTTCTCCCCGTGCTTGTATCAGATCGGCTTTCTCGCCCTGCAGCCCTGCGCCGTGAGCAGATGATGATTGCTTGTTTACCCCATCGGATCGATGTCGACGGACGGCGTGGCGGCAAAAGGCAGGATAACCGTNTGCTGCGACCGACCACTGCACAACCGACACACCTTCCGTGTGTCTCTCTCATTTCGCCTCCTAATTCTGCCTCACCGGTGATGGATTTCTGTGTTTTTCTCTTTCTTTTTTTCTTGCTTTCTCCCCGTGCTTGTATCAGATCGGCTTTCTCGCCCTGCAGCCCTGCGCCGTGAGCAGATGATGATTGCTTGTTTACCCCATCGGATCGATGTCGACGGACGGCGTGGCGGCAAAAGGCAGGATAACCGCGCCCCGGTGGAGGCGTGAAACCCAATCACTAATGTACAGCCGGGGGTGAAGTGGGGTCGGACGGAAAGCACACCACAAATCACGCACACAACCATCAGCAGCAGTAGCAACAACAAAAGGCGAAAGGCAAAAGGCAACAACAACAACAACAGCAAAAATCGAAAGCAAAATAAATAACCCGGCATCCTCCGGTATCGCCAGCCGGAATTCGAGTCCAACGCGCCACTTTGCGCCAGCATCGAAATTCGTCGCATCGCATCGCCAACGCTCAGGACGCGGTCGCATTCGGTGGACTCGGTGAATAAAAACGACAAATCGCACCACGAAAAACGCACGCCGCCCGCGTACCCGCGTAGAACATAATCCGAAATCGATCGGCGAACGAACGAATAATAAAAAAGGTTGAAGGAAGGTTGGCACCGGGAACCCTAGGAACCGTGGCCTCGCGGGCAACTCGTGCGCGGAGGTAGAGATTATCATAAAATTAAATCAAACTCGGCTCAACTTACTTTGCTTTACTGGTCGGTATCGGTGTGGTATCGCTGCCCCGTGGCCATGTATCCGTCGTCGCTAGTGTTGGTGCTGACATTTGCTCAAATCGTGCTGGTGTTCGTGGGTGACCGGGGTGCGACCGGTTCGCGGCCCGGTTCCACCCACCGGCAGGACGTGTACATAGCGGGCTTCTTCCCGTACGGCGAGAGCGTGGAGAACAGTGACATTGGGCGCGGCGTGATGCCGAGCGTGAAGCTGGCGCTCGACCACGTGAACGAACACTCCACCATCCTGCGCAACTACCGGCTGCACATGTGGTGGAATGACACGGAATGCAATGCGGCCGTGGGCATGAAATCATTCTTCGACATGATGCATTCCGGGCCGCACAAGCTGATGCTGTTCGGGGCCGCCTGCACCCACGTGACGGACCCGATCGCCAAGGCCAGCAAGCACTGGCACCTGACGCAGCTGTCGTACGCCGACACGCACCCAATGTTCACCAAGGATGCGTTTCCGAACTTTTTCCGCGTGGTGCCGTCGGAGAACGCGTTCAACGCGCCCCGGTTGGCGCTGCTCAAGGAGTTTAACTGGACGCGCATCGGCACGATCTACCAGAACGAGCCGCGGTACTCGCTGCCGCACAACCACATGGTCGCCGACCTGGACGCGATGGGGCTGGACGTGGTCGAGACGCAGAGCTTCGTGTACGATGTGGAGGAATCGCTGCGCAAGCTGCGCGAAAAGGACGTCCGCATCATCTACGGCAACTTCAACGAGTTCTGGGCCCGGCGCGTCTTCTGCGAAGCATTCAAGCTGGACATGTACGGCCGGTCGTACCAATGGCTCGTAATGGGCACGTACGGCAACGAATGGTGGGCGGAGAACGACACCGACTGCACGGTCGACCATGTCACGACGGCGCTCGAGTCAACGATTCTCGTGGACCTGTTACCATTGTCCACCAGCGGGGACATTACCATTTCCGGCATCGTACGTATTACGGGCGCGGAAGCGACCTGTTGCGCCTAATTACGATCGCTAGCGATTATCTTTCCTCGCTTTCGTGTTCCCGCTCTCTGTTCTGTTTCACTGTTTGTTGCTTGGTTTTGCTTCTATTTTACAGACAGCCGATGAGTATCTGACCGAGTACAACAGCCGCCGGGGTGGCGAATATTCGCGCTTTCACGGCTACACGTACGATGGGATCTGGGCCGTTGCCAGCGCCATACAGTACGTGTCCCAGCGCAAGGAACATTCGCTGACACACTTTGAGTATCGCGTGAAGGACTGGGAGGACATATTTTTAGAAGCGCTCAAGAACACCAGCTTCGAGGGAGTTACGGTACGTACAATATGGTAGCCGGCAACTGGCAATTGTTTCTGGCACACCTGAGCTGCCAGCACCGGGAACAGGAAAATGGTCGTGACAAACAAGATATTGATAGTGGCAATGGAAGCGGCACTCATCGGTCGACGCCGATGAGGAGCAAACGGGCGAATGAACGGCCACTTTTCAGCACAACAACCGGCACACCGTCCCGACGTATGTCGAAGCTCGCAAACGATAACAATCTTACACCACCCAACCTCGACCATCGACGCTGTCGCCATCGTGTTTGTCTTGGGCCGGTGTTGTTAGGTCGTTTTCTCACATCCGTTCCGTATATCCCGTTGGCGTATCGTTTCCTTTTTTTCCGCTCCATTGGGAATCTATGACCCACTTGACCCATGCGCTGACGCGACACTGTTTCCATTCGCTGCTTTCTTCCCAGGGACCGGTGCGATTCTACAACAACGAACGGAAGGCGAGCTTTCTGCTGAAGCAGTTCCAGAACGGTGCAGAGGTGAAGATTGGCGAGTACAGCTCCCTCACCGGCCGGCTGGATCTGAGTTTGGGCCATCCAATGAAATGGGTCGGCCGGAGTCCACCGAAGGACCGAACGTTGCGCATTATCGAGCACAGCCAGGTGAACATCACCATCTTTGTCGTGCTGGCGAGCACCTCGTGCGTGGGCATCATAATGGCGACCGTCTTTCTCGCCGTCAACATCAAGTTTCGCAACCAAAGGTAACCATCGAGTGCCGCTGCTTGATCCTCAGTTTAATGTTTGCTTGTTTGTTTGTTTGTTTGTTTGCTTGTTTTATTCACCACCACCAAAAGGTACATTAAGATGTCCAGTCCTCACTTGAACAATCTCATCATCATCGGTTGCATCCTCACGTACTTGAGCGTCATATTTCTCGGACTCGACAGCGGGCTGAGCAGTGTGGCTGCCTTCCCGTACATCTGTACGGCACGGGCCTGGCTGCTGATGGCCGGTTTCAGCTTGGCGTTCGGCGCCATGTTCTCCAAAACTTGGCGCGTGCATTCCATCTTCACCGACCTGAAGCTCAACAAGAAGGTGATTAAAGACTACCAGCTGTTTATCGTGGTCGGTGTGCTGCTTGCGATCGATCTGGCGATCATGACGACCTGGCAGATAGCGGACCCGTTCTATCGCGAAACCAAGTACATCGAACCGTCGGTAGGTTGTTGTTGTCGTCCTCATCGTCGTCGTCATATTGAAGTGCCATTCCATTGATATTGATTGATTCCACCCTCAAACACCCGCCGCAGGAACATCCGACGCTCGAGGACGTGATCATAGTGCAGGAGAACGAATACTGCCAGTCGAGCAAAATGACCATCTTTATCGGGGTCATCTATGCGTACAAAGGGCTGCTGCTAATCTTCGGTGCCTTTCTTGCCTGGGAAACGCGGCATGTGTCGATACCGGCACTGAACGACTCCAAGCACGTCGGCCTGTCGGTGTACAACTGCGTGATCATGTGCGTGATGGGGGCGGCCATCGCGCTCGTGCTGTCCGACCGGAAGGACGCCATGTTCATACTGATATCGGTGTTCATCATTTTCTGCACGACGGCCACACTGTGTCTGGTGTTTGTGCCAAAGGTAAGGGCAAACGCACTCACCCTGAAAGGTGTCCCTTTATCCTTTGGCTTTATCTTGATGCCTTTTATGTGTACCCCGTTTGCTGCGACACGATGGCCCCCCTTAATGCGTAGCTGGTGGAGCTGAAACGCAACCCGAGTGGGGTGGTAGATAAAAAGGTACGGGCCACGCTGCGTCCCGTCTCGAAGAACCGTCGTGATTCGTCCGCCTGCGAGCTCGAGCAGAGAATGCGCGATGTAAAGCAGACCAACTGCCGCTTCCGGAAGGTGCTGATGGAGAAGGAAGCCGAGCTGCAGGCGCTCATCAAACGGCTCGGACCGGAAGCCCGTGCTTGGATTGGGCTGGAAGCGTCCTCGTCCGAGCCGGACATTAACAAGGAATCGGTGAAGGTGCAGGTGAAAAAGGATTATGCCAGCGGTACGTATTTGCCGTTTTGTTCAACTTTAAGCACACAAACGCCTTTAGGCGCCTTAAAGGCATGCTAACCACCACATTACGCGTTGCGTTTATCTTGCCTGCTTGTGCCATTTAATTACACACCTCTCTGCCAATCTTTCGTGCCACACATTCAAGACGAACGCGTTATGGTTTGCAATAATCATCAATTTTCGAAACTTCTCGAAACCGCATGTGTCGTTGAGAGACATCCTTTCGCCTGCGAAAGTAAGCACCGACATAATCGTTAGGCTGCCTTAAAACTAACGACACGGGCGTAATGTGGCTTCCGTTCTGTTCCGAGTCGGCTACAATGTTGCTTCACCTATTGCCATTTGTATTACTTTATTGTGCATGAGAAACAGCGAATCGTTCGTGAAGGTGGTTTCTTAATTAAATTTCTCCAACCTGCCTGTTCGGTCGTTTCCGATATATATTTTGACAAGCATTCGTGTGTAATTAATGGCAAATAGCTTCATTCCAAGCAACGCGCTGGCAACATGTAAAACATCTTTCTTTTGCGTTGCAAATTGTAAAAAAAGCGGCCACTTTTATCACCAACAATTTAGCACGAATGTTTGAACGCGTCGTTGTATACGTTAGAAATTCAACAAAGCTTTCCCGTTCTGCAATGACGGCCCAAGAGTGCCACAAGCGAGATTGCAAACAAACAAATCATGTACTATTTTTGTTCCATTGTTGGTGCCGTTCTCTAGTGCACGTTTCGGTTTTCCCATCCACATACACTTTTCTGCACACGTGCTCGCTGTCCCCCATGAAAGGGGGCGATTAGTGAAATAAATTATTTATACCATACCGTAACTGAAATCTATTCCAGAAGGAACCGACTTCACCTCCATCGGTAGCGTAGGCTCGAGCAATGACACACTGGATTCAGCCGGGCCCGAAAGGTAATGGTTGTGTAATGATAAAAGTGCATTCAATATGCGCCCAAACGTACGGCGTACGGCGTACACTGTTCGTGCGTGTAGACGAATCGTTTTCGAAGTTTTAGAAATATTTTTCATTTTCACTTATATTTGCTCTTCTCCCGCCCGGTTTGCCCTTACCGGTGAACGCTAGTCGGAAGCAAAAGAAAACGACCGTGATTCTGCCGGGCGAGGAGGTACCGACGGCCGCAGCTGCAACGTCTGGATCGCGTGCCAACCTGGCGACGGCCATTACAACAATGGCCGTGGGAGCCGGTGCCGGAGTAGCATCGATTGCGGCGGCAACGACCGCCTCGGTCGGGCAGGTGCAATCCAATCAAGCTACGCAGGCTACCAACACCGTGCACAATGCAGCAGCGGCAGCGGCAGCACAATCAGCCACCAGTGCAATAAATAATGCCAAGTCGACTCAGGCAACCGCAGCACAGACTATCAACGTCAGTACGAGCGTGCCGGTCGATCCGAGCAAACCCATGTTCAACGACGTCCGGCGAGAGTCCGTGTCGGCCAGCTCCAAGTGGTCACCGGGACAGTCGCTGCATCAAACGCAGCAACAAACGCAAACAGTGGTAAGCGTAAGGACAGCCTCGGTTTTAATGATAGTTTCGCTTGTTTTCATCTCCAGCCACACGACCCACACGGGGACGGTGGGTCCGACAGTCGACTGTCCCTTTTTTTTTACCGAAACAAATATTTATAATTTCATCCCATTTGGCGGTTTGCTGCAGCACTGGGAAATAATGCATTCTCGGTGCTGGAATCATGCCCAATACGTTGCCCTGCGGGAAGAAAGGGAAGAACAAGGCGATTATCCGTATGGCAGAGACCGAACGCTGTTGCTTCGGCAGTTTGCTTATTAATTTCCTATTTCCGAAAGCATAGTTCCACCACAGCGGTAGGCGTAATGCCAAAACCAGTCTGTCCTCATTTTGATGATCCGTTTTAAACAATTTGTCGTTTGTCGACGGATAATGCCGTACCATTGAAAAGCGCTTGGGCAAATAATTATCTGTGCGCTTAAGCCGCATTAACTTCCCTGTAGCAATCGCCCATTTTTAACCCGATTCGAACGGCAGCAGACGAGTGATCATTTGTCTTCGATAATCTCTTAATCTTTTCTTCTTTGCTCTTTCGCAGGAACAGCACCGGTACTACGAGGACGAACGGGCGACAAACGGCCCTACGTCGGTTGCGAAATTTAGCACGCAAGCGAACAGCAGCTCTACAACCTCAATCACACATTCCAACACGGAACTGAATCAATTGTGCCATCACTCGAAAGCGAGTAGCAAGAGCAGAGGAGGTAATTAATTAACGCTTGCTAAAATATCAAAGGTTCTCCTAAGGCATCCACAGACCAGCTCCCAGTGAACCCTACATACCCCTCCGATCATGGTACCGGCCATGCCGAATCATTAGCTTTCTTTCTTCCTTTTTGCTCAGATGATTGCTCTAAACGGATTTTTTTTGTATGTGTGTGTGATTTGTTATTACCCAACGACCTTTGATCCAATGCTCTACGCAAAGGGTATCGATTGCGGATACCTAAGTTGCGTGAAAGCATGGTCTTTTTTCATAATTAAATATTTACGTGGCGACGAGCCTTTTTGAATATTTACGCGCAATCGAGCCTTGCGCTCTCGCTGACGCTAAGATGAAGACCTATTCTACATACACATGGTGTCATGGTCACAAGAGTTCTTGGAAGAGAGAGAGATATTTTTAAAGTTTCTTGAGTATAAAATTCTCAAGATGCCTGACAAATAATTTAGGAGCAAAAACAGAAGCAGAGGCAGGAATAATCTTATCATCTCTTCCTCTATTGCAACGACCGATGCTTTTTTAACATATCTTTTACATGAGACATGCATTCGTTTCATGATCACATGTTCTAAGTTCTATCTAACGTTTGCATTAAAAAAATTGAACAAAAATTGCCGAACAGGTTTATTAGATGAACATTAGCCGAAATGGCCAAAAAAGTAAAGCAATTCTATTTAAAAGCGTGCGCAATCAAAGAACGAAATGGAAAACGGACATCGTGGGACACTTTGTTTACGCTGGATACGCTTGGTTTGGCATGTATAACTTCTTGCCTATATACGATAACTATTAGAGCATCAAAAGAATACTCAGTTCCGGACGGCCGACCGTTCTGAACGACAAGAAACTCCAAAGGATGCCGAGGTGAAATATTGAGGGAAATAAATGCTTCAGCAATGCGTGCCCTTGGCCGGGAGATCGATTCAAAATACCGAAAGTTGCGTCATTCATCAAGAAATATAATAAAGACCAAGATGCTGTGCTTTGGCCAGATCTAGCGTCGGCCTACTACTCACAACGATCATTGGAACATACGGAGCGAATGAATATCGATGTGATACTCAAGTTAGCGAATCCGACAAATGTCCCACAGGTGCGACCCATCGAAAATTTCTGGGTCTACCTACATCGTTAGACCTACTCCAATAAATTTGTCCCAAAACCGAGAAGGAATCGATAGAAAACGCAAAGCAATTGCCCAAAAACATGCCTGCGCACATGCTTTCATCCGACTTGGCGCAAGTTCCGGTTAACTGCCGGATGGCCACTCGCAAGGGCATATTTTTTTTGCAAGTAAGCTCAAATAATTACCATTCAGGGGAAATTTATGAAAAGCAATTATCTGCCATAATTATTTTTTTATCGCCATCCACGAAAAAGTCCATTTTTTAAAAGCAAACGTTACTTGTTGATGTTCTATCACCATTTTTTGTTGTTCCAAATGCCAACATCGTGTGATAGAAATTGAATGAGAAGCAGCTATTATTTATCATTAAAGTCTGTGGTTACCTTCTTTATTTGCTACCTCTATACATAGGCGGTCTTAAACTGCCACAGGAGTCCTTTAAACTGCTCATGATCGCACCTTGTCCAGGCTCCCAATCCAATGCCCTGGGTTTCCCATCTTTTGCTAGATGAAAATTAGATCTTCTGGTGACATTCTAAACACATGAACGACCCAGTAGAGTCTGACGAGTGTATTTCGCGAGACAATAGTGCCGTCATCGCGAGCGTAACGTCCTTTTCAATCGAAAATAATGAACTTATAGAGTCTATGAAATTATCGTCAGCCTTTGACGTAGAAGAGTATGCACATACTCGGAGTATTAATGTTTTACTTAGTTCCCTCTTAAATACCCATCCCGAGCATTAATGGCACTTGCTCGAATCGTTGGCAATCTTTAACCCCTATGTCAATGTTACCAGGGTATGGCAAAAATTAAATTGATTTTCGGCGAAGTTTCCACTCTTGAAACTCGGATGCCTTGGCAATAGATTGAAGCGTATACGGGCGAGTCTCTGTCTCTGACGTAAACTGTTAATGGTAGCAAAAAGCCTTTTGTGGGTCGTTTTGATTCGCACAAGCCTGATAAGATCTGAGAATGGCCACTCTACCATTCCTCCGTCTCCAAATCTCCAGCTTGGTTTAATGTTCACATCCTTCTTTGTTAGTTTTCAATCAGCTCTTCTACGAATGGGACAAGTCAAGATTGAACTAGTTAAGAGAATACCTTATAGACGTATACGTATGTGTGTTCATACTTCCATTAATTGCGGCATTCTTTTATAAATTTGTAGACATGACTAGCGACGGATCAAGGCGCGTCAGTGTGCAGATGTCATCCTCGTTGAAAGGAAATTTTGTCGTGTCTCAGAGTGATCTTTGGGACACGCACACATTGTCCCATGCTAAGCAGCACCAGCGACAATCGCCACGCTCACATCAAGGATCGAACCGATGTCCTGACCATGGACATCTCAACCAAACCCAACAGCAGCAGCAGCAGCAACAGCAGCCGCAACAGCAGTCGCAACAGCAGCAGCAGCAACTGCACGCTCAGCAACAATACGAATATGACAATAGTGCAACCACATCGCCCGGCCCGATCCAGCGCAGCGTGTCGGAGAAGAATCGTACCAAACATAGGCACAAACAGCAGCACAAAAGTACGGCATGCCAGAGCGAAACCGATAGCGAACGAGAGCAGCGTGACTATCAGACCTTCTCGTCGTCTATATGCTCCACGGCTGCCAGCTCGACGGCAACCGTTTCCATGGTCGGCAGTACGGCCGGTGGCGCTAGCGTCAGTGCCGGTGGGTACGTTACGCCGACCAAGATGTCGTCACGAAGACTGACCAAGTCACAGCACTCGCACCACCATTCGACACCCAACGTGGCGCCGGGCGTGGAGCGGGCTGGCACGATGGATCGCAAACATCGATCGAGCGATTCACGCGGGACGGCCGATGGCAGTACGGGTGGCCATGTGGGCGGTGGCCACATTAGCAAGCATCGAAAGAAGGAGGGCTCAGCCTCGAAACCGAACCTGTACGGTGCGTGCTCCGAATCGGAGCTGCTCGACGGCGAAACAGCCATTTTGCCCATCTTCCGCAAGCTGCTAAATGAGAAGGAGTCTAGGTACCGTGCTAGAAATATGGTAGGCGCCAGTTGCCCTAATATATCGATTAAATGTGATATTGTTGAGTATTTGTAAACTTTCCAAAAACCATGCATCGTAAAACGCTCCTCGCCAACAGTAACGATTCGCAGGCTCGCGAGTCGAATTTCGTGATGAGATTTGTGCCGTGGATGCCAGGAACGACACAACCGTCGCAGTACTTTACGCAATTTGCTCTGGCATCTCTGGCAGAGTGGTACGGTAAAGCAGTTCTATTACCCGGGTCCGTGATCCGATGAAACATATTGCGCGTGTTAAAAGACAAGACACCACCGGCAAGGTTTGTGTCTTGGCTATTCAGTGTACGCGTACCGCTAAAGAGAAAGAGAGAGAGAGGATGTGATTTGGTTTAAATCGTAGTTACCTGTGCAACTGTTTGGTTTCGTTCCTCTTTCTTCACCACTATTGTTGTTACGGCATTCATTCCAAGCGGGGATTATTTACTTCATAGTTGTGACGTGGAAGGTATCAATTACAGTCGTTTCCCAAGGAATTGGCAGAGAAAAGGAAACAAAACATTAGGCGCCGGAGGCTCCACCTGTTGATTCTTGAAAAAAAAAAATAACAAAAGAAATCTCATGGACGCGAAACGATTAGAATGAAATTACCATGTACGCATATACATAGTAGTTCTCGCTAGCGGGCGTTTGTAAGAAAAGGGGCTTTTATTCGTGAAACTGATGGATACACTAGCGTAGCTCTTTAGGAAAAAGAAATGACATGTGAAGCAAACGTAATAATAATGATACAAAACTTTAGGATAGATTGTTTTGATAATTGTGACTGTTAGCAATTTAACCCGCAAGGAAGTTAGGATAGTTTGACCGTTAGACCGAGGGTGACAAAGCAGAAAAGAAAATGCAACGAGACATGCACTGCAGTAGGAATCAAAGTGTCCAATGGCATTACTGTAAAAATAGAAAGAAAGAACAGAAAAATCCGTGTATACAATTTCAATACCAAACGTTCAAACGGTACACGTGCGTGCGGTACGGCACGGACAGGCAAACAACGTTTTTACACGTTTTTGATACTCAAAAGTGTTTTTTGTTACAGTTACTGTAGACGGTTACAGTCAAAGGTGAAAGACAAAAAAGTGTGCAATGAATACAGTTGAATTTGTTCATTTATGTGCAAGCATAAAATGACAATAGATTTAAACAAATAACGTAGGCGGGCGCATACATGCGCGCCAGTTAGGTAAGGGCAAGTTAAGAAAATCCCAACCACAGCCAGGTATGATGTATGGTTCTCTAGGCATGTAATTATTGTGACACGCTATTCTTTACATACGAGGCGGCGCGGCGTTTAGCATCGGAATCGCATCTGAGTGTTATGTTTGTGTTTTCGGTTTTTCGCATACGTGTTGTTGAGCGCTGTTTTTTAGATGAACAAGATTTCAAACTCTCATTTTCCAAGTTCAACGATCTCCATATCGAATCGATGTTTAAGGCTAATGGTACATTTTCGACAACTTAGAAATAGGCAGCTAAACGAATTAAATGGTAATGTTGCCCTCAGTCGGCCCTGCTGGCACTGTGCAAGCCAGCGCTCGCATCTAGCACGTAAGACAAATCAATCCGAGGGAGAAAAGAAAGGCAAGCGTACGATCATGCCAGAATGGGACGAATATGTGCACGCATGACTGTATTAAGCGTAAGGACGATGGGGTTGGCACAAAGCACATTGCGAAGCATGCAAAAGAAAAACGGCATAGTGTAGGAAAAATAAAGAAAACATAAAAAACTAGTCAATGCATCTATGCAAAAAAACAAAAACAAAACGATTATATCAATCAATCCAGACTGTGTTCGTTGAGAGCGTTCATTATTTGTAGAAACAAGGAGGGAAAAACAAACAAACCGGATTGCAATTGTGAAGCGAAACGCGTTTGCACGTGTAATGATTGGGAAATACAGCAACATAAATAACGATCTAGATATAATGGGACGAGAGAAAAAAGCACAAAAGAAGCAAGCAGATAAGCAAACCCGGAAAACGGCATGAAACTGAACAAAGCAAACATTGATGAAATGAGTACAATCGTCTTCCTACTACATACACCTGTTCACAAATGAACACATGCACAAAACTCTCTCACACACACACACACATATACACACGCACACAAAGAGCGTACCCACATGTTCGTACTTTTGCGTTCACTTTCACTCATCCTGCTAAGTGCACAAGCTCACACTTTATATCGAGTATATTCATAAATCATTCGTGCACCAGACGGGAAAGCATACTTTTCGCACCTTTTATAACAAATCATGCATTGAGCGACGAATGCGGTGAAACAATTGTTTGCACACTTTGCACTTTGCAGTTCGAACAAGCACGCGTGCTACTAAGATTGACGTGCAAAGGATGGTGTCCTTCGATCACTATTTTACTCATACAGTTTGAAATGTTTCTTATTTTGAAAGCATTCACACACACACACACGCCCATACAATTACAAACACAGTCGTCTTTTAGTGCACCGCAGCACCAAATCCAACGAACGTCAAATTGATCGGTATTCATTTCATTCCGTCTTGCTATCACTCTCTCGCTCTATCTTTCTATCCTTCTCGGTGGATGTTTGTCAATAAATCTAATTAAGTGGATTAAGTATGCCGCAGCAAAACGCAGCGCAAATTAAGAGTGAAGTAGAAGCAGAATGTATGTACAAAGAAGTTTTTTGGAAGATGCTGCGCCGAACAAAAGGCGCAGTTTGTAAAATTTGCAGAAACACGAGAAAATTATACAGTTTTTATTGGTACACATACGAACACACACTCACATACACAGGCGTTGTATTAAATATGGAATGAATTTGCATTAAATTTTGTTGCGGTTGTCCTACATTAGGGGATAGTTAAATAAACACGTTTACAGTTCCATATTGTTGAATAGCAGCCGTAAGGCAACATACGGATGTGAGTATTTACATGCAAAACGATTCTTCGTTCCCTAGCTTATTTTTTTCCAATTGCCCTAGCGAAAATATTTCAATTACTAACGTACAATTGGTGGCAAGAAAAGAGAACAAATGCGTTAAACGATATTGTTTAGTTTATCCAAAACCAAATATGCGGTGTTATGAGATATGTTAAGGCAGTGTTTTGAAAATTTATACTCGCCGAACAAAACAGGATATTTTGCAGGACAGTGATCAGCTGTTTATCTTTAGGTCAACTTAACGCTCATTGCTAAACCATGTAATGCACAGGACAGGAGCTAAATACGAAACACACTAGTTCGATCAATATTCAGTTCTTACTATGTGTACTATTTATAGTTGGAAGTTCACCGAAACAAATTGCACATAATGGTTAGTCGTACAACAGTTTTGCTGTACTGAAACAATGTAGAAGCAACGAAACTCCCCAGCTGTGTAGAACGGAGCACAAGGGACGCGTGGTAAACCAAAAAACGCAACAAACAAAGGTAAAATGATAGGTAGGCAAACACAACAGCTACAGACACTCACGAAGTCGAACAATTCAACACTGCTAGACGCAAAACTTAGCGTGTCCAGCAAAAGCGAAAGTGTCGAAACGTAGTCGTTTGTTTTAGTGTAAGTTTGGAAGATCCTAGATCAATTAAAAGGTTTAGTCGCTCTATGGAAGCGAGCATTCTGTGGGCATCTCGTTGAAAAGTCGTGAACTGTGGGATGCCTGGTTGCATCCCAACGCGATTACACATTATTTTCTGTTGGAAAATGGACGAAGAGGGAGCGAAGCAGTTACTTCGTTGAGCGAAAGCTGATCAATTCCGTGTAGAAACAATTAATAAAACCAACTACGAAATAATAAAATTGTTTAGTAGAACGGGAAGCTCAATATGGAATAATTGATGTAAGGAGTAGCTTATAGGAGGTTTAACTGGTTTTGTTACTTGCGCTTCATCGATTGGAAAGTTTGATTCATTGCCTCTTTGTTTCGCACAAAATCGCTCGAAAGGCAGTAACGGAGGGAATATAGGAATCCATCTTAGCTAAAGTGTTACGAATTAGATCCAGAAAACAAGTGCTAGATACTATTACGAAGCTAGCCGAAATAGCCACAAGAGTGAGTGCTATGTCAGCAAATAATTTAATTAACAAATGACACATTCACGCATACAGACGTACGTACACGAAACAGCCAAAACTTTTCACAATCATTCACCGAGTGCGTGGGCAAACGAAGCTAGTCAGACAGAGTAGGGCATTTTGTTAGAAACAGTACACTTTTACACATACAAACACACACTCACACTCAAAACATACATCTGCATACCAGATATATACATACATGCGAACACTACTGCATCTACTCTCATACCAAAAAAGTATTTAGATGATTAGTCTAGAACGATGTAAAGACTCCCGGATGGCAAGCTTGGGAGGGAAAATCATGTACTTTTAAACGAAAAAGGACTAGATATGCCAATCGGATGCATTGGTTGCAATGGACAGAAATTAATAAAACAAGCAAAATCATTTTACTTCGATTTGTTTTATGTTTTATACACTTTTAACGGAAATGATATCGGGCGTATGTCGACATCATTAAGTACAACGCCCGACAATTGTAGAATCGCTACTACAATATAGATGGCGCTGTTGTGTTCAACCCTAGACACAGCAACAAGGCGGCAAACTCGAATGTGGCGGAATGAGCAAGAGAGACAACACAACACAACCACCTGCGAATGTGTGGGTAAACATCACGCAAAAGAGAGGGCTTTCTGTTTCGCCTTGCCTTCTATGCAGGATTCGAATGAACTCTCCGCCAAACAATTTATCTTTTTTGTTACTTCCGATTCACATTGCTTCATCAATTCAAATCCATTTCTCAAACATACATAAATCTAGATTCATTATATGGAACATATTTTCGATTCAATCGTCAAGACCATAACAAAACAATTCTTATTATTGGCTAAAGTTTCGTTTTGTACTGAAAATTAAGTTACCTAATTTCATATTGGCCAATCTATTTTTTACGCATAGCCCTACGAACAAGGGAATGCCATCGTTCTATGAGTGAACGTTTTATTTGTAAATATGCACAGAATATACATACGAATGAAAATTTAGATAAAAATAATCTGAAATTTGAGTGCTCATAGTTATAGTAAACACAAGATGACATATTTTGTAGCGTACTCACAGTTTCAACTATCTTGTTTACCCCAGAACAATGCACTACCTCTCCGTCTGTGGGTGAATCACTGACCGTTACCGTTAACAGCTGAGTTAAAGCCAAGTAGGGCAAGGAAAAAAACGTACGAAAAATACATAAACGAATCCATGTCACGTGCTTTCGGATAACACTGATGCACTACTCTCGGTAGACGTGTCGGTGTTTAAGTGTCATAACTTTTATTTGTCACACTGACGCATATCATTAACCTGCAACTAGTACTCAACGATGTTTATGCTGAATGACGATTATAGGTAGGTGAAAAATGTTAGCGCATCCCATGACCATGTTTGTGGTGGTTTTTTGTTCTCTCTTGTAGCAATTCAAATATCCCTGTTCATTTCATGCGAACGCTTTAACTGATCTATGCTTTTTTTAAACTATTTCATCGCACTTAGTGATAAAATTGCATAATTTAAAACCAATACATATGCCGCTTCGGATGTTGGTTAAGCCTGCGCCAACCCAACGACCGACCGATGCAACATTTTTCGTAAAGTGTGGACAATAATTTAGATGTTAGGTTACAATAAATAAACAGAACGCACGAAAGGAACAGATAAAGAGAAGGGACATTGAATGTCTCGGGACGTGTGTTATTCACTTTGTGAGTCGGAAACTTCCAGTAATTTGAAAGTACTAGATTTCCTGTTTTAGTTGCATCACTGTGCTTACACATTCCAGTTTACCGCTTATAGTCACTATAATGGACTGCTGTTTCCGAGGCCGTCGTTTAGTAGATAACAAGACTTTCACCACACCCGCTGTATGACGCACTGATGGTGACGGTGTTACTTATTTATTCAACATTGCTAAAATTAACAAAAACGAAACCAAATTAAATAAAATTCTTGTTTCGACGGATTCTTCAGGTTAATGATCGTATACGTACATCACACGGATTGTGTTGGTGAAACCGGAGCCCTGCTTCCAGCCAGTAACAACGACAATTGGGTTGCCTGGTTTCAAAAATCCGCGTTCCTTGCCGAATTCAATACCGTATTGCACGCGGGCATCGACATCCTTCAGCCAATCCTCCATGGCAGGCTCTGTAAAAACCAATCAATTTAGCACATATGGTCTAACAATATGGAAGCGCGTAAATAACTATTCGTTTAAAACTTACGCTCATAGATGACGGGCAAAATTCCTCGGTACAGATGGCATTGGCGTGCCGTCTGTGCAAAACGTGTCACAGCAATGATCGGGCAGCGCGGTCGATACTTGGAGATCAAGTGCGCCGAACGACCAGAGGTGGTAATGACGATGATGGCGGCAGCGCGACTCTTGGTCGAAGCCTCCGCCCCAGCGATTGCGATGGAAGCGGCCGTGTCGAGAGGCGTAGGTGTCGTATCCACCAGATCCTTGAAGAGATTGCGATGCCACAAGGCAGCTTCTGCTTCCTTGCACGTTTTGGCCATCGTCAGCACACACTCGAGCGGATACTCGCCCTTGGCAGTCTCACCCGAAAGCATCACACAATCCGCACCGTCGATGATGGCATTGGCGACGTCCGAGATTTCGGCACGTGTCGGACGCGGCTTCTTAATCATGGACTCCAACATCTGGGTTGCGCAGATGACTGGTTTTCCCGCACGGTTGCATCGTGCAATCATCGATTTCTGTGCCAAGAACACCTTTTCGGCCGGGATTTCAATGCCCAGATCACCGCGAGCCACCATAATGCCGTCGGATGCCTCAATAATCTTGTCCAGATTCTGCATGCCCTGCTGGTTTTCGATCTTCGAGATAACCTTGATGTGCTTTCCCTTTTCACCAAGGATGCCACGAATTTCCTTGAGCGCAGCAGCGTTACGAATGAAGGAAGCGAAGATGACATCGACTCCTTGCTCCACACCAAACACCAGATCCGACTTGTCCTTTTCCGACACAGCCGGCAGATCTACCGGAACGCCTGGGAGGTTTACACCCTTCCTAGAACCCAACATGCCACCGTTTTCCACGTTACAGGTAAGCGTATCGCCCGAAATACTATCCACAACCAGCGAAATTAGACCATCATCTACGAACACATGGTCGCCTGGCTTGACCACCTTTACGATGTTCACATAATCGACATAGATCTTGTCCTTGTTGCCCTTTTCCAGGTGCTCCTTGTCCGTGGTGAGCTGAATCTTCTCACCCTTCTTCAGCTCCACCTCTCCGGTTCCGCTGCCCTCGATTAAACCGGTACGAATTTCAGGTCCCTTCGTATCGAGCGCAATGGCCAGCGGGAACGGTTTGCCTAGCTTCTTCGAATAGTTTTCGACAGCTTCACGAATGTTCTTGATCGTGTTAGCGTGATATTCATGCGAACCATGGGAGAAGTTCAATCGCGCAATGTTCATGCCGGTTGCCATCATTTTCTCGAGCATTTCGGGCGAAACCGAGGCCGGACCAATCGTACAGATAATGCCGGATAGCCGCACGAACGGAGTTGTCGAATCAATATCGAGGGAGCAAATGTGCTCTAAATGCGATACCGCCTCGGGATTCATCTTTTTACCCTAAAATTGATTTAAAAAAATTAATGATAAACAACCAGAAGCTTCTACGGAACAACAGAATAAACAAAACGATTGTGTCCAAAACAAATCAGTTACCATACAAAATTTCCAAATTCAATTTTGTTGTTCCCTGTTTTCCAAAAGCTGTAAGTCGTCTCAAAGCCTACTAAAAGCCGATGATTAGAAAAACATTTATGTCGTTTATACACCCTGTAATGTGTTGGTAGGATACGTTGCTAGAATTAGCACAATACTATGAATGCATTCATAGATGACTTAATGTTTGTATCACGAAACTAAAGTTAGCACCATTGTTTATTGTTGATAAGGCAACCACCAACACATGCTCTGCCATGGCGCAGGTACGACTACTGGTGATAGGTAAAGAAAAAAAAATCAATAGTTTATGTAACCAATGCAAAACACAATGCATCGCGCGTAGTGTGATTGCATTTTCAAAATCACATCGCCAGCATCCCTTCTTCCCCAGATAGAAATCTCATTAGATTGCACTTGGATGGCTTGAAATACTGCTATGTGCGACCGCTGGTGTCAATCTGCGTAGGAACGAGACGAAGCATACAAGATACTTATCATTTGCTGACGATGATGAGCTAATCTTAGCAAACTATATAAAATATATTTCACCACCCTTGTACCGTATGTTTCCTGACGGGCACACACATAGCGGTACGCGATGTGCAAAAACATGTACAAACCTATACACTCAACAATAAATGGGATATCGTCCAATATTTAGACAGCACACACCCACACAAAACAGTTCGACGCGTCTCGACGCAACGATAAAACGGGTGAGTGCAGCAGCGTCGACTAGCAAAATATATGAGGGAAAATCACTTTTCATTTGTCCTTGGTCAAGGGCATACCGGTCGATTCATCCGGTAATAGCAAGACCTTTACCTTTCTTAAGCTTTTCTAGCTTTCCTCACACAGTTGCGTGATAATTGATGATTCTTTGCAAATGATGAACATTCAATGGTGTTACGTATCATAACGTTAGGGGGGGAGGGACAAAGATGCACACTCTAAAAGGGTGTCTCATATTGTCGCTTTGTGCACGTACAATAAAAGGGCTTAGTGGTAATAGACGGAGTAAAAATAGCAACATCAGACTTCTCGCTTCTCCTCGGCACACTTTTCCTTAGATTTGGCATAGTACTCAACACAAACACACGCACGCACGTCGATGATCACCGAAACATCCTTTCTTGACCGTTCATATCCCCTCTGGTTACTGCGGTTGTTCACTTATTTTCCATCCCATCCTGGTCGAGATGCAGAATCAACCGGATTCGGATCGATTTATCCGCGATGATATTTGTTCGACCGGCTGGTAGACATTTGTTAGCACACGTAACTCCACATTTTGGTGCACAAGGAAAGGATGCAGCCAGCCCATGCAGATTAGCAGGTTGGTATGACTCCATAACACAAGTGGTTCTCCTGTTTGCTTTTCTTCCGCTTACCTTGGGGTCGAAATCGTAGTCAGATACCCACACCATCATCCCTGAACGGTTAAAGGTACTTATCAGTGAAGGGAAATGAAAGAAAGTCCCTGCCGGAGGGAAAAGCCCAATTACACTTCTTCTTGCAGCCGGAAACGGTAGAAACTGATGGTAGTGCTGCTGCTGTTGCTTGGCACACGTCCTTCCAGATGCACACAGAGCGATGGAATATGGCACTGAGTAGCCTGGTGAGAACGTACCACCACACACGGTACCAACAGAGTAGGCGAACCTTCTAACGTGCGGTTGCTTAGCAGCGGCAATCGATAATAGAATCGTGACCGCGGAAAAGGTCGGAACTTTGGTGAGCTTCGCACGATTCAACGGTCGGCAGTGAAATGAATGTACGTGATGATTTTGTGGCTCGCAACGCAAATGTGTTGGAAAAATGCCATCCTTTAAACACGAATTAAGAATCGGTGCGTGAACGCTACTTCCGATGAACCGACGATGCCAGTGTGGGACAACAATTTGCGAGTACCTCAGCCATTGCAGCCGATGCATCCTTGGCTTTTCACAGTAGAAGATGAATTCTGGCTTTATTGATATCGAACGCTGTTCAGAAAAGCCTTTTTATCGGGTTGCTTTGAGAAAACGTTCCATTTTCCGTAAAGGTGGGAACTACTGTGACTCAAATAGAAAATTTCAGAGACGTTTTCAAAACGATGATAATTGAACTATGGTGCGTTGCAGGAAGTGACACGGGGACAATATTTCATTTCCAAGGATGAGCTTCACACGACAGCGACCGTTCAGGGAAGAATATCGTAACAACAAACGACCGCAGGATATTCAAACTTCCGTTGTCTCTTAGCAACGGAAAACTAGTATCGTGGTTACTAGAATGTCGCGGTTCGCGCGTTATTTTTCTACTGTTTTACCAAGTGTTTGGGCGTTAGTTTTCGTACGATCGTGACATTTCGAGCGTGTTTTCTTTTGGTTTTGTTTTTCGCTCTCGGTCACTCCATGGTCTATTTTCAAAAATAGATCTTTGCATCCTGATCGTCCATTTGAAATGTGTGAAGCATAGAGTACCATACCAAGAGCTAAAAGGAAAAGAGTATAAACATTATAGCACAATTTTCCGATTAGTGTTGCTGAATAAATTCCAGAATGAACACACTTGGGCTCGATGTTCACCTAGCCATTCGGCTTTCCATGGAATGGCAAATTAAGCGCATGCGTGATGAAAGGAAATGATTGCCAAAAGAGAATATTATTCGTTGTAAAAGATTCAAGGTCATGGCTTTGATGCACACACAACCAATCCATTATTCTCGGGCGGCACTCGTTTGTCATCCTCATTATGGCAAAAAGCACCTTTTTTTTAAATAACATGTTCAAACCGTTTCAATTTCAATAGAATTCCCACTTGAATCATAAACGAGTAAGGAAATTACTCTGCAATTGCCTGCTAAGTTTCGTGCTTAAACGAATGCGATAACGACTAAATGTTCAGTTCGTGGTTGAGCAGCCCTGGTGTACACCGATCATCTGATTTTAACTTCTGTCTCTGTGTAAGTGTTGACGTGCAGAAAGTTTATCTTGTCCACCGCATTTGTAGCTGATCGCAATTATTTCATCAAATTACTCGGAATTACCATATGAACGATTCGCACTTGCTTTTGTTACACAGTGTGTGGAATAAACAATTAATAATAACGAAATGTTTAGTAGCGTCAAAACTGCGTCAGCAGTCCACCACCATCGTACCTCCATGGTATTTCCGTACAAGGAACAAACTGCTTAGCGAACACAATCCGAATAACAGAAGCTGGACTGCAGCTGACAGAATAAAACTTTGCCACAAACTTCCGAAAATAAATCGAACACTGGCACCGATACACAACTGGTGCCGTCGAACCGCGACCGGGTAACACACACCGTAAGATCACGCAACGACCGAATGCCACAAACGAACGCAGACAGTAAGTAGGCACGTGAGAAACTAACTAATTTTTTCGATGGGATGGATGATCTGCTTCACCGGCGTTCGTATTCCGGCAAAAAAAAAACCCCAGCTGGTGCGTCAATACGACAGCGTGTATGCTGGTGTGCGTTAGATATCAAAGTTGATGGTTTGTTAGATCCCCCTAGCAGCTGACTGTATCGCAAACAATCCAGTCCCAAATAGCATGAACTGTTGTCATTGCTTATCACCCGTCGAATAAACCTTGGCGAGGTAACATATCTATGGCAAGGAAATTATTTTCATTCAATGAATTAACGCATGTTTTTGTTAACGCATTGCTCATAAACACCGTCACGAAAGCCGGTCGCTATGGTGCTGCACGCACACACGCGCGCGCTACAATGTAAAACATGGCGTAGTTGCGAGAGTGGAGCACGCGTCGTTCTCTGGATGCGAGAATGGAGGTCAGTCAGAGGTCAGACAAGCGAATAATTTTTAAAACCACTAGTCGCGCCAATATGCAAGCGAAACGTACGAATCGGAACTTATTCCTTTGCTTTCCACTCGGTTTGATGACACGTTCGAGAAACGCTCATAGGCATTTGTAACTATTGGCAACGTTTCACAACATTTCTTCCCAAAGCTCTACACACGCATAACAAAACACACCTAGCGCGCTTGCTGTGTGATAACGATATTTTTAGACACAAGATCGTTTTCGTAACGAAAGTGAAATTACTTACTTTGCCTTTAACTAACGTTTAGTGTGTAAAATATAGAAACCTGGACAACACTTTGGACAAACACTCGACACAAAAATTACGGTATGCAATATTGTCAACGCTGGGTAGGGTTGGAAGGACACGTTTACAACTTGCTGCACGGGCTCCAGTCCACAGAATGACGAGAGCAGCACGACTCGTTGAGAGTTATCATCGCGGACGCATCTCGACAACCGAGGAGTCAGCGTTGGCTAATAGCACAAGTCGCACAGGCCGGCTGATATGGCGAAACATAGAGTGAGAGAACGGGAGAAAGGACGGCTAGGGTGAGATAGTACAGAGAACTGGCGGATTTGTGGGGTGATGCTTTTTCATAACGTACACGGAAATTGCATCGTCCTCCATGACCTTCCCATGATCACCGCCAGCAGACTTATTTCGTCATTGGACAGTATTTGATAACTTTTACTCTATCAAGAAAGTGGAAACATGTGATCTGTACCGGTTTTGAAGCTGTTTATAAAACAAACAATAACATCACCGTTGCAGAAATTGCCACTTTCACTGTTCAATGTTCGCTAGTTGCATTTGCTCTTCCTTATAGCGAATTGGAACATTTGAACATGCTGTTAACATAATGTTGAACATAAATTTAAATGCAAATCTTTTTCATTTTTAAATAGTTTAGCTTTTCTATAGATTGTTTTTGCCAAAGAGGTAAAGAAAATAGCCCCAAATTCATGTGTTATGTGAAAGATTTTAATTTTCTTCTTGTGTAGTAGTTGGCTGCAGTATAAAGGCAGCTAGGTCCAGCCCAAGTTACATGTAAAAAAGGGATACTGATTAGAAATCAATCACACAGAAGATTGATTATGTTATAAAAACAACAAAAGGATTTATTTAGCTACGTATCGAATTAAAATTGATGCTCAATATACAGAGAGTCATAGGTTAGGGAGGGATTTAAAATTCGTCAATATAAATTATGTACTTAATTGGATAAAAATGATCAATAAACGGTTGAGACCTTTCAGCTCACTCAAATTCCTCGGATAGTATTAGAGTACACACATAAAAACAACTAACACATTTCGTAGACACCAAAGAATATGCTAATTTAACCGTTTATTGGAATTTCAGATCAAATTTTATCCAATTGTCAGCTAACCTTTTTAGTTCATATGAGGGTAGTCGTTGGTTTGTTATTTATTGAACTTTTGTATGTATTGTAATATTACAAGCTATTTGAAATTGGTTGAAGAATTTTATTTTGAAACATATTTGAATGTTCCAAAATTAAAACTATTCAAACGAAACAGATCTAAAATAAAAAATGTTGCTCCCGCATTTCATTCGTGCCCATCACTATGATTTCGCTGTCAAATAAGAATTGCCAATCAAGGTCACTGCTGTCATTTTGTGGTAGGGCAAAATATCAACAAATCTTTCCGAAAGCATGGAACAAACAGCATCGTCCGCCGATGTTTTAAAAGTGTACACCAAATGTGTAAATTTTGCAGCCGTGAAGCACCGAAATCAACGTCGGCTTGATAATGACGAAACGCCGTACATTAATCATCCGATTGGTAAGCAAGTAAAGAGGACAATTAATCCTAGTAACTTGAGCTAAATATGGAAAATATACCATTTTAGGTGTTGCTTACATTCTTACTGAAGCTGGCGTAACCGATCTGGAAGTATTGCAAGCTGCCATCCTACATGATACGGTGGAGGATACGGACTGTTCATTCGAGGAAATTGAATCCTTGTTTGGTCGCAATGTGTGCTCCATTGTGCGGGAAGTAACGGACGATAAATCGTTACCAAAGCAGGAACGAAAACGCCTGCAAATCGAACGTGCCTCTGGCAAGAGCCACCAGGCAAAACTGGTGAAGCTTGCCGATAAAATTTACAACTTACGCGATTTGCAACGCTGCAAACCGAAAAACTGGACTGACGACAGGTGTCGGGAATATTTTTGTTGGGCAAAGCAGGTTTGCGATAATCTCAAAGGGACGAACGAAACTTTAGAATCTATTTTGGATGATATATTTCGGCAGGAGAATGTCAATTAAAGATACATGTTTCTACTTAACCAGTAAATAGCGAACCGTACAACGATACGGTAATAAATTGGACGCTGGGTAAAGTTTCTACGCTTTCTGGTGTTTCTTCAAAAACTCCAGCATGTACTGTTGCAAGGATGTTGCTTCCTCGACCGTTACCGCGTTGTACAGCGATGCACGGATACCACCGACTGAACGATGACCTTTTAGCTGTTGCATGCCGAGCGCTTCTGCACCTTTTAGAAATTGTTTTTCCAGATCTTCATCTCCGTTCGCACCGCCAACCCGGAAGGGTACGTTCATTCGGCTGCGTACTTTGCTATCGACCGGACAGTAGTAGAACCCATTAGACTTTGCAATCACGTCGTATATCAACTCTGACTTAATCATCGACTGACGGTACATCGCATCGACTCCTCCGTGTCGCTTAATCCAAGCAAATACACGCCCCATCACATAGATGCTGTAGAGGAGAAGAAAGAAGTGAATGGGTAAACAGACAAGAGAGATAAGAATGCAATCGGCACACTGTGCTGTTGATGGCGATAATGTTGATCAATGTTGCAAATAGCCGGCCGTTACTATCTGCTGAAGAAAATACTCACATGAACGTAGGCGGTGTGTTACTAATTGAATTCGCTTTAGCGATGACGCTAAAATCGAAAATGGTCGGAGTGATTGGCATTGCGTGCCCAATCAGATCTTCCCGCACTATTACTAACGTAATGCCGGATGGGCCGATGTTTTTCTGCGCGCAGGCAAATATCACGCCAAACTGGTATTTATCAAACATGCAAGTAGAAAACGATGCATGATTAGCACTCTTTAGTAGAGAGAACAATTGTTTTGCAATACGAACCTTCTTGACATCGACCCTTCGGGATAGCATATTCGAAGACATGTCCACCACCAACGGCACACCGTTGGTTTCTGGCACAGAATCAAATTCAATGCCACCAATTGTTTCATTGTCACAGTAATAGACATAGGATGCTTCCGGATCGAGCTTCCATTGCTTTGGATCTGGAATGCCGGTGTACTTCTCCTGCTTGGGTGCTGCATAATTAATCTTGCCGTACCGTGCTGCTTCTTTAGCAGCCATTGACGACCAACTACCCGTGACGATATAGTCCGCTTTTCCCGTTTTGCCAATTAGATTCATAGCAACGGCCGCAAACAATCCGGTTCCTCCGCCTTGCATGAGCAAGATCTTATAGTTATCTGGAACATCACTGTGCGAGGGATTGTATGGGATGAATGAGAATTTCTCAGCAAATACGCATTGCCGATTCAAAGCAATGGTCAGAATACTCACAGCAGTTCCTTGACTAGCGCCAGTGTGTCGTCGTGTAATGCGACGTATGCATTTCCGCGATGGGACATCTCCATCACGCTCATACCGCTCGTGCCATGTTCGACGAGATCTTTCTGAACTTCGCACAGCACTTCCCGAGGCAACTTAGCCGGACCTGCCCCAAAGTTGATTACCATTGCTACACCGTTTTCTGTTGTGCCTGAACTGAATACAACGTGCTTCCCGGTTTGACCTCCACTGATTCACTTTACAAACGAACACGACCGTGTTCGTGCCTGTCGACTGTATCGCGCGCCGGACGGTTCCTGAATGTGGTCAACGATGGCAACAAAATTGCCGTTACGCTCTGCAAATTAACCCGAGGAACCCACGTCTCGACACCCGCCGCCGAAGTCGGCACTATCGGTCGGCCGTAGAAAGATGAGCTTGTTCTAACCGGTTTACAGAACGCAGACAATAACGATGACGACGGTACCGAAGACCCGTTTGTCAACGAGCCAAAGGAAGCGCACTTAAGAAAGGGCAGGCCGAAGGAACAGGCGATGAGCGGTGACGAGGGTACATCACAGTACGCAAACATGGTGCGCCACCGTAATGCATATTCGCTTCGCGTGAAAGTGTTTGCCATCTCGCTCGATCTTGCTGGACCGCGCTGTACAAGGCCCTTATCAGTCGTTGTCGACTGGTTAATGTTCACTTGCAAGATTTGTTCTGCGCCGGCACGTATGTGCGAACATGACGTTGTGATGTGCTATATTTTTCTTTTCCGATACTTGTGTTGGTGACGGAGAAGAATGATAACAGTGGAAGCGATGATGGTCTGCTTCTGACATAAATATCCAGAAGTACGCAATCGCTTACAAAACCACAAATCGCAAACAGATCAATCCAGATCCGGAGACCTTCAGTGCACATTGTGCGTTAATGGGAGCGATCATAAAAAATATCGCATGGTTGATTCGAAGATCGCGACCGTTGTAAGTGCCCGTGACAACAAGTGTATAGTACCAAACAAATGGTAACAAACAACTTTGCTGGACCCACCACTGCACAGATTAGATTACTCGCATTCGAACGGGTTACACGGATTACCGGCTCTCAAGTATGTAACTCAACTCGCTTGTTTACTTGCATGAGCTTGTCAGAGTGCGGTGAGAAAAAAATGGAAAAAGTGCAAACTATAAATTTAAAGCTTATATTAAAATGTTTCTTTCTTTTAATTGTGATTAAAATTTAACACCGACACACACTGGTAATCAAGATAGTGACTGCAGTTGTTATATATCATGTACTTTAAGATCGCAGCATCACGATCATCATCAACAAAGCTGCATTGCAAAGGTGTCGAACTCGCAAATAGCTATTCCCTGTTTTGTTTGGGGATTAATAACGAGTAAATTAATGTAATGATTTTAATTCTCATTTTCGTTTTAGTAGAAGTAGTATGCAATTAAACGTATTATTTAGAAATAATTTCAACGTTCCTTTTTTCAATCGGATTTGTGTTTCAATAGCCGAATTTAGCCCAGAGTTTTCCTAACACCTTAAGCAATTTATCTTTGACCCCTGGCTGCACTCATGATTCATCGATCATGAGCGAAAAAGTGTGAAATAATATATTTGGGTAGCATGAAGCGTTTTCTCCTACTTATTGAACCTTGTACCAATGAGAAATAGAGGCAGAGCGAGAAATGAAACCTTCTCGAACCGACCCAATAAAACCATCGACCGGTGGTAGTAAAGACCCTCGTTCGATTAGACACTGAGCTGAAGGTTACTAACGCCCTTGTAGCTTGATCGCGGTGAATGCAATGCGCTGATGAAAAGTTGAACCGCACGCAGGGGCAAAGACATAATTTCAATTTCCAGCAGTTCATTCACCAAATCCACTCGATCAGCCATCTGGTAGTGTGTGCACTGTAATAACCCGAAACATAATTGTTTGTCCCCACCGTGTGTCGATGGAAATGGTAACGACTCTAGTCAGACGGCAATAGAAACATTCCCTCTCTTCTCGAATGCTGCCAATCTGAAAGGCTTTAAGAAGGGAGCTCCTAATAATATAAAAGAAGTAGAAATGGATTTTTTGGACGTTTAGTCCATGATCATTTGTTCAGTTGACCACACAGGCCACAGTGTGTGTACTGCAGATAGTTTTGTAATCGATCGCCATAATGCACCGTCAAATTGGAAGTTATTGTGCGCTGGCGTTTGTTGCCTGCACGCTGGTGTTTCACTCAGCGACGGAAGCATTTCCCGACGNAATGCTGCCAATCTGAAAGGCTTTAAGAAGGGAGCTCCTAATAATATAAAAGAAGTAGAAATGGATTTTTTGGACGTTTAGTCCATGATCATTTGTTCAGTTGACCACACAGGCCACAGTGTGTGTACTGCAGATAGTTTTGTAATCGATCGCCATAATGCACCGTCAAATTGGAAGTTATTGTGCGCTGGCGTTTGTTGCCTGCACGCTGGTGTTTCACTCAGCGACGGAAGCATTTCCCGACGGTGCGCCGGCCGATACTTGTGTGAAAAGTCGTACCAACGAGCCTAACCATGGTGCATCACGCAGTCAAAGCCTGGCCACGCTACCGTATCAGGTGACGGCGAGTGGCAATGTGTACGGTCCCGGTACTCAGATTCAGGTCACGATACACGGCCACCAGGACGTGTTCAGAGGCTTTTTCCTGCAGGCACGCGACGCCCAGACAAACGAATGGATCGGTTCGTGGTACGAGACGCCAAACACGAAAACCATCCCAGAGTGCTCATCGGTGACGCATGCCGACAATCGGGACAAGGAACAGGCTACCTTCGTTTGGCAAGCTCCAAAGGATCGCCAAGGGCAGGTGTACTTTACGTAAGTGACGGCAACGTTACGTTGCCCTTCGCGACACCTGCAATTCGTTGCATGGCTCATAGACTGATTTATTCGTAATAACAAAAAAAACCCCAAGATGTGGTATAATTTGGAGCGATTTGGAGCGTGTGCAAAAGATACCCTTGCGAGTTGCGTGTTTTCCTGTCGGTGCGAAACGCATGCCATCGTGTGTGTGTGAAGGGGTTGTGAACGTGGAAGAGGAGGAGGAGGGGGGGGGGGGGTTGAGGTGTATAATGGTGCAAAGGGGGGAGAGTGGTTTTAACGCAAATTACACGGAGATTTTCTATTACATTGGTGCAAGTGTGTGCAGATAGTCGATAATCGACGCGTGTGGGGTTACACGAAATGGTGACAGTCGTGCTTTCAATAGCTGACCAATTTGGGTCAGATGGAAAATGGGCATTAATAACATTTTTAATTAGTACATTNGGGGGGTTGAGGTGTATAATGGTGCAAAGGGGGGAGAGTGGTTTTAACGCAAATTACACGGAGATTTTCTATTACATTGGTGCAAGTGTGTGCAGATAGTCGATAATCGACGCGTGTGGGGTTACACGAAATGGTGACAGTCGTGCTTTCAATAGCTGACCAATTTGGGTCAGATGGAAAATGGGCATTAATAACATTTTTAATTAGTACATTAAACCGGTCCACGTAATTGTACACTTATCAAAAACTTTGAATCATCTGAAAATTGTGATTCAACAATCAAATAACGTTGATCGTGACGGTTGGGAAGCGTGATCGATGCGAACCTTTAAAAAATGTAGTCCGATCTTTTGAATGGGCTGACAATAAAGACGTGCTGTGTCCCACATATGATTTAGCGTCTTCGTTCCATCTATCATCGCAATGGTTCCATCTACGCGTTGTGCAATGCCTTTGTTGCAGTAAAATGAAGCTAGACGCGCAAACATTTTGCTTCGATGCTTGACGAAAATCTGCTTCCAAAACGGTCATTGACACGATAAACTTGTACCTCGCGTGGCGTACGACACGGTGACAACTATCGGTGAAAACTGGTTTCTGCTAGTGGGCCATAAATCATCGTCTAGATGGCCTATTTATAAGACGACTTTGCAGCGACTTAACGAAGTCAGCATAAATATATGTGCCATTGCATTAGGTAGGCGTTGTTGAACCAATGAAGCTGCCAGCAAATGTTATTTTATGCGAAACAGTTTGTTGACTTTTCGGATAGGAATGATTTGAAGAATGGTTTAAATTAAAACTTAACGAGCATTTTTTTATTTAGCACTAACAGTAATGCTTTATTATATCTTTTGTGTTTTGTTCATTTTTTTTACAGCGGTACGATTGTAAAAAATTACGGTACGTACTGGGCTAGTGTGATCGCTGCTGTACCTGGACGCCATCTGTGAGCTGATGAAGTAAGCAGGACGCAAATGATGCTAAAGGGCAAATCGTACTGCGTTTGTAAATATACCATATACTAAAATGTGATGCTCATCTTTACATTTTTTTGTGTTTGTGATCCGAATCCAGTACAGACTATTTTCATAACTACACTCTCTCTCTCTTTGGCTTAACGACCTACCAGGTCATGCCGGCCATCAAATGGCTTACTAGACTATTAGATACCACGTAGTTGCATAGTCAGTGCTCACTACGGGGGAACGGTCCGGATGGGATTTGAACCCGGTCCGGTCGTGGTAGGGACTAGCGCCGTTTCCAAATACACCACCGAGCCGCCCCTCATAACTACACTAAGGACCGTCAATTAAAAGAAATAATATGAACTAATTTTTATAGTTATTCCATTATTTGGAAAATTCAATGATCTTTCGATGAGCAAATTTGCTAACCAAAATTAATGTGAATTTCGCTACTATTTAAAAGTTCTGTTTCGTAGTTTCCTCCAAACTAGATCGAAAAAGTTGACGATTTAACTAACATGAAGGTAAATGATCATTTCAAACGACATCTTTCTGCATTTGTATAAGAAAATCAGGGGAATTCAAGGGAAGAATGGCCCTGCAATTTCGAATAGAAACAGCCAAAACGAAGCCTCTAAGAATTTTAATCTGTTACTTCAGGGGCTCGGAAGCCATATGACAAAAAGCCATCATTAACAATCGGATGATCAAACAGAATGATGTTATGAATGATAATGAATAAAACATTGAACAGGGAAAACTATTGCAACAGACACAACTTTGGCTATGTACCAAATTGTACCATCTACTATTACGAAGATGATACTAACAGCTTCCTATGTGGCCATTGGTTAGTGTTTCCTTCGAAATCAATATTTGAAAATTTAGTTAAAATCGAGAATCCTTCGAGAACGATCAATAGTTTCTTATATTATTTTAAAGTTAAAGTGTATGCACGTGTATATGTATACTAGTTATGTTTCAGCATCGGATTGCCCTAGTGGTATAGCCTAGAATTGTTTTTCTGTTCTACCACAAATCAGATGCTTATCATGAGCGTCGCGACGGTGGTGAAAAATCAAGTCCTGGAGTGGCATAAATAGCAAATTTCGCTATTAAAATAGCGTTCTATATATCACGTGTCCTGCGAAAAAAATTAACACTGACATCAACATTTATACTGAGATATAGGTTACCTGAAAAAACTCTGCTATCTCCAATACCGTTTCGCGACCAATATGGATTGGACAGCAATTATAGCCTCTACGCTAAGTTGTAGTAAACATCCTAGCCTCTTTCGTAGGAAAAATGATCTAGAAGATGCTTGTCCCTGCACAATTGAAAGGAGCATGGAAAAGCCGCTACAACAATCTGCACGATGACCTTAAGATCATGCAACGCATTAAACTTGCCATACTATGGTGAATTGGTTTTTTTCAAGACAGAGAGACTCTGAACGATCCAACCCGTAAGGTTTTTTGTAACCTTCATCGGAACGAAAATGAACAGAAGAAATTGAGGTTGTGTGATGGTATTGATGCGCCTGCTAACGCCGACAAACAGTTGTAGCGTCCAATATTTAGGTAAGTAAATGCAGTACTAGAGATCGTTGCGTGATTTTTAGTTCGATGTTTTGATCTTGTTTCTGGGGTTTCTGAATGTTATATTATGTCATATTTATGGCTGAGCATGTTGAGTGGCCAAATGTTGTCTACTGTCCATTATGTTGTTCATGCTAAAAATGTCCATGCCTAAATATACTACTGTCCATGTATGTTTTCTTCATTTTATATACTGCTTTGATGGTCAAACGAAGCTATAAAAATAAGCAAACATATTTCTGTTCCTCTATATTTTTTATATTTCTGTTTTTCGTACTCAACTTTTTGTCATTAAAAAGCTAATTAATTATTGCCAATTGCTGAGGAGTAGTCGTATACAAAAAAAAATCATCAAATACTAATGATTTTTATATGCTGGAAAGTAATTGGCAAGCTTGGCAAGCTTGGCATAAATCTGCAAGCTTGCCGTAGTGCCTCACCAAACGTTGAAGAAATAAAAAAGAATCACACAACAATTAAACGAGCAACGCATTTGTGTCCAACCAACTCAACGTTTGTCGTGGCCTACCACAGAACCGTTGGATAAGCATGGGTTGAGTTAGCTGTGGACCACTACGAACGACGTTCACGCACACTAGATGAGTTGGGCAAATGATGACTTTACATGAAAGGACAACGCTTTTGCCATTCACTGCTGCCGACGACGAGTGACTACTAACTGGGTAAGAAAAAAAANTTTTTTTCAAGACAGAGAGACTCTGAACGATCCAACCCGTAAGGTTTTTTGTAACCTTCATCGGAACGAAAATGAACAGAAGAAATTGAGGTTGTGTGATGGTATTGATGCGCCTGCTTAACGCCGACAAACAGTTGTAGCGTCCAATATTTAGGTAAGTAAATGCAGTACTAGAGATCGTTGCGTGATTTTTAGTTCGATGTTTTGATCTTGTTTCTGGGGTTTCTGAATGTTATATTATGTCATATTTATGGCTGAGCATGTTGAGTGGCCAAATGTTGTCTACTGTCCATTATGTTGTTCATGCTAAAAATGTCCATGCCTAAATATACTACTGTCCATGTATGTTTTTTTCATTTTATATACTGCTTTGATGGTCAAACGAAGCTATAAAAATAAGCAAACATATTTCTGTTCCTCTATATTTTTTATATTTCTGTTTTTCGTACTCAACTTTTTGTCATTAAAAGGCTAATTAATTATTGCCAATTGCTGAGGAGTAGTCGTATACAAAAAAAAATCATCAAATACTAATGATTTTTATATGCTGGAAAGTAATTGGCAAGCTTGGCAAGCTTGGCATAAATCTGCAAGCTTGCCGTAGTGCCTCACCAAACGTTGAAGAAATAAAAAAGAATCACACAACAATTAAACGAGCAACGCATTTGTGTCCAACCAACTCAACGTTTGTCGTGGCCTACCACAGAACCGTTGGATAAGCATGGGTTGAGTTAGCTGTGGACCACTACGAACGACGTTCACGCACACTAGATGAGTTGGGCAAATGATGACTTTACATGAAAGGACAACGCTTTTGCCATTCACTGCTGCCGACGACGAGTGACTACTAACTGGGTAAGAAAAAAAAAGTGTGCCCATGACGTGTGGAGCCAACCAGGCGCGGTACGCGCTCAGAAGGCAAACTTTAAACGCATACATGATGACTCGTAACTCGAAGCAGCAGCTCTCGGAAGGTGGCCAAACACGGGTCAAAGGATACACACCACACATTACATCGTTGCTAAACAATCAAAACCACCGGATCTGGTGCGTGAAGCAGGGGACCGTGTGGTCGGTTTGATTTTAAAACGTTTGGCACCTCCAGTTCGGGTGCGATGAGTGGTGAGTGCATGCCTCTAACTGAGTGCTGGCATCGTTATTGGTCTGCCGAAAGTCTGCCTTCAGCGGACGCATGCGTCGTCGGGACCGTTCCGGGTGCCATCCGTTCGTTTGCTACAGCGCTGCAGTATTTTTACTGCGAACGCTTCGGAACACGGCGCCTTCAACCGCTCGATGTGGAAATGGTTCATTCAGTCGGGCTTACTGTTTCCATCACTCATGTAGTCGACGTAACGCAACCGCGGTAAGTTGTCTCTTTTGGTAGTGCTTTGCCGCAGAAAACCCAGTGTGTGTATGTGTGCTGTGTGTGTGTGTGTGTATGTTTTTTTTTATTCCTGCACGGAATCAGATTGTACACTGCGACGTGAAACAAAGAAATTGTGTGCCCACGTTTCGTGCATTTACGTTTTGTGCAGTGCAGCAGAAGCGCGTGTTTATTTCCTGTTGTAAAGAAACACAACAAACTGTGGATGGTGATGTACTACAGTTGATAGTAAAATAACCCGCATCGTTGTTAAGGTTGTTATATCGGCTAGCGGTTTCGGCAAAGTTGCATCACAGAGTGAACCATAGAAATCTGCCGAATCTAAAATAGCAGGCCAAACTATGATTCGGTTCATCGCAATCGACTACTCAGTCATGTTTGAACAACGGTGGAAAAGCTTCATGATCTTGGTCCATGGTAACTGTATTTGTGGTCGCTAGCGACGCAGCAAAAAGGAGTAAAAAAAAGGAATACTAGCAAGTGAAAAGCCCAACACGACGCCAATGTGCATGCGAAACATTTCCAACTCCCAGGCGAACTTTGGCCAGTGCAGGGAAACTACCAACGTAGGCTATGTAGCCGGGATACTTTCCTTTGGAGCTTTGCTTTGCTGCAGTGATTAAACTCTGCAGATGTAAAGTATTTCGATGTGTGATTTTCCGTTGCCTACTACTGCCAATGAGCACCTAGGGATCAAGGATTGTTGAGTGCGAGTGCGTCCTGTACGATAGCGGTGATAGTTCCAGGCGTGCTGGGTTACACGGTTGCGGCTTTCGGCGTGCGGCGTGTAGTATGTAACTCATAGTTCTGGGCGTAGAACAAAACACAGTTTCAGCCAAATGCCGAAAGGTACCCCGGTGCGTTGGACACGATAGAAAATATGTTCGCAAAAATACGTGCTTGGTGTTTTTGTTTTTGTCCCGATCAATTCGCCTCCTGCGAGACGGTTGAGTTATATGATCGGAAGGAATGCATCGTTGTTCAAACTCACACTCGTGTGTAGAGTGCGTAAGAATATTTTCTTGTTGTTTGACAACCTGCTGCGATAATCTTTTATACCTTTAGCCTATTTCTTTACTCCTTTTCCATTTAACGGTCGCCGAAATGTTTGTAACTTAGAGAAGTATATTACTAGTGGTATAACGATTTTATTGGATTCGTATTATATGTGGTAGTGTTTCCTATGTCTTTCCTGTGTGACTTCCCCATCCTTCTCACTTGGACGCTTCTTTGTGGCACGGTGGTGTACGGAATAAAGATTGAATATTTGATTGTTAGATTTTCCTTGGCAAAAGCTTCAACGTATTTTCCTATTTTTAGTTGCTAGTTGTGACCTCTGTGTTTTGCGTTTTGACATGCCTACGTTTGAGTGTGTGTACCGACGTGTCCTGTAGCGTGACGTGTGGTTAGGTATCACTGCTAGTGTTAGTGTCGGCATCAAGATAAAGCGTGGTGCCTATTGGCGATCAGGCGCCTCCATTTGGTAAGCCCTCTGTACAGAAAGAAGGGGAAAAAAAACTCACTCACAACACAACTCACTGCAACAAACGGTTCGATGTTCTTGAGGGTAAGTTTACCTTCGACGCATTGCTGTTATATTCAGTGCGTACAATATGCACGAAATTTGTTGTACTTTTCACGTTAAAGTATAGCTGTTTGTCGTTCAAATGAACGAGTTGGCTGTGTGAGCTGTTAGCTAATGTATACAAATTCATATTGAATTGCACATCATATCCTTTTGGCAGTATTCCAAACCAACTGATCTGTCAAAATATGATTAATGATCGTGAATGGTTCGATTTATTATCGCATATGCAGCTTACACAATGGATGATACATTTGATCGATTAGGATTTTTATTGTTTCAAAAATACAGTAACGTTTATGGATGTGTTTTTAATGTAAAACACTGTAAAAGTAGTTTTGTTTTTGCAAAATGTCCTAACAATGTAAAACTGTTGCCTATTTTATTATCCGTATCTGTCCTCTGGAAAATAACTCAACGCTTCAGCCGATAGTGTGATGAGCCACAGTTTATGTGCGTGCAACGAAGTGATGATAAGTTCGGATTTAACTACATTTTTACGGTTGATTGGAATTTAGGCTCAACTCGTTTTTGACATTCGATCGCCTACGGCAGCAGCAGTAGTCGCAGTTGTTAACCATAGTGTTTTATGATCGTGAGTGAAGTTATTAAATTATTTTGTGCCTTTTACTGACACTCGAAGTAATACTATCTGCAATGCGTTCGAAAGCTTCGCCCAAAGACAGCACAATTCGTTTAAATGTATTTTTATTCGGAAAAAGTTATGATACCCGCTTTCGATTAGGTTATTTATTTTGTTGAGTCCTTTTTTGATAATTTGCGATAACATTAAAAAAAAGGTTTCAAAAATTAATTAACTCACTATGTTCAATTTAACTAAAATTTAATTTATAAAAATTAAATTCATGTAACAAGTCGAATTGCAACATGGTGGTTGTGGTGTACAATATGATGGGAAAATAGTAGGTATTTGTTTTGCCAATGTTTATATGCCCGCTGGGAGTCATTTCAATCTGGGGTTGACTGTATGGGGTTGATTATGGAAATTATAGCATCCGTGTTTCGATAAGATTCCCCATTCAAATCATCCTTCGCACAACTTTTCATGTGCTCCATTGGGAAACATTAGAGGGAATTTGAGGATCAGCTTTGGTAGTTAGAAATCGAAGACATCCCAGCGTGTACAATCGTACACAAAGTCACATTGCAGAAGAAGCGTATCGGGAACGACACTCGGTCGGATGTATTACATGAGTATCGATTTACATAACTTTCGAGCAGCGGAAGTATCATCCAATATTTTAATCAGTAACGCGCATCATCATAATTCGGCCTTGTTATGATTCCTTCTAATAAATACGTATCTAAAAGCTGTAAAAGTTTATCCATCCTTGTTTATGTCTGCTTTGTGTGTGATAAATTGTGCTCGCATACTTGTGTGTGTCTCTGCTGTGCAATGGCAGAGGTTAAAAAAGCACAATTGGATTGCCAACTGGCAGCACGAGGATGCCAGAGAGTTGTCAGGCACAAGTGATGTACATTAGGTGTTGAAATGTTGGCAACAATTTGGCTTTGGAAAAGCCCTCGCCCTAGCCCTAGCCGATTGATGGTAGTACTGGAAATTGGCTCTAACAATGAGTCTAACATTTTCCACCATGCATTTCACATCGATAAGCTTCATTCTATGCCAATGCGTTTTCTTACATCCTTATGCAAGACGGTCGGATCTGCGTGAGTTGTACATAATGAGCGATAAATAAGCTTCGCAATTGATATAAAATTCACCAGTGATGTTGATTAGTTATCATCTAGTGCGCCATCGAATAACGATTACGTGTGTCACGAATTATGTGCAAAATTAGTTACCTTTACGCACGCGAAGGGATACGCAGCTTTCTTACATTTGCCGCGCGCTTCAAGTGCACGCGAAAGTGCGGCTGTTTGTTTGGTGGAAAGAAAAGGCATCAAGAAAATAGGAATGCGCCAGAACATAAATCACTCCACACCGGCATCAAGGCTAAATAAGGTGAGAGGTAACACTGGTGTGCTAGGTTCGCTGTTCGCATGTGTATCGTCCACGGACTTTCTGGTCCAGGATCCAGGAAATTAGGCATATGCACTGAACGGTCCAACGCGGAAACCCATAATGTGCGTCACAGTGAAGACGCACGGCGGTGGCTGCTTGCTTGTGATGATTTCTATTGAGCAGCATTTTTTTACGACCTCAATTAATCTTTCGATTGAGCCAAATTTTCGGTTGCTTTATCGTTGTGTGCATGTCGTGTGACGCATCAATTGAAATAAAAATTAAAAAAAAAACACGAAAAACAACTTTCCACCCATGTTTGCCTTTCGAAAACAAACCAATCGATTGGACCGGAAGGAAATTTCTCCATTGTGCGCGGCCGGGTTGGCTACACAGCTTGGCACCACGCGTGAAATTTGACTCGCTACGGCGAACGAAAAATTCTGGCGCAAAACCCGAAAGGCTGAGGTCAGGATTTGTGCTCCAACACAGTTGGCACATGGTTGCACATGGTTATTTAATCGATAGCCACGTACTGGTGGTTGTGATTTAGAGCCTTGCCGGATTGCGGATTTCCTCGAGCCGATGCAAAACGTCAAAGCTTCCTCGCATACAGTTGCACTGGCATGGAAGGCAGTGATTGTTTTCACGGTGCTCTTTGTCTACAAAGTTGTGGACATACAAAAAATGCGCTATAATCCTTGATACATTGGGAGGATGTTTTGTTTTACATTTTGTTTTATTGTAATTTATTTTTATTTAAACACAATGTTTTGCATCTTAAGCATTTAAGCGCTGTGCCAATTGCTTATAGTGAAAAAGTTGGAAACAAACCTAAATCAGGGTTTAATTATGTATAAACAAAGCGATATAGGTTGTGTTTATCGAAATAATTATTTAAAAGAAGCGTAATTTTGTCGTAAACTTGTGTAAACATGAAAATAACAGAAAAAACGCTTAGAATTCTTTATCTTTTGAGAGAAAAGCACAATGCTGTTTGAAATTTTTTTTAATTTGTATCTCTTGGAGTAGGAAAACATTAGTCATGTCAGTGAGGAAATAACAAGTAAAGACAGTGTTTAAATAAAAGAATTATAAAAACTTCCTTCATTGTGTTAGTAGTGTGATACGACCGTAACTATTATAGTTAATAATTATAATATAATTATAATTATTGTGATGTAAATTAAATCAGTATCCACACCGGTTGGCTTTGAAGAAAACTAAAGCGTTACATACCCTGTGTAACGCATCGATGACGATTTGTGAAATTGATCTAATTCATCGCTTAGCAATAGCAAATGTGTATCGCATTGTATGCGGCTTTCTTTCTTCTCCATCATCCTAAACACACTAACACACCGTCATCGTCGTTTTGACTTTTACTACATCCAATCGAAATCCTAGTGGCAGGACATGATTTAATGCCATGGCGTGTTAAAACAAGTGCACGATATTACTCCAATTATTCCACTACTGATTATGAAGTATTATGAAGTTGCACTACAGTGCAGTGGTGGTAGAAGTGCACTAACGGCCACTGAACAGCGCGGTCCCCGCTGGATCTGGGAATCCCGAGGAACACGAGCCTGGGATTAGCTCGTATGTGGGTACTACTTTAAAATGCAACCGCATAAATTTTGGGCCGCTTGTCACCGCACGGAGGACGACGCTGGGTACAAGTTGCTTGCACGTCTTGTGTCTCAGTCAAAGTCAAAGTACTGCATGGCGGGATCGCTGTTTGGGAATTGCCCGTAACGTCATAGGATAAATGGCACCTTTTCTCCCTGTAACAACTGCTGGTGAAGGTTTAGCATGCGATTTTTTGTTGTTCTTTTGTTTTTTTGGTGAGGGCAGCAACCGCAAAATGTAGTCCTTTGTCTTCCTGCTGCAAACCTTTGTGAGCTGCATTAGAAGCTACCGGTGCTGGTTTAGTTGTGTAAAGCCGCAGTTTTCGTTGTGCATGTTAAGCTTCGGCAGTATATTCAAGGATGTTTAGCACAGTTACACTCCGTTAGAACTCACACAAATCAACGAGAGTGTATTATGCTTCGTATGATCGTGATACAGTTGCATTTTGTTTCTTTCCTTCTTGATGTAAAGTTTATAGTATTGGTCCCATTAGGTGCAGCAAATCAAGTTGCATGACGAGCAGAACTAAGCTATGCTGTCATGTGCCACCATCGAGTCAAAATAATGATCGGTAGCAGTTGATAGCGGATTGGACACTTCTTTATTATAAACTGATCGATATGTACGAAAACAAAACAGAAGCAAAACGAAATAGAAATTGTAAAAGTAAATATTGACACGGCGACAAACAGCGGACAAATCCCAACAAGAAGCAGAAAAGCTTCTACCGATGCCGAAGAAAATGAAAAATCATTGCACTCGGGGGGAATTAGAATATGAGAAAAGTAAGGAGTTTAGCAACACATTGCTGATTGGACCGGTCCCGTAGAACACAGCACCGAACCACATATGTGTAAGCCACATATCGGGCCGCGCTGAGTGTTGAGCCCATTTTTGTATGATTGAATTCCCTTGCGTATGGTTGTTTTGTGTTTTGTGCGTGCCATTTGTGCCAATGCCATTCCGTACGGTGTTGAGACACGGGTCAACGGTAACACTGTACGTGCGTTCTCACGTGATGATTTATGGTGACGCGAGGGTAGGGTTGAAATTAATTTTTCATTACCCATCGGAGATGTCACACCAGCTTTGCTCACTATCGACATTGCCCAATGTGGCCGAGTTAGTTGGTGATGAAACAATTTCGGTCGAATAGAACGAAGTTTAAGGTTAGCTTTTGATTTAAGGAAAACATTTCTACCGTTTGTGCATATTCCACAGAGTATGAAGCTCTTCGTACCGGAATAATTGTCTTGTACAATAACATAATGTCCACAGTTCTTAACAGAGTTCGTCACTTCAGTCTTCAGTGCATTAGATTGATCATTGAAGCCTAGGACCATGGCCTCACTGTCGGTAAAAAGTGTTTTTTCGTGTGAGAATACAGCTTTATTTGAGCTACGAGACAGCTTTAGTTGCTAGCCAAGTTGAAAAACAACTGAAAAGTCACGTTAAAACGAAAACCGATTTATCACAAACAAAATACAAACTGCATCATATTTTCTTCGTAATTAGCAATTTTCAAGATTTGCAATGGTAAATAAAGTTTTAGTGGAAATACCATTTCGCTTGTTGGCATCGTATGTGTGCTAGCGCTTTGCTACCTTTATGAGCGTTATGACAGTTCAAAGTTCAGATGGCACAGCAAGTAAACCATAAACAATTTGGAAACAAGACGGTTGGGTTAAGAATGCCGACGACAGTATGAAAATTTCATTTCAATTTGCTAATCTCACCCTTAGCCACTGACCTTTGGGGCGGTGGAAAGTGTTTGTTTGCAGCATTCCTGAAGCGTATTCTGTATCGTCTTTGTGTTGTGGAATGATTTCCGCTTTGAAAATCGTGTTCTTAGCTCGGTCGAATTTTGTTGTATCGTAGGCACAACTGTTATGCTGTGTTTTTTTGTCTCTCGTTCTGCTCGTTGGTTTGGTTTTCCACATTCACGAAAGCTCCCCAAGGTATGGCGAGCCGAGGGATGCAGAGAATCAAACTTGACGCTTTTGTATGAAGCGAATGGAAACCGTTTTATTTGTTTGCTTTTCATGAATACCAAATATATGGCCGTGCAGTCGCCTACGCATCACGGTTCGCGGACCAGTTTGCCACGGTGTGGCACACAGTGGCTGCTTCGAGCCTGTTCTCAAGTTCGCACAGACACTTTCGGCCCCAGGAAACAACAGTGACAGCAGAAGGTGCCAGTCAAGTGACAGCTTTCTTAAGGAAACGACAAATTGTGATGCCGATGGGAAATCCACCAGTAAAAGCGAATGGTTATGGTGCTGCAACAACGAGCAAGATGGGTCCGAAAAGTGCACGTCGACACTAGTGGAAACGTTCATTTTCTATTTTCAACTTGTGTTTCTAGATAGAGCAGCAAGGAAGAGAAAGTTTCGAATTGGAAATACTTATTTGTAGCAGCACAGGGCAGCACAGTGTCCAAGGCAAATTATCTGCCATGTGTGAGAGGTGTCTAACGGGCGACAAGTTGTTCGCTGCATTGTTCACCACTCAAAACTGCCACTCCGATTTTATTTCGGAGTTATTGCTTCCTTGCCCCTTTTTGGAATGTATTTGCATGTGGAGTTTTTGCCACAACAAAAAATGCAATTTCATTTAAAATTATTTTTGATAAAGTATTCGAGTAATTTATAACTCGATCAGTTCACTCCAATTTCCTGTCTGCTGACAATTTTTTGTTGTTTTTTTTTAAATATATTGTAGCAATTAAAAATCGTTTGATTGTTGGCGTTTGTGGTAAAAATATCGTCCAATTTGGCTGGCAAATGATGCAAATTCGTTAGAAAATTTTAATTTGTTGTTTTAGCTCAATTTTCCTGGAAAATTTGATGCACGCAGAGTGTTAATTATTTTATTCATATTTCTGCCTTAAAATAGTTTTGTAAAAAAATCTTTGCTAGAATCCTATCTTAAATTCATCTAACGTCGCGAGTGG
The DNA here is from genome assembly GCA_018908115.1 of Anopheles rivulorum. Lineage (NCBI taxonomy): Eukaryota > Metazoa > Arthropoda > Insecta > Diptera > Culicidae > Anopheles > Anopheles rivulorum. The sequence continues at coordinate 5,839,946 of CM032177.1, forward strand.
AAGAAACCACCCGGTTAGAATATTTGATCACATATCTTCCGTTTCAAAAGGTTGACAAAAACGAAACCACTGTGCGTGAGCGTACGATGGACGACTGCGTGTGGTAACCCAGTTAGAGTGTAGTGTTCGGCTTGGCCCAGAGCCTACGTGCGTGGTTGCGTGATGAAATGCCATTTTTACCAGCCGAGAATCGGTTAATGCTCCGTTATTAAGAGCTACGCTCACCAGTTTCAAACTTGTTTGATCTTTCTCTGCTTTCCAAGTTTCTTCGAGAAGCATGCAGTGACACGCACCTTTTAAACGTGCGTATCCAAAATATCCCTTTGCTAGGGACAGAATCCGAAATGAAAAAAAAACTATACCTGACGAAATTTGCACAAAAAAAAAAGCAAAGAGTTGCCTCACCGGCAGGTGGGACAAACCAGACATTTAAATAATTTATTCACAAAAACCCAATTTCCCTCTTTTTAGTGTTTTATTGTTTACTTTACTTTCGCTTTTTATCGAGTTTTATCGTTCTCTTGATGTGTGTGTCTTTTTTGCAGATAAACGGCGTATGAGAGGGATAGTGACAATTACACTGATAGCGGAAAGTGCCGACAAGAAAAATCGGGACCACGCTTAGCGGCAAGGAAAACATTGTTGCCTTGAGACTTTCGGCAAAGAGAGAGAGAGAGAGAAAGAGAGAAAGAGAGAGAGAGAGAGAAAGAGAAATCTCACTAATCGTGCTTGCCTACAACACTCGATCCAAGGGCCCACGGCTAGTGTACAAACTGTCCGTAACATTAGAGCGATTTTCGTCGCATGCCTTAACCGATTGGACCAAGTGAACAGAACCAACCGGTCAGGAACACTTATAACACTTCTGACTGAGTGCTACATTCGACCGAAAAAAAAAAAAACTTAAAAGAAGCCAAAATACAAAAACGGTGGCGCACGAAAGCGTGATAGAGTGCCCTAGACGAACAGCAAGGCAAAGATTATCAACCCGCAATTCACCGAGACCATCCACAGCGGCATCATCCGCTATGGATGAGGAGCTGGAACGGAAACTATGAGCAATCGTGTGAGGGCTCGAGAGCCCCCAGCGTGGAAGCGTCCGTGTGTCATGCCGTGGGCAATGCCGGACACGGGATTTAGTAGCAGCACCAGCCATTGTAGCAGTAGCAGCCGAACACCGATTCGGTTGGGCACCAGCATCACTAGCAGCAGTAGACGAGGCACCAACATGACCGGCGGCAGGATCCCGCAACCCGCTCGCATGTCCCGCAGGCTCCAGCGACCTGCCGGAAGATCACTTCTTTCGCGTCGCTTCCTCGCCAACCACCTGTCCACTCTCGTACCGATCGTTCTGCTGTTGTTGATAGCGTTGTGCAGTGATTTCGCGTATCTGAGCGGTGTTTCCGACGGTGGTGGAGTGCTGGCCGATGAAGTGACCACCACTCCGCCCGAGGAAACATGGACCACGTCCAGCAATGAGAACGTTGGCACCGGAGAGGCGGCTCCATTCGGTAAGTACAGATGCCGTGCTTTCCTGCTTCACAGACACCATTTACTGCTACTGTATGGAACTTCCGACATGTACGATTCCCTTTTACTTCTAGCGCAGGAAATGATTAATGATAAGTCGCGCATCCCACATCCTTTAGCACCTTAAATCTGTTTTATTCAAACATCATTTTTTGTTTGTTGCTAGTTGGTGTGTGGGCGTTTAGAAACAAGTTATTCGTAGATCGATGCCGCTTAGTATCTCCCTCTCCCTTGGGATGTTTAATATGATTTGTGTGTTGATTATTTTTCTTACAAAACTCAAGGGCAAGTGAAATGGTCATCCTAAGCAGCAACTCCCGAAGCCGAAACCAAGGAGATATATGAGAAAAATTATTCCTCTACGAGATTGAATTTGACGTGCGGTTGGTAATCTAATTTCAATTAAACCACCGATATCCCTGAGCAGACAATGGTTGGGAAATAAGGGAAAATGAGTCAGCTATTAGCGCCACGATATTATCACCCAGTCGAACATTGTGAGCGCATTAACCGCAAAACCTAATGCATAATTTATGTTAAGCGGTGCGACTCCATTGGGTGGGATAATCCCTTCCCGAATATGGTATCCATGAATTGTTGTTTTGGAATCTTTACACTTGCTATAAATATTATCTTTCGCAACATCAATCAATAATTCGAAGTTATATCCGTGCTGTGTCATGCGTGTCATACATGAAAATAACTAGCACCGTATAGCGTACCGAGCAATGGACATGGAATCGACATGTTTGTCCATCATGCGTTTGTTTACTCGGATCAAGCAGATTGTTGACACATTGTTTCTCATAATTGCCTATTACATCCCTTATTGTAGAAAAATGTCAATAAAATTGCTCAATATACACTAGTTAGATTGGCTCGGAGCATAACTTCATTCGCTTCGTGAAGAATTAAGTGCCAAAGCAGCGTGAGCAGTACAAACAAGTTTTTTTTGGAACAGTTTTCATTTATTTTTGAATTTATAAAATAAACTCAATGTTCAAAGTAATAATTATTAATTGGATCATTTAGATAATGTTTTAATATACCGTATAATAAAATTTTAATTAATACACAAGAGCACCGATTATCCGGGCATTTGGGAACCTGCATCATACCTTTAGCCATATAATGGAATGGAACCAATATTTCTGAAATATATGTTTATTTTTATACTAAAGCGAGCAAGTTTTCATTGGTCTCGGAACTTTAATAATTCGTGGTTAGGTGTCCATTGTTATACATACTGTGCTGATATATGATGTGAACAGGTAAAAACCATATGCATCATCCAAATCCAGGTGATACTTCGTTGAAATGTGCTGGACAGCACTTAATTTTACACAAATACACTCATTTTTATCGGCCTGACATTTTTTGCAATAGATTAATGTCGTTGCCCAGGTGTCATTTTTGAAGCTCACGGATAATCCGACCAGGCCCCGGATAATGCACATTCTGCTGCGGATTAATACTAATGATATTATGGTAGTACGGCCCTGTCGTCTGAGTCATGGTTGGTATCAACGTTTATGTTTAAACTATCAATGGAATGAGATCAGTGCGGGTCGACACGTTTTTTTTTGCCCTTGTGCTGATTTAGCGAATTTACAAAATTTTCAATATAATATCATCATTTTATGCATCCGCCCAGTGATTTGGTAGAATGTTAAAATTGTTGCTACAAAACACGCGAAACATTTTTCAAAGCAAACTCCTTTAATTGGTCAAAACTTGGAGAAACTGTAAGGCACCATGTGTTTGTCGATCTTTTTTCTCCATAGAATGGGCAGCCTGGCAGAAAATAAATCCGTTTAACGCTGGTGAGAGTCGGCAGATGAAGGGAAATTCATTAGAAATATTAAATAATTGCCCTTGGTGTGAGGCGTAAAGGTAAAGCCCTAAGATGGTGAAGCGACGAATGATTGAAGCAACGTGGTTGGAGAGTTTTCGCGTTTTCCTCAATTTACCATAAATGTGGCGTAAGCACCGCAGCTCGTGTGTCTCGTTCGCCCACCAAACCCATCCACCAACCCACAGGTGTATGCTTTTGGAAGGACATAAATTTTCATCACGATGCAAACCACCTCCCTGGGCGCCATTTCACCACTTGACTGGTTTCTGCACGAGTTCCAAAGCACGTTACATCAAGCTTTCGGCACATTGGTGGACTGTACAATGGTGGAACCGAGCAACACAGGCACAGGGATTGGGGCGGGGTGTTGTAATTTAAAATTTTCATTCCCCAAGCGACCAGGTTGTACTGTAGCATACGGTACAGCGGGCAGGGCCAAGAGTTTGGTGCTTCCGAATTGGTGGTGGTATCGATAAGCCCAGAATCATGAGAACCGTGAAAATATAGTCTTCCACCTTGTGGCGACGGCACCATATTTACTCGCGCTAATCCCGCAGAAGAAAAAATGTTTTGCAACTTAATTAGACCGATGGTTGATGCAGCAGTAAAGCGTGGCGTCCGAGTGACGGCGAAAAGGCTGCATCAAACATGTGCTGGGAAATAATGATGGCATCAACGCATCATGTGCAATCGTTTGCGCGAACATGCTTGATAACTGTCGAACAAATTCCATTCGCCGGTGAAGGTGATAAAAATGTGGTTTTATCGTTTGCGTTTATCGTTTGCTGTTTGTGTGGTTGGAGAAAGAAAAAGTAAGCAAATAGCAAATGTTCATAATTATGCTTTTTCCATTTATCTACCGATGAGCACGGTAAGCATAAGGACATCCACCCGTTAGTAATGTTGAGTGAGCTATTTGTTGCGCTGGGAGTACTATTGCGCCGAATGTTCCAAACTGTGGCATTGATTGAAAGGATGTATGTATTTTTAATTGTGTTGCCCGGGTTGTATTTGCAACTTCCGCAGAGAGCAGATTGTTTGGAATGGTTATAATTTTGGCAACTGAGCGTAATGTTGTACTGTAAATTACTATTCGATTTTCAACTAATGACGTTAGTGAGAGCTTCTACACGTGGCATTCTACACTAACCAGGTTACTATCGTGAATGAGTTCAATCATTAACCGCATTATGGTGCAACATCAATTTGGGAAGTGGTATACGACATACTAAACGAGTTACTGCTGTTTGACACACTGAGGATAAACCTAGTTCAAAAATGATAGTGCTCTTAAGGTTGCGGATGTTAATAATTGGTTTAAATCTTTTGTTGTGTTTGTGATTATGGGATATCGCTTACATAAGCAGTAAAACCAGAACTGAAAGAGCTTTCTTGAACAAAATACTATTTTTGTGATAATATTGTACACGGTAAAGTGGTAATTATTATTTAAATTAACGGGCTAAATTATACGCTACATCTTTCGCAGAAGTGAAATTTTTAGTGAAAAATTTTAGTGTATCATGTATCATTGACGATATATTTTTTTAGTTCATGTTTTTATTTCACTTTATAGTTTACTGTTGAGAAGGAAATCTTCAACATTTGTTTTCAATTGAGCATTTTGTATCATCCACTATTGATACATTTTTGACAGTTCAAATACAATAGAACTTCGATTATCCGGGCATCTTGGAACCAGCAGCGTACTTGCCATACTTAAAGTTGGAGAAGGAACTAATATCGCCACTATCACCACTATAAATCATCAGATTTCTTTAACATATCTTTATTAATTTTAGTAAAAAATAGGTCTATTTGAATTTACAAGATTTACTATGAACGAGCTTTTAAGGCTCTTGTAACAAGTAAAAAATGGTGGTGTCCGGGGCACATACACAATATTCTTTTTTTTTAAAGCGGATGACGATACTACTAGAGATAGCTGAAATTTACGCAAAATTACAAGAAAATATACATTTAAATCTACCTGACATTTTTTACAAAAGTTTTAAACGGTTGTCCATATATAATTTTAAGCACACGAATAATCCGTCCGCTGGTTAATCCGGGTGCGGATAATTGACGTTCTACTGTGACAAATCGCCTTGCCAATTGTCATTTCCTAGTTGCACGGATAAATGTGAGCCCGTAATGGACATTACATTGCTGTAATGTTGTAAGCATTGATGAAAGAATTATCGCAATTATCGAATTCGTGCTCCCGATATATAAATTAGTTGCTTACTTTCAAAAACAATGGAGTTAATTTTGAACCAATAGTACCCATTTCAATTTGAAATTAAAAAGTTAAACTTTAGCAATACGCCATGGCATTTTCTTTATGAATAAAAATCCATGTTGTCTCATTAGACCATGTTCTAGTCTTTGGTGTCTTTGTATAATACTTGAGCATTACGTTGACAATTATAGGTAAGAAGTACCTTCTTAAAGCATACTCTATGTAGTTAAGTTTACCATGGCTGGAGCTAGTATCATGCTCCCCATCGCAAGTTACAATATGGCCTATTAATATTTGATGTATCCAAAATGAAGACACTTAAAAACAGGAACAAATGCACGCTTTTATCTTTAGCTCAGGAAATGTTTGAGAGGCGTGGATGGGGCATGGATTCATTTTTTATTTTTAGTTTGGAACGGGCAACGCTTAACACTTTGCTAGATTGAATTTGCTGCCTGCCACGAGCAAGCGACCGAATCCCGGTGAGCACGTGCAGACCTGTAGACCTGAGGAAAAAGATACACCATAAAGAGGCGCATTCCAAAGTTGGGTTGGAAAGGTTTGAATGTGAACAAAAAGTACACAAAACGGGAAGTGCCTTGCCAGTGCGTTATTCCGTGTGTAACGTCAAACACTGGAAATAAGCACGTGTGTGAGCGAATACTGGCGAGGATTATGTTGCGATTTTTGGCACCTCCCAAACCTAACCTGGGCCAAAAGGGAATGGAAACACTTCAAGGTGTTGGGATAAAACCCCCCGATTGTGTCAGTCCCCCCTGTGTGTGCCGGGTATCCACGCGAGGGCGCTAACCGATACCGCCTGACCGTACTTTTTTTTTCTTTAGTTATGCGGATGAAAGGGAAATCTGGAAGGTCGGTAAAGTTAGGTTTCTTGAAAATTCCACAGATTTGCACATGAAGAGCCGAATGGCTCCCATGAAATTTACATGAGATTACAGCTTTTGCTTTTGGGGCACGTTTGGTGCTATTCTTATTGCTACTACCTTTCGTTGGCCACGTTCCCGGGAGATGTGTACCCAACTTGTTTTGCATCACTATTGTTACGCTTTTAAAGGTGTAAAATATTTAAAACTAAGTACTTTCATTTACCTGCCGTGCCCACTTTAGGCGTTTGAACTTTGACGTGCTCTTGGCAAGTTTTGCCGATTGCCTGTTGTTTTTTTTTGTGTTTTTGGCTGCACGTGGTTTAGTTGTCAGTAGAAGCAGCTGCGCCCGGTGAAGATTTATTTGCTATAAAACCACAGAAAGTAACCATTCGCATGGTTTGGTTTACATTTTGCCTCATTACAGAAGATGTGAGACGCGGTATAATGATTGTTCAGTTTGTTTTGGTTAATTGGAAGAGTTTCGTAAAAGGTTCTAGAGGGCCTTTTTATTGGGATGACTAATGAAGACGCCATCAAAAGCAACCGAAGTCAAACAGCATTAGTATGGTTAATCGGTTGTTAAGCACGTTGATTGTAAATCCTTCCTAATTACACAAGTATGTTCATTTCGCAAAATTGTTACGCTCATGGAGCATTTGGTGTGATTCTTAGTGCAATGTTTGCAGTTGTTTTTTTTTATTGCTCACTGCTGTTAGTTCCCGAAAGGTAGTCATGCTCATGGTTTATTTCATAGTTATCACCGATACCGATGCTGTGGGGCCTAGGGATCGAGGGACTTTGAACACTTTCGATGCAGATGATTTGTTTCGATCGTTTACAGCGCTTCTTTGCTGTGTTTGGTTACATGTCCCATCAACTTATAGCAGCATGGTTGGGTTTGCTCAGCCAATGAATATTTTAATGAAGTCTAGCCGGCAACATAAATTCTGAAGGAAAGGCGCTTGCTGCTTCATTAATGTTTAATTATATATCTACTTTCTTCTCGGGTGACGCTGTATTCAAGACACTTGTACCAAAAATCTTGAACCCTTTTCTTGCCCGCAGATGAGTGGATTCACTTTGTTTGCTATACATTTTAGATTTTTTATGGTGGTTTGATTTATTGCAAGTAGTTAATGTAAGCTTTATGCAACCACTAAATGAACCATAATTTATATTTTTTTAACTGCTCCTATATTCTTGCACTTTATCATCTCTATCACAACTTGTTTCCAATGCTGGTATGAAATTTTGTTTATACCAAATGGACGATTTATTGGATTTATGTAGAAAAAAGGAAATATTAATCGACTCTCATTTGAAATTTTGCAATCGTGCGCTTTGATTGCTGTGAGGTGATGTTTTCTTTTTTGTAGCTCAATTCTACTGTAAATAAAACACCTTGACCGATAGAAAGGGAAGAGAAAAACAGTTGTTACGATGAACCTCACAGCTGGTTCATATCCGTGTTCAAGAACCATAATCTCTTCAGGCACGTACTTGAAACGTTGGGAAACTACAATATCATGTTTGATACTATGAAAGTTATTATGCCATCCCATAAATAAGGAAAAACCTCTCGGCTCACCATTATGTAGTACTAAAATGTGTACTGCAGCATTTCCCGTAGTAGTGTGAGGGTTGCATTATAGTCTGCTTTGCTTAGAAACAACGGTTTATGTTTTATAATGTTTTTTACTTGTTCGGAAATACGTCCCATTTTCATAAGACAACATAACTATATAATGCTGATAAAATTATTACAAAACTGTTAAAATTGTTTTGTGCAATAGAGACGCCTTGCAGCCCACTGTAAATAGTTTTACCGATAGTTTTAGCTGAAGATATAATTTCTTGAATTTATAGTTACAACTTATTTCGACAAGGTTTGAGGCTACTGCTTATAATTAATATTTGGTTTATTATATGCTAAATTATATGCATTTTTCCTACCTCTTTGAGATCAACTGTTGATTTGCTATGCGTTTTTTTTCCTTCGTTTCAGATGCATCAACCCGCGGTAGCAAAAAGTTTGGTGATAAATGCGAGAGCACCACTGAGTGTGGCTTCGCCGGATCGTTCTGCGATCCGAAGAAGCATACATGTCAGTGTACTGTCGATTTACCAGCAACCAATCACATTGACAAATGCGGCAAAAGTAAGTAACACAACCATATCAAATAAATGTTTTATGAAAATGTTTTTGCTAAATGTAGGTTTAATTCAATTTCATTATTTTGTCGAACAGATCGCTGCGCAGTGAAATGCACTACAATTGAGAATTGGTTATAATCCATTCCATAAGCGTAATAGATAACATAAATTCATATTATCAGTGTTAATCATGTTCAATTCTTTGTATTATAATATTTTATGTAATCTTCTTCTCTTGCTACAAATGTTTGGCCGTCGTAATACGTTTCAAAATTTTCAAAAGAAGGATGAAAAAATGCTTTTTATCGACAACTCCCGATAAAGTGTAACGTCATGCTGTTTGAAAATAGTTTTTCATCCCATCCGTTGCAACCATCGTTTTTCTATTACTAACTACCATTATCGACAAATGGTATGAAATCCTTCTCTACTGTCGGATGCTGCTGTGGTACAAATGTATCCAGTTTCTCCCTTCATTCATCATTACTGAATGCTGTCTATGATAAAATAGACTTTTGTTCCGCCGGCCCTGGATGATACGTAAGGAAAAGTGCTTCCTGCTCAGCGTATGTGTTCAGACGTTTTTATCCGATATGGTGGTTTCGAGCGAGGTTTTATCGATAATCGTTCCCAGCGCAATTCAATTTCCATCTTACGTGTTTTTGTGGTTGATGGTATTATGCACCAGCGGTTTGTACACGTTCGATTACAATCTACATGTTACCGATGCGCCTCTCCTTTGTGTGTTGTGAATGTTGTAGATATGCCTGTCAAACACAACTTTACCTACGCCGTGTAAAATGCCGGCGTGTATTCGGAAATTGGCATGAAGACGGTACAGATAAATCTGATCACAGTTGTAGGAAGTGTCAACTGACAATAAATGCATTATCACGAGCCTTAAGAGTTTTCCGTTTATGCACATCCGGAAACGGAATATCATGTGGAAAAGTCCGACAGGAATGTGCTTACTTTTGGGTTAAAATTAGTAGCAATTTTTTATTACATTGGAAATATGTATTTTTAAAAATTGGTTGAAAATACTAAAAATACGATCTTGTAGAATACGTTGTGTGTGCTGTATGTGCTTTTTTTCTACATGCAAAATTATAAAATATATTGGAATACTTAAACGTAGATTTATATAATTCACCATCTGCGGTTGGTGAACAATAATGCCACACCTTCCTGTGCATTGCAATTCTTCTCGTTTATCATTTACGTCCATGTCTGACATGAAAGCGTACAAAACTGACAAATCCCTGTTGGAAAATGAAAATTGTGCCATCGCATATTAAACATGAACATGACCGCTACGTATTGTAGGCGCACACATCCGGTGTGTGATAAATATTGCAATTTTCTGGTTGGTACAACTGACCACCAGCATGCGGGAAATGGTAGGAAATGCAAAAATAGCTACCGATTATCCAATTCCGGCAATCTTCTGCACTGTACGTCCGCTTGGAAGATTATGTGTTCGCACATACCGTGACGTGAATATCGTTTAATAGTATCAAAAGCAGGTAACACATTTTCTGTAATTTTTGTTAGTAAACAAATAAAGCAATCCCAAAATGGTGAATAATGTTGTACAAACATCACGTGAACGTATTCAAAACACCTGCATAAAATTGACATTATTGCTTATATATTTATTTTATTATACTAAAAGTATTTACTAAAAAGTTTATGGTACGGTTTCAGGATAATGAAATGAAAAGTAAAATGGAAATGAAACAAGCCGAACTTAAAACTAAAGACGCAAACTGAAACGGTACCGAAACGTGAACATGAAACATTGCTTACCAAATATTTAATGAAAGGGATCAATCATTTCACCTTTGACGAAGAATGGAAGAAATTTAGCATTTTGCGCCCGGGTTTCCATTACTTCACTTCATTGGCTACGCTAGCGAAAGGGTCGACGTCAAATGCTATTGACACGAGACAAGATTATCACAAGCTAATTAACTTGTCTTACTTGCTTTACCTTTCGCACAAAGGGTGAAGCGAATGTATAGGGATAAAGTTAAAAGTAAGCTAACCAGTACAGCTCGGTAGGTAAATTGGTGGGCTTTGTTTGTGGTTGACCGACCGACAACGTACCTAGCTAGTTACCTTCGAAAAGCGGTGACCACTGGGTTTTGGTTTGGTAAAAGATACTTTAACGTCCGTACGATTAAACTATCGCGATACCGATGTCGTGACATCGATCGTTATCGGTGTTGGAAATGTGTTTCTTTTTTCACCCTAGATTACTTTACATATTCGTAAGTGAGCGAATGGGCAGGCACTCGTTGGCCAAGGTTTGGAACAATGTATTCCAACCGAACAGGGAGGGTTCATCGTGTCAATCGATTTTGGCATTTGAATAAACCATGCTCAGTGTTCATTCCCTTGGATATGCATGGATTGATTCATTTAAATTTCGCTGTAAAGTAAGTTTCAGTTAAACAATCTTCACATTTTTATATCTTTTAACATATCCATAATATGTGAAACTTATTGTAAGCTGGCGGCAGGATACGAATTTAGTAAAATGTAAATTTAGAAGTTCACATACGAAACCCCTGACTTCCCTGGGACGGTTTACAGTAATAATTTAGGAAGTTGATTGTGCTAACCCAAACGTTAACTCTGCTGGAGATTAAATCAAGCGCCTTACGATGTACAAAGCGATCAGGACCAAAACAAAAAGCAAGGGCGATAGGAAAACCATTGAAGGAGGAGAAAGGAATAACAGCAAACCACTGAGGGACAACACAGCAAAAATGAACGGTTGACTTGAGGTTGCGTGTTGAAAATCAGGTTCACTACCGGCAGGAGGTAAAGTAAACAGTTGTGTAAACAAGCCGGAACTGTGTGGGACTTTTGTCCCAAAAGTGTCCTTTGTAGCACTTGCGGCCCGATGAAAGATTCCTGGAAGACAAAGGGTGGACTTGCAGACATACACTTGAATAAACTTTCATATCAATTGTGAGAAAGTGTAGCCACACATCCCCGCGACTGATAACAACGTGGCTACGAGCACGAGATATTTGATTTGGCACATTGTTTGCTTAACACTTTCAAATTTCCAAGAACTGCCGACTCAAACGGTTTGTTAAAATTTTGCAGCAGATAAATTAGATGATCCTACAACCTTTTTTTTTGGCTGTTGCTACTATAAGGATGCATTTACCCCAGTTTTGTGCTAAAACGATTTTTTCATTTCTTTCTTTCTTGCTTTATTTAGAACGACAAGTGAACGAAACGTGCTTCTTCAGTGAACAATGCGAAGCTATGACAGAACAAACGGAATGTCGTGACGGACGGTGCATCTGCCTTTTTGAGATGAATCCTTTCTTCAAACCGGATGGCAGCGTCGAATGTCGAGGTAGGTTGCATGGAGGGCTCATTCAATGGCACGAATGAACGATGGTTTCACTAAATTGCAACACAACATTCTCTTCTGTTTCGTTTCGGACATCTTCTCTAGCCCCGATCAATAAGCCGATAGAGCCGGAAAAGTACATCGATCCGGCCATGATTGGTGTGCTAGTGGCAATGGCAGTCATGTTTATCATCATTTGCGTAGTCCTTCGCTTATTCAGCAAGTAAGTGTGTCTAACAAATGGTTCTATCCTTAAGCTAACCGTTAGTCGTAAGGCCGTGCTCTTCTACCAATTTCCGGAAGAAACCATCCGGGATTTGGAGTAGCTTTTGGGGTGTATCAAACTCCACCAGCTGCCCAGCGTCTATGACCAGCACTCGATCATTGTCCAAAATGGTATGCAAACGGTGCGCTATCGTCAGCACGGTGCAATCGTGAAACTGCGTCCTAATTGTACGTTGAATCAGTGTGTCCGTTCTGAAAGAATGGCTAATTAAGCGATGAAACTTTATTATCGTTTTTTCCCGCCAAACCTACTTCGGATCCACGCTGGCGGTCGCTTCGTCGAGTATCAATATTTTACTGCCTTTTAGGATCGCCCTAGCCAAACAGATCAATTGTCGTTGGCCAGCGCTCAAATTGGTGCCTCCTTCTGCCATTTTCGTATTTAAACCGCCGGCTAATGCGGTGATGGTGGTTTTTAACTCAACCTGTCCGATGACCGACCGATGCGGGAATTGTTAAACAGTTAGCCAAAAAAGTTAACCGCGGTACGGAGATATTCGTTTTGGAAGATAAACAAGAAAAGTACAATATAAAATGAACCCTACAAATGGACTCCCTCGCGCCATGTACGCGCAACCGGTATAACAAAACAAAAGCAAAAAAAAACTGTGCTAAACGCTCAAATTGGTGAAGAAATGTGTTACGATTAAATATTCAACCTCCCGGTGGCTTACCTGCTCGAGTGCTTTCCACAGCCGCTCATCTGGCGTCCGCTCGTTCGGATCCAAATTGTTTCGCAAACTGCCTGAGAATATGACCGGATCCTGGGGAATTATCGAGATGCGGCCACGACACTGCCGCAGCGGCACCGAACCGATATTGATTCCGTCAATCTCGATGATACCATCACCGTCGTGCAGTGGTGGTGTTAGACGAAAGAGTGCCTGAATTATTGAGGACTTGCCAGCGCCGGTACGCCCAACGATTCCAACATGCTCCTACGCCAGGTAGTAGCAGGTGGTTGGGTAGCCGAGTCGGAACATTCACCGGAAAGAAAGAACATGACCAGTGATGAAATGACGGTTCTTTTATTTCCTATACCCTTCGTCATAATGGAACTGTCTTTTTTTTGCGTAAAATGCCCTCGAATTGAGACGCAACAAAAAAAATGATAAGGGTACGAACGCACGAAGGGATGTGTATTTTATTTTAAGCAAACACCTAACACCTAAAACCCGAAACCATTTCATCGTGGGACGAAGAACAACAGAGACGGTAACGTCATCGTTGACGACGTGTCGGAATGGATGATGCAGGTGGGAGAGACACAGAGATGGAGTGTGAGAGAGAGAGAGAGAGATTGGGGTTAGTAAAAATCGAAACGAACCGAAGATTCGACAGATATGGCTATAATTTAATCAACCGAAGATAAACCGAGTCAATTCGGGCCAATCACACGGCGTCGGCCGTTTTCGTCCGTGATGTGTACGTGTTTTTCAATTATAAATCAAAGGCATGCCAAGGACAATGGGCTACTCCTTTGCCAACATTATCTTTCGCACGTATGGGTTAGTGTTTTAAACTATGCAGGATATTGCTTCGCTTTTATGCCCATCAACCCAGTCAACGTCCGAACCATTCCGTGTCCTTTTGCGCGACAAAAGTGCTCGAATCAGTGCACGTGAAACAGTAAAACCTATTTTTGTGGTTGCTTTCCATTCGCTCGAGCGAACTTTTGCTAGCCAGCGTTGGTTAATGGAACATCGGCGCCTAGTGGTGGTGGTTGGTTGGTCTCACTCAATGAGAATCGATTGCTTAACCGGGTGTGACGCTTACCTTGGGTTTTATGTCGAAACTCAGCCGCTTCAGGACTGGGTCCGAGGTGGGCGAGTACCGTAGATAAACTTCGCGGAAAGTTATGCTGGGATTTTCGGGCCATGCTTCGCTGCGTACCGTTGTTTGGACACCCGGTGCCAAGTCCGCTTCTGGTACGAGCTGGGCGTACTCCAGCACGCGCTCCACCGATGTCATTTGATTTTCCAGCTCGGCCGTTTGCCGAATGCCCCAGTTGCACATTCCAATGAGGTTGAGCACCTGCGTTATGGCTAGTCCGACGTTCCCGCTAATGATGTCTGGGTCGACGGTGCAGCATATATGTAGTGAGTTTTAGACAACTACACACAGAGCACAAGCGAAACTTTTGCTGTTTCCGATTACTCACCATTCCCAATCACCAGAAAACTCAGAACAACTGATGCAATGTACAGCAGACAAATAACGTCCAGCCAGAAGGCGAAAGCCCGGGTTGTGGCACCAAACAGAAATGCTGCCGATGTGTTAAGATCCTGACATCGGTGGAATGTATCTTCCAGAAAGCGTTCCGCATCGAATGCTCGTATCGTGGTCAAACCATCAATCGTTGCGTTGGTGTGCGTGAATACAGGACTGCGCGCTAGTGTCGAGAGATTGGATGAATGAAACGCACGGAAGGCTTGGTTAACGGAATTGGTTGCTTTACCGTCGAATGAAACCACTTACTGATGGCCTCAACACGCTTCACATTTCTTGCCGTTTTTAGAAATACAAACCGCAGCACATAAAATACGGCTCCCATGATCGCCGTTGGTATCAGCAGCCAGTAGTTGGCCAACGCTACTATCACGATTATGCCGGAAAGCTCTAGGAAAAACTGCAACAAATCATTGGAATCATTTAACTAAATGCAAGACAACCGGGAAGATGAATTCTATTGTATCTCACGTAAAGACTGTCGATCATGACGGTCGGTAGACTGGTATCGACTAGTCCGATGTCTTTCGAGAAGCGATTCATTACTCTGCCCGAGGGATTCTGATGGAAGAAAAGCATAACGGTCTCCGACACTCCGCGGTACAGTGCGGCATGTAGATGTAGCGATGCTTTAAGACACATTTCAAAGAAGGCAAACGAATTTACCGTCAGCAGAATGGTGATGATAATGGCGCCAGCGTAGAACAGTACATGATCGTCAGTCGTCCAGCGTGCTTCAAGTGTATTGGCAAACGTTTCTTCCCAATCCACCCTGAAGAAGAAAGTAAAGTTGAAGCATTCCTGTGCATAAGTTCCAACTATTCTCACTAACCATATGAACACGAAGTAATCCGTTCCGGAGCAAGCTACTTGGAAACCTATCATCAGCAATGTCGTGAACACGACGAATGAAACACTATTGACAGACTTTAAAAAGTCTAAATATACTTTAAACTGAACATTGCCATCTTCCTGTCCTTCCTTATCTTTGCGTTCAGCTGACAGCGTTTTCTCTTGATTCTGGTTGGACATCCCTGGGGCGTCTTCCTTGGTGTACTCAGGTGTATCTTCCTCCTCTGGAAGTTGATGCTTGGAAAAATTGCTCGAATGGAAGTACGTGGATAACTCCTTATCATAATTTCCTTGCGCAACGATTCTACCCTCCTCCACGATGAGGATGTGTTCCACCTGACTGATGTACTTTAGTTGATGGGTCACCAATATGCAGAGTTTCCCGTCCAAGAAATTTCGAATAGCCTGCTCGAATATCACATTCGCCACATGGGCATCCACAGCGGAAAGCGGATCGTCCAGCAGGTAGATGTCCNGTTGATGCTTGGAAAAATTGCTCGAATGGAAGTACGTGGATAACTCCTTATCATAATTTCCTTGCGCAACGATTCTACCCTCCTCCACGATGAGGATGTGTTCCACCTGACTGATGTACTTTAGTTGATGGGTCACCAATATGCAGAGTTTCCCGTCCAAGAAATTTCGAATAGCCTGCTCGAATATCACATTCGCCACATGGGCATCCACAGCGGAAAGCGGATCGTCCAGCAGGTAGATGTCCGCGCTTCGATACAATGCACGAGCCAGATTGATTCTGGCTTTCTGTCCACCGCTCAAACTATAGCCTCGTTCGCCAACCATAGTCTGGTCTCCGTGTGGCCAAATTTCAATGTCCCGTTCCAAGGCACAAACCCTTAATACGTTCCGATATCGTTTTTCATCATACTGCTCTAGAAAGGTTACGTTTTGTCGGATAGTTTCCTCGAACAGCCAGGGGTTTTGTGAGCAATAGCTGACGGTACCGTTCACGGTGACCTGCCCATTAGTTGTAGATTTCTCGCCGAGGATCATATTCAGCAGTGTTGATTTACCGGAACCAATCGAACCGATGATCGCTACCGTACGGTGTTTTGTTGCATCAACTCGGAAGGATATGTCTTGTAGCGAGAAATGTGAATTTGGCCATGTGCTGTGCACTGCTGTAAATTCGACAAACGGTTCGGCACTTAAGTGTAGGTTGAAAGATCTTGGATTTTGATGCGGAATTTGTACACTTTGCTGAAGCAGAAACTCCTGTATTCGCTTCAACGAGATCCAACCCTCGGCAGCGGACGTAACGGCGAGCGGCCAAAACTCGACCATCGAATGATGAATTACGCTGAAGAATGAAATTAACATATAGACACGCCGTGCTGTGATGGCATTGTCAAAGTACACGTAGGCAACCAGTGTAAGGAAGATGGACACTTTCGGCACAACGCGAAGCGCGAAAAGTGCCGACTTGATGATCGCACTGCCACGCAGTGCCTTCACCTCTTTGCATCGCAGTTTACGCACCATTTGCTCGAAAGGTACCTCCCACACGTACATCTTAATAACCTGAATGCCGTGAATGATTTCATTTGTTAGACGTACCCGGTCGTCTGTAGCTAATGCTGCCCGCATGCGAAAACCGGCCGATTTTTTGCCCAGCCAGGCTTGTATCGGTATGAACAGCAGTAAAAACCCTATCCCAATCAATCCGGCGGGTCCTATTTCACGGTACACGAAGACGGCCACAATCACTAGCTCGACAGGTCCTTTCCAAAGATCGTGGAAGAAGATTACCGCATAATCGAACCGACTCACGTCGTTTGCCATCAAATTGATTACCGTTCCAGATAAACCGTCGGTGGCGTTACTCAATCTAAGTATCTATAAGAGGAGAAGATGATTGTCCATGAAAGTGGTGTTGTTGTAAAATGTTGCAACAGTGCACGGTATCGTGGCATACCTTACGATAGATCAGGGCGCAACAACCGATACGAATCTTCATGCCCACTTGCAGTAGATACAGCTGATAACAATGAAATATTGCTAGCGGGGCCAAAACGGTCATAACAATGCCCACCGCATATCCATAGGCGGCCCCGAGCGAGGTTGCAGATTCGCCCTCTGCTGTCGGTGCAGCAGTACGCAGGGAATCAAAATAAGTGATCAGTTGACCAAGCAGAAACGGTTGTCCAATTCTGCAATTTGAAACTATTATTATCATATAATGCATGCAATGAAACATTGCATCAACAACAGAACCGACTACAAACTTTCCATCCGCTTTCCAATGTTATGTAAATAACACACAAGGACACACAATGAATTAAACAATTAAGGGTTTAGTAGACAATGGATAACTGATCAAAACTTCCGGTCTGGATTCAAATCATAATAGGAATTGGTCACCATACGCTGGTGACCTGTGTGTTCTGTAACAAGTAATCCGTGTCACTGTAGGACGGCGTAATAGAAGCAAATGAGCAGAAAAAATCGTTTACCTTCAAATTTCAGGATGCGTCACAAGTAAATGGAGCAAATTCCAAAAGCGTTTAGCACGATTTCTAAACAATTATTTCTCATTTCTTAAATCACACAATCGTGATCATGGCATATCACACTTCTATCACCGATTTTGTACAATTTAAAGAATCAAAAGAATATTCATCACGAATAGTAATTATTGATATATAGCTATACTATGTGATGAAGAAACAAAATCATGTATAGCACTCAACACTCAAGACGACTGTTGACATAAATATGATAATATAGAGCTGTACGTTCTTGTTACTGGAACTGTTACTGTTACTGGATAGTGATAGTTATAAAATTATCCATCGCGTAAAGCCTTATTCAATCGAACAATGTTTTGTTTGGCGTAGAATTCATAATATCTCCGAGCTGTACGATATTCGTATAAATAGTGTTTGTAGCGATGAGATTCTTTTTTATTGTAAGCAGACCATATTGTGTGGGTTAGGGCAGACGTGCCTGTGCTCGCCGGTATCCCGATACTATGAAAATATATCCACACGATAAACAGGACGGCCTAGGAATCTAAATTCCAATGCCATACAACATTTGCAAAGCAGCACATCTTGCGTTATTTTATTTACCTAGTGTAACGAGGAATGTGTTGTATAAATTGCGCTGGATGCGATACACCATTCTGAGATCAATATGAAATTCATAAAAATATATGACAATCGTTCCAGACATCGTATCGTATGATGAAAACATCCGATACCCAGCGGTAGAAGGCGAAGATTACAAACACCAACACAAATCCTCGAATGGCGCTTTCACAGAGCCGAATCATTCTATCGTTCTGATTTTCACTTTGCGTTCACTTTCTTTTTTCCTGTCCACGTGGTGGATTTGTTTGGTTGGATGGATTTAAGTATCTCGTTAGCAAACCAAAGCATGCTGTCCACGTTTATATTGGATTATGAAAGGTGATGTTTTTCCGCTACAGTTCACAAGTTTCCACAAGTTCGCCAAACCGCAGCGAAACGAACGACAGCGCCAAACAGCTGCGACATGCAGATGATGACGATGATGGGAAGTAAAGGCCTGCGCTTCTTGCCATGGTAACGCAGAACTATATCACTCACCTGCAGGCCGATTCAATAGCGCTGTAAACAAATCCAAACACCAGCACTCCGACCCCGTACATGCGTAATATTACCCGCAGGAGGCTCCATGGTGCCGGGCGTTTGTTTTGCTGCGCCGACTGTGTCTCACTTGTCGTGTCGTCTTGCGTTTTGCGTTCGTCATCGATCGATCCATGCTGGTCGGTATTGTGGCGCAATCTTTCCCGTTGCCATTGTTGGTCGAATGATGCACCGATTTGTGCACTACTGTGTGCTGGAAGGGTGTCATAAATATCGCTCGGTACGATTTGTCTTCGCACGCCAATTCGAAGCAAATCCACGAGCCACCTTATTATAGATTCCGGCAAACCCAATCAAACAATCACGCACATTTTTTTGTGTTTTGTTGAAACAAAAAAGCGAAAAAAACGAGTATCAATTCCGTGAGTTTAGAAAATACAATTTGAAATATTTTGTAGTATATTAATCTGTTTACCAGAAAAAATAACGCGAAAATGGATTGGCAATGGCGTAGGGATTCAGCTTCATCCCTGAATGTTTGAAATCCAGGACGTTCAATTTAGGAGAAGCTTCCATATGTACAAACACACAATCACAAGTTAACCGACTGAGAGCATCCAAACTTTACCCTGTCCAAGAACTGACTGTCGCTAGCAAACATATCGGGCGTTACCAAATTTACAATGTTTCGTATCGCGTCTCAGTTACGCGTGATAACGGCGTTCGCGAGACATCTTGCACAATGTTTTAACGGCTGAGATCCATTATCGGCGTTATCGGTCACATCACGCTATCAGAGTCGCGCGAAGCCTATCAGCTGATCATTGCTATCAGGAGAAAACGTGCCAAAATTGACAAAGCCTTGATATTCGTTTATTAGTTGATAAGCTTGCGGCCGGTTACATTCGTCTAGCACGTGCTAGTGAGGTACATTGGTTAATCGTCCGTCTGCGGTTGGATGTCTGTTGTATGTTATCCGAAGAATTCATCCGCTGTATTGTCGCACTTTAAAATTATACTTCGCGCTGTCGAGGAACCGGGATCGACGTAGAGTCAATCGCTTGCGTCAATCGTTTGGTGTAAGCTTGATAAGCTACAGCGGTTAATTGTTTCGCGGTAGAATCTTCCATTTCGTTCACTAAACGCTTCAGCACACCATCGGAACGTTGCAGTAGCTCGTACGGATGTGCGTATTCGACCGCCCTGCCAGCATCCATCACCAGCACACGATCGCTGTCCATGACGGTATGTAAACGATGTGCTATTGTTATAACAGTGCACCGTTCGAATTGGTCTCGGATGGTTTTTTGGATCAAATTATCGGTTCTGCAATGAGAGAAAAGTTTGATGAGTACGGGGTGTGTCGATGGTTCCACTTTTAACACTGTTACATACTCTGGGTCGACGTTGGCAGTCGCTTCGTCCAGAATGAGTATTGGGTTGTTACGGAGTATGGCGCGTGCCAGACAGACGAGCTGACGTTGACCCATGCTAAAGTTTGCACCACCATCGGACATTTTACCATCCAACGTTCCGTCCATCGCCTGCACTACCCCCTTCAGTTCTACATATTCGAGCGCATTCCAAAGCGTGTCGTCGCCGTGCTGCTTGAAAGGATCCAAATTTTCACGCACTGTACCGGAAAACAGTATCGGATCCTGCGGAATGATGGAGATCCGTTTGCGTAGATCGTGCAATCCCAGCGTACCAATGTCAACGTTATCGATCCGTATTATTCCTTCGTTTACCGCCAATCGGAACAGTGCCTGTATGATGGACGATTTGCCGGCACCGGTACGGCCGACGATGCCAATCTTTTCGCCCGCGTTCATCGACATATTGAGGTCTCGTAGAACGGCGCTGGATTGTGGAGAGTAACGCAGCGAAAAGTGCTCGAACCGTATCGATCCCTTGGCCGGCCAGTCGGCTGGCGGTTTGTGTTTTCCGATTGACACGAGCGATGCTTCGGGTTCGACCTCGGCATACTCTACGACACGCTCGACGGATGTCATTTGATTTTCTAATTCCGCCGTTTGTCGCATGCCCCATTGGCACATGAAGATCAGGTTAAACACTTGTGTAATAGCCAGCCCCACATTGCCACTCATCGCTGTTGTGTCGTCAGGGAAGTGAAAAACGAAACCGAACAGAAACAGGTGATAGTATCGATCGAATAATGCTAGCAAAACAAGCCGTGCTACTTACAATTTTCCACCAGCAAAAAGCTTAAAGTTACCACGGCAATGTAAAGAACGCACACCAGCTCCAACCATTGGGCGAATGCGCGTGTTGTTGCCAGGAAGAGATACCACGCCGAGGTGTTCAGATCTTGATGTTTATCGAATTCGTCTGCCAGAATTTTTTCCACGCCAAATGCACGGATCGTACTAAGACCTTGGAAAGACGCATTCGCGTGAGAGAATATGGGGCTTCTCGCTGGAAGGAACATAAAAAGAAGTTTTCGAAATAGCTTGTGAACAAAGTTTCTACCGAATATTTTAAGCGATTTATGTTTGTTGCACATACTCGACGCCTCTACTCGCTTGATGCTGCGGGCAGTGTTGGTGTATATGTGACGCAGGAAGTAGAAAATGATGGCCATGACCAGTGTTGGAAACAAAAGCCAGTAGTTTACCACCGCCACCAGCACGATGATCGCGGTAAACTCAACAAAGAACTGCGACGGTTGCGTTGAGCGAAAATAAAAACAAAAAAGTGATAGCTGTTCTTAGCTTGAGTGCATTTAAATATGAAAACTAAATGCCACACAACAAAAAACTGTGTGTGCGTACTTACCAGAATGCAGTCCATCATCGCAAACGGCAGAAAGGTATCGATGCACCCAATGTCGCGCGAAAAGCGGTTCAGTATGCGCCCGGATGGGTTCGTGTTGAAGAAGTACATCGTGGCACGGGTAATGCCGCGGAAAAGGCGATCATGCAAACGTATCGTGGCACGCAGACAGATGTAGAAGAACAGAAAGGATCGGCTCAGGGATAGCACGAACATAAACAGCATCGCTATCGCATACATCAGTATGTACTGGTGGCGGGACAATCGTGTGAAGATACTGCCTTCCAGCTTAGACGGTATCGGAAGCAGAACGTCATGGTCGTTGCTAATGGTACGGTTCGCACCCATCTCCGTTCGATTGCTTTTCAACCTCTCGAGTGCGCTTGAGTATTCTTCCCAGTTTACCCTGCAATCGAAAGGAACCGTTGACGGTGCAGCGCCAAACGAAAGAGCGAAAAGCGAATGAATATTAATCCTTTCTCACTGTATGAACATCACGCCTTTGTCAAGTGAGCATAAGTGTACCGTAAATATCTAAAGTCTCCAGAACTGTTCTCCAAGCAGACGGAGGTTTTAGTTTCATTTTCGCAATCCTCAAAGGCAATTTTAATTGGCTATTCGTTCGTTTGGCTAAGCAAATAATTCTTTACAAACGTGCTAAAAACCGACGGCAATGAAGTGTTCAAAGACCATTTTGAAATAGCCCATTGGTTGTTTAAGGTCAATAAACGACGATGGGCATGGTTAAAGGAGAATTGTAATAGGGAAAATGATACACGAAATGATGAAATTGCGATCCGGATGGACTTCCTTTGTGTAGGGGTTTCGCGAAAAAAAAACACACACACACCAAACACAATTTTCTCACTGCACAAAGTCCCCTAATGGTCACGTCCATCACAGAATTACTCTTTCAGGACCAAGTCCCTTTTTTCCGAGCGTCCGTCCATTACGATTGGACGCCTGGTTATTAGCACCAATCGACACGTAGTCGTAGTAGAAGGATCTTAAAGCTTATGTCCAGTTTTTTTGGGTTGTTGCTGCAGCCAAGCGCCTGCTTCATATTGATATTAATTTACACTTACCACTGGGAGATGTAGTAATCGATACCACTCATGCTGGCCTGCGCCAATAGAAACAGAACGATGGCCAACACTAGCAGTAGGTTGCTTTCCACCGCCACGAAGAAGCTCTTGTACACTCGCCACCCGATCCGTCCGGTCAGTTGTGATTCTTTATGGAGGTGATTTGGATCGTCGTCTTTCGGCGTACCGTCGTGAGATGGGTTTGATCTTTTCTTCGCTCCACGACGCGATTCCTCGCGGTCATCGTACCCATCAAATACCATGCTGCTCGACGAAAATGGAGACGGTTGGTAAATGGACTGATGTTGCTGATGCGCCGGCTGATGTTGTGCCGGTGTTGGATGAATGGAGAATCTTCTTTCCTGATGGTTGGAATAGATTTACAGCATAAAAAAAGAATAACACTACAAAGTTACAAATTATAGTATTAGGTTGCTTTTCTTATGTCATGTCACACACACATGAGCCAATTCACGCCGACTGCTGAGCATAATGCATACGTACATTACAGGTAATTACTGGTTTTGTAGTGCATTTAAATATTCAATAAACGCATCACTGTAAATCCCTATGCGGTTGGCGCTGCTACATTGCGTTTAGTTATCGTGCTAAAATATTCAAATTACATTGCCACCGGTTGCCACATTGCCGCCGAGACAGTCCCAGTGCAGCCACTCCCGCTCGGGATGAGTGAAATCGAATTCATTCCAATTTTTTAAATGTAACACAACACAACAAAAAAGCACACCACGGTGTGGTCCTTGGCATGCGGTCACCGATCCAAAAGTCGGATAAGAAAATCGCTCATTTTTTCTAATACGATGCGGGCATGCGGCCATCCACTCCGGATGATAGCCGTGCGACACATGAAGATAGATAGAAACCGGGGCTAAATGAAACCGGCACGTTACACCTACCGTCACTCTATGCGTCTCGGCTTTGCTGCCGATATCAATGCTGATGGTGCTGGTACTGGTATCATGTTCAATCCCATTGTTCGCGACACTATCGACCTTCCGCAGCTGCTGTCCGGTATGCTTGTTGTCTAGGGTGCTGGAAAATTGCTCCGAACCAGCGCTGGCCTGTCCCACCGTCGAGGGCAATGTAGACGAGTCATCAGACGGCGATGCGTTGCTCTGCTTCCGTCCGAGTCCGTCCTGTTCGTGGTGCGGTTCGTTCAGCATGGTAGTAAAATGGCCCGATTCGGCCAGCGTGCGGAATGGGCCCTGCTGTTCCACGGTTCCCATATTCATTAGCACGACATGCTCCATGTCCTTTAAGTATTGAAGCTGGTGCGTTACTAGCACGCAAACTTTTTCCTGCAATTGAAAATTTTTGTGTGTGAGCGACTGCGGTATTATGCTTTATATTTGTACTGACGGTCCACACGCGGGTCCGGGGGTTTTTGTAGAAGCGAACAAAAAAGGCGTTTTTGTTCGCCTCAACAAACTTTCCCAACCATATTCCCCCAACTCCCCCCTTCCGCTCCTTTCGGGCATTGGGGTTTATTAGCCACCGTGCGAGAAGAAGCATATGCATGTGCTTTTAAGCAAAAACGAAACATTCAGCACCGTTGTGCTGTGTGAAGCGGGTGAACAAAGAAATTGTAGGCAATCGAAGGTGGAATGTGGGTGAAATAGTTGTTACCGGCACGCATTCGTTGGGTTTTAAACGTTAACGAATCACGCGTTTCGTCTTCGGTGCTGTGCCAAATGTGTATTATTGTGAGGTTCATTCAGTATAGCTTCACTACTGCATACTGCATGCTAACGCAAGATTAGAGCGTACTGCTCGATCCAAACGAATAAGGTTTTGTGAAAAGTCAATTTATACATTCATTCCAAATTTCATGCAAAACTCCATGTTTTAAACTCGCAACAGCTACCTCCTTACCTTTAAGTACTTTACGATACACTCCTCAAAGATGTGTTTGCCTACGTGAGCATCCACCGCGGACAGTGGGTCGTCTAGAAGGTAAATGTCCGCCCGACGGTAAATGGCTCTTGCCAGACTGATGCGTGCGCGCTGTCCACCACTCAAGCTAATGCCTCGTTCACCCACGATCGTTTGATCACCGTTCGGCAGAAGCTGAAAATCTCGTTCCAAAGCACAAACCGATACCACCTCGCGGTAGCGCTTCTCCTGATAGTCCTCCGTGAAGACGATGTTGTTTTTAACCGTTCCCTCAAACAGCCACGGTTCCTGTGGCGCATAGCTAAGGTTCCCGTTGATTTCCAAACGGCCCTCGTCCAGCTCGACCTCGCCGAGGATAACCTGCAGCATGGTCGATTTGCCGCTTCCCACCGAACCAACGATCACGCACGGCTTCGTCTTGTCCACGGTCAGCGTCACGTTTCTTATTCCACCAGCTGCAAACAGAAGAAAAGTGCTTTAGCATGCTGTTACTGGGGGCTGTTTCCTCCGCACGGGGCAGATTATAAAGCAGTTTTGCCAAAAATGTACCAGTACCTCGTACATTAACTCCACCGTCGGAAGCTGGCAGTTCCTTTTCCCACAGTGCCGTTGCGTTGCGCAGAAAAATGCCTTGCCGCGTTACAGCTTTTCTGTTAATGAAGCGCCTGCTGCGAGGCACATTTTTGCTATTGCTGCGAGCGTTTCCTTCCGGGCTTCCTGCGTTTGGCACGCTGTCCACCCCGTGCCCATTCCGGGCGGTTGGCAGCAGCACGCTGGCACTCTCGTCCACCGCCGTCTCATGCACCGCCGTCCGATCCGGCGGCTTGGGCCGTACCGGCCGAAACTTGCGCTCGTCCAGCAGCAGAAAGTCCTGTATGCGCCTTATCGACACCAGTCCCTCGTGAACGGATGTCAGTGCCAGCGGCCAAAAGTGTAGCATCGAGCTGTACAGCCAGTTAAAGTAGGAGGTCACGATGAACACCCGCTTTGCGGTGAACACGTTTCCGTACAGGACGTACGCGACTAAGCTTAGAAAGATGGCCACACGTGAAACGAGATTGAACGATAGCAGACCGGCGCGTATAAATAGTGTTCCCCGTATCCCGTTCACCTCCTTCCGCCGGATACGGTCCACCATGCGGCTGAAGCTATCCTCCCAGGCGTACATCTTTATCACTTGAATGCCCTGTATGATTTCGTTCATAAACTGTATCCTGCGGTCGGTTCGATTGGCCGTTTTCAGCCGATAAAGTGCCGCCTTCTTGCCAAGCCACGCTACAAGAAAACAGAATCGTTATTTGCATTGCAAATCAGCGCTGCTGATTCACGTTGTTACGCTCTTTTCTTATCAATATTTAAACCCAAACCTGTTTATTCATTCATTCTTTTAGATTGCAATGAGCTTTATTGTTAGAAGCTCAAAAACGATTATTATTATATTTTATCGAAAATAGATGTGCCCAACTTTCAGATAGTACAGTAGATCGTCGTTTATTTGGGTTTCGAAGGGACCAGCAGTATCATTGAATTGTAGCTTTAGCATATATTCGATATTGTGTGTTTGTATGCTGGTGATGATTGTTAATCACAGTGCACAGCACATCCGTATCCGAATTCGTTGAACATGTCAGATATAACGTTATTTTACACAAAATTTGTGAGAAAATATTTATTTATTACGACCTGATCCGGTTCTTAGCAAACGTATTGGTTGCCCAGACTTTTTTGGCATACGGATGATCCACTCGTCAGTTAATCAGATCCCGGTTAATCGACGTTCTACAGTTTTACATTTATTTAGTTAAAAGCCCATTGACTACAGATCAGATCAGAATGACCTAGAAAGATTTAATGGAACAGTATTTCTGTCATTATCTAACTTCATGTAAATAAGCTCAAAATGCTAGATCGATCACTGGGTCACCCCATTTGTTATAAATTATGTTACAGTTAATAAACCATAACACAGTCATCCTTGTACAGAAGTAAACTTACCTTGCAACGGAATAAAGCTGAGTAGAAATGCAATGCCAAACAGGCCCGATATGCCAATCTGTCTGTAAATAAAGTATCCCAGCACCAGCAACTCAATTAACCCTTTCCAGATGTCATGTACAAAGCCGGTGGCTGTGTCGAATTTGGCCACATCGTTAGACATCAGATTGATCACCTGCCCGGTCATACCGTCCGTTCCTGCTGCTTTTGTTATACGCAGCGCCTAGATACGATGGGAAAGACAAGGAAAAAAAAGTCAATAAATAATGCGGAAAATTTAAATAAAGTGCCTGGCATTATTTTGCAACTAAATCATGCACTAAAACTGCACTCAGTGCTACTCGCCAACAAATTAATTGTGTAAGATATCGATCCGTCACTATCCAACACTTGCTTTAGTGCGTATGCCGCTCGTCTGCTGGAAATTGCATCGACTTGTTCACCGCTTTTCGCTGGCATCGTTTAGAGTGCCGCTGGCACTTTCACAGCCATTCACTTTGCTGGCTTAGATCAAATGAAATAAAAACCAATAGCAAAAAAAAAAAGGCGGAGATGCTGTCTCACAATGTCCGCTGTGGCGCCAGCGATTTGTTGCGGAAATTGTTGCATAATTGATTAAATTGTGCATGCTAAAGCTGCAACTCATGTACAAAGCGCGACGCCATGCAGTCGCCAGTGCCAGTGGGTTCATTTTTCCCTTTTCCATTTGTTTTACTTCCTTGCAAACTCAACTTCGGTGGCGGTTTTTTGGTTTGTTTTGTTTTGCCAAGACTTTGTCAGTCGCTTGCCTTTTGGCGCATATGTCTGGTTGTGCAACGATACTTACCTTTTTGTAGAGCAGCGAACAGCATGCGACACGAATCTTCATACCGATTTGAAAGATGTACAGGATAAAGTGATGGAAGATGGCTACCGGTACCAGCGAGCACAGAATGATCCCGATAGCATAGTAATACGCTTCTTCCTTGCCAATGTCCTGCTGCCCGGGGGCAAAATAGGACACCAGTCCTCCGAGGCACTGCGGTTGCAGGATTCTGTGGTGAAAGGAATGTGTGTGTGTGTGTTGCATTCGTAATAATCGGATAAATCCTTTCTCGTGCATTCCTGCTTCCTACCTGGCAAACAGATCCACGATTGTGTACATCGACCCATAGCAGAGTATCGATCGCCAATATATACGACAAATGACCCGCAAAAAGCTGGGCTGGTTGCTGGCTTTCTGTTCCGCTTTCCAGTGGCTCTCAAACAGATAAGACAGCTGTGCGCTCTGATGGTTCGAAAGCGTCTCATATATATCGGTCTCCTCGATGGGACGCTTCAGTCCCGCCTGGAAGAGATTTTTTAACCACCAGAAAGTGTACCAAGACACTGGGCCCGCCTTCGTGACCGGGTTAGCCTCCCGACGAAGATCGTGTATTTTTGTGTCCTGATCATACTCTGCCGGGTTCATGTTGACATAAACAGACGAGCACCAACTATCAACAGTAAAAAGTGCTTGAGGGCGAAAACGATCGCTCCGAAAAGGTGTTTCACTCGCAGCTACCGAGCACTGTACAAACTTATCACTTTGTCGCTGAACGCACACACCGGGGTCACTTTATCAGTAGTCTAGCAGAAGCATCTTTTTTTGGGACGTTCGCGAACACTCGCATTATGTATGCAAATGAGCAAAGCATACATGCGCTATCTCATTTCTCATTGCTGCTATTTAACTGGTCAAATCACAGCACGAGCGGGTGCAAACGCAACACCGCTTCCCACGGACAGTTTGTTAGTCAATTCACGGTGAAATTCACGATACAAGCGAGTAAACAACCGAACGACACTGTAAGAAGTAAAGGCGAACTGATGCAGAATTATTTAATTTGAGTCAGTCCACAAAGATCACTACACACACACACACACACACACAAGATGACTTTTCCCTTTCATTCACGATGAGCATGAATGTTGCGATGGCGCCGCGTGTGACTTCGTGAATGCACTGTTAAATGTGTGATAGGCGTCGAGCGTTTCGTTGGCGATTAAGAATTCTTCATCCTTATCTCTCGACACTATCACCGAATGCGATGCCAGTCTCTAATCCTTTTAAAAACATGTCGTAGATGCGAGATTTGGCAACGAGCGTATGAACGGGACGATTTAGTCGTCTTTTGCATGCTTTTAGGGTACATGGATTTATTTGAAATTGCAATCCACTCGTGCCATAGCCGAAGGCAGTCGTGGTTGTGGTTTTCTCGCAACAACAACTACCCGTAACAGTCGAATTTCGTTTCACACGCTACAACACTGATCCACGTGCTGCCACGTGCGGGAAAGATCAATAAGAGTATGTTTTGGGTAGCACATGCTAGACAAGCAAAGCATTAGAAAAAAACAACTCTCTATTTGGTCAGTTGCTTCAAAATGAGTAATATGCTGTGGTAACACCTACAAGAAATTCTTTTGTGAAACGACGTTGAATTCTCACGTCCCACATTTTGTTGGGTTTTTGTTCTTCACTTCACGGTTGGTCCATCATATTTGCACACTAAGAGGAGACAACCTTTCTATAGAAATAGACTGGACCGGACCACGAGTACGAGTACGAGAGAGCATCCGCAAATGATAATACGGCGGCGCACTGACTGAAACTGGCGTGAAATGATGTGTATGCATGATGACGCCAACAAACCGGGGGATGGGGGTTTAATGCTCATCCGCCCAACTGGCAGGACAAGGAAGCGCACGACACACGGAATCAAAACAAAAGATAACTCACGGTCAATCGTCAACGATTTTGTTTGCCATCATTAGTTCGTTCGCCTGCCGAAAACGCGACACAACGTACGCTTGTGCGGCTCGTATGGCCCCGATTAATCATTCTTCATCGCGGCACCGAGGACGCGCGATCTGTCGGTCCGTCCGACAAGGCCCGTCAATGTCTCGGTTTAACTCGAACCCGTACCCAGTGCGTGCCAATTGATTTGTGTCAATTCCACGGGTCAAATGAACAGATACACAGTTTCCACAGCAGATTAATTGAACGAATTAAATGTCCCGCCAAACGTGGCCAATCACCATCACATACACCATCGCTTGTTTTCACACTTTGTGTGTCCTGTTGGAGATACACTTGTTGCGTTACTGCTTATGCTTTACCGTTAGTACATTCACAAACTATAGTTATTGACACAGTTCTGCTCGTTTATTGCTTTGTCAGTTGCAGAATATATTTATCCTTAGTTGCCGGTACGTAAACAATGGGCGAACAGTTTTGCACGAGACGCGATGCGCGTGTTTCACCCGCGAACTTGCTCGAACTAAAACGCGAACCGCGTGGTGTAGCGCCATGCATACCACGTTTTAATCGCACTCTCATCGCTGTTCTCTCACCATGCTCGCACTCACACACACACACACACACACACACACGCATGTACGCAGTCAATTCTCAATTCTCAACTTTGGTGGGAAATTATGTCCAATTTAATTTGGCGCTATGCCAAACACATTTATTCCTTCTTCGTCTTTATTCTCATATTTTTATTAAAATTTGTTAGCTACGTCACACTCATTTCGTTCCACCGGGTGTTAACGCTTTTCGAATGAATTGATCATTTGCTCTTCTCTCTTAACTACATACCTTTCAGCAAAGCATACCAGCTGATTCGGAGATTCTAGTCTCTCCCTTTGCTCATTTGCAAAGTTCTGCAGGGTTGAAGTAATAAGTTGGAACTTCTCGTAGCATATTGGTGAAAACTTGTTTTCTTCCAACAGTGCTCTCTGTTCATTTTATGCTGCCGTATTGTGTATTCGATGTAAGCAGTTAGATGCTTTGGTTCTCGGCTAGACGTTAGCCACAGGCGATGTGAAATTCATGAGGTCACTTGTCGCATTGCGCCTTTTCCTATCCTGCTCGCTACAGCGTGCTGATGCTGAGAATGGCCGGTACGTAGAACCTTCAGAGCGGCGGTTTATTGGAATTATGGAATACGCTTTACCGCCAGCCGCCAAATGTGGTGGTATTGGTCATTTACAAACAATTTTTTAGGAAAAGATCTGATATTGTATAAAAATCGACGGATTAAATTGGCATGTATGTTTTATTAGCTTACGACACTAGTTATGACAAAAGTCAAGGCTTTATTGTTTAAGTATCGTGCAGCGCGTATATTATATGGAATTTGTATAGAACAACACTTTTCACTATCCATATTTAGCGCTTATGCTTGTATTGATATTATGCTTTTGTTGCTGTGTGGCAAAAATGTTCCCCTTCTTAAACGAGTGTCAATGTGTATAGGTTGTACAAGAAATAATCTCAAACATTGACGCTGGATGTTTGGTGTGCCCCGCACTGTCGTATTATGACAGTCCCAGGGTAATTGCTTCTGTTTGTCTAGCGCTAGATTTTTTAAAGTTATCCTCGGCAGTACGCATCAACATTGCCGCAGTAGCCACACCGGTTTGATCCACCAGCCGTCGAAGGTAACCAATTGGGCCATGCAGAAGCTCGTGAGGATGTCCGAATTCGACTACGCGACCTGCATCCATCACCAGTACGCGATCGCTATCCATAACTGTATGTAATCGATGCGCAATAGTTAATACTGTGCAATGCGCGAACTTTGTACGAATTGTAGATTGAATAAGTTTATCCGTCCTGCAAGGGAAAAGTGAAAGAAAAATACATTGAAGAGTGACCACACCCAAGAGACTTTCCCGGAGGCGCTAATACTTACTCAGGATCCACGTTGGCAGTGGCTTCGTCTAGCACGAGAATTTTATTGTTACGCAAAATGGCTCTTGCAAGGCACACCAATTGCCTTTGGCCCATGCTAAAATTGCTGCCGCCATCCGACATGCGACACTCTAAGCCGCCAGCAAGCGAAGATACAGCTTCCTTCAGCTCAACCTGATCGAGCGCATTCCACAGTTCGTCATCTTTGCGTTGATCGAAAGGATCTAAATTGCTACGCAGCGTTCCGGAGAATAAGATTGGATCCTGAGGAATGATCGATATTTTGTTGCGCAAGTCACGCAATCCCAATGTTTTCGTATCGATGTCGTCGATCTCAATGTTTCCCTCGAACGGTGCCAAACGGAACAGTGCCTGTATGAGAGAAGATTTGCCGGCTCCGGTACGTCCCACGATCCCAACCTTTTCATTAGACCGAATGGTGAAGGTAAGATCCTTCAGAACACGTTCTCCTTCCTCGTTGTAGCGTAGATCGACGTTGATAAATCGTATTGCACCGAACTCGGGCCAGTTACGTTGCGGTCGGTGCTTTGGTGCCGTCTCGAGCGGTGGTTCGGACGGTAGATTTGTATACTCGTTCACTCGCTCCACCGAAACCATCTGATTTTCCAACTCTGCCGATTGCCGCATCCCCCACTGGCACATACCGACCAAGCTAATCGTCTTCGTGATGGCCAATCCAACGCTTCCACCGAGCATTTGTTGGCTATTACCGATGAGAAAGCTTATCGTTACGATACCGATGTATATCACGCACACCAGATCGAGCCACAACGCAAAAGCACGGCTGGTAGAGATAAACATGTACCAAGCGGACGAGTTCACATCCAGAAATTCGTTAAACTCTCGCCTCAGCACTGACTGTGCGCCAAAAGCACGAATCGTCGAGAGCCCTTGCAGAGTGGCATTTGTGTGTGAGAAGAGGGGCGATCGGTTGAC
The DNA here is from genome assembly GCA_018908115.1 of Anopheles rivulorum. NCBI lineage: Eukaryota > Metazoa > Arthropoda > Insecta > Diptera > Culicidae > Anopheles > Anopheles rivulorum. The sequence goes on from CM032177.1 coordinate 5,872,410, forward strand.
AGATTCGATGCGCTTTACCACCCGTGATGTGTTTAGATAAATCTGTCGAATGTAGTACATCACCACAGCCACAATCGCAGTTGGAAGAAGGAACCAATAGTTGACGATCGACACCACTGCTACAACCGCAATCATTTCCAGAAAGAACTAGAATAAACAATGAAATATTCAACAATTATAACTCCCAAGCCAAATCGTCCCCACAAAACTTACCACAACGCAGTCTAGCAGGGCCATCGGTAGCGAAGAGTCAATTGAACCGATATCTTTGGAGAATCGATTCAGGATACGGCCGGATGGATTGGTATTGAAGAATTGCATAGTGGCACGGGTTAGGCCACGGAACAGCCGATCGTGTAGATTTACGGATATACGAAGACAGACGTAAAAGAACGAAAACGATCGTTTCACTACCAAGATAACCAGCAGTATTATTAATCCACTGTAAATCCAGATGTACTGCTGACGTTCAATGAAGTTACTGACATCTGTTTGCTCCCGAAGCAAAATGCGCACATCGCGAGAGCTTAAGATCGTGTGATTATCATTCAAATCAAACACCGGAGGAATGCCAGCAACTCGCTCTTCCCAATTTACCCATTCTGCAACAAAAATGTCCACTCCGCTGACAACGATTTGCGATAGTACCATTAGCATGCTTAACCAGAACACCCAGCCGCAGCTATTGACCGCAGTTATGTAGGTTTTGTACACGGCTAGTCCCACGCTGCCGGTACCGCCTTGAGATTCTTTTTCTTCTTCCTGCTTTTCTTGCTGTAACAGGTCCATCATAAGGTCATCATGCTGCGAACCGGTCGAAGATCCGCTAGTCCGCCTTGGGCGAAGATTTTTCAGCTCCTTTTCTAATGGGCTATCCAGAGGAGATTCGTCAGGCGTCAGTGCCATGATCGATTCGATATTCGATTTCTTCAGTTCTCGAAAGCTTCCGCATGCTTCCACTCGTCCGGCATTCATCAGAACTATCTGCTGGACGTCTTTTAAATACTGCAATTGATGCGTTACCAAAACACACACACTATACGCGAGAAAGTCACGGATACACAGTTCGTAGATATGCTTGCCCACGTGTGTATCGACGGCTGACAATGGGTCATCCAGTAGATAAATGTCTGCCTTTCGGTAGATGGCACGGGCCAGATTAACGCGTGCTTTTTGACCTCCGCTTAAACTGATTCCGCGTTCTCCAACAATCGTTTGATCACCGTGCGGGAACAGTTCAAAGTCTTTCTCGAGAGCGCAGACGCGCACCACGCGCATGTAACGTCGCTCGTCGTACTCTTCCGTGAACAGGATGTTGTTTCGCACACTTCCTCCGAACAGCCAAGGTTCTTGGGCGGCATAGCTAACGGTTCCATTAATTTCCACTCTGCCGTCATCCAATTCAAGTTCTCCCAAAAGCACCTGAAGTAGCGTGGATTTCCCGGATCCGACGGGACCTACTAGAACACATAATCTTCCCGGAACAACGGTCAAACTAACGGATTCGATCCCAACATTTGTAGCCTCTTCTGGACCATCTCCTCCACCGCTTGCAGTGCCGGTACCTGGCACAGCCGAAGGACACATCCAACGCGCTGTGGCGCTATCGAGTACAATTCCTTTCCTATCGCCTTCCACCGTATGCACCAGACGATTTGGTAGCAAGGGTTCAGAATCATTCTCATCACATTTTACTGCAGCTTTGATACCATTTTGCTGGCTGCTTTCCTTTATGCCTTTGCTACCATCTATGTCTTTCGAGCCGCCATCTTTATCGCTGGTGGCACGCATCGCTTTTTTCGTGTTGTTCGTTCCACCCTGTCCATCCGATTGCGTGCCGGTAGCGATAGAACTCTTTCCTTCGGGCGTTAGAAGAAAATCACGTATGCGCTTGAGCGAGATATACCCCTCGGCACAGAAAGTAATAGCCATTGGCCAGAAATGTACCATCGAATCGTTCAGTATGCTGTAAAACGACGTTACAATGAACACCTTTTTCGCAGTGATAACGTTCTCAGTGACCGTGTACGACAGTAGGCTGATAAAAATGGACACACGCGATACGGTAAAGAACGATATGAGCGTTGCACGCACGTACGCGCCACCCCGAATCGCCTGTATCTCTTTTCGCCGGATCGTCTCGATCATCTTGGCGAAGGAGCTTTCCCACGTGTACATTTTGATCACCTGTATGCCTTGTATAATTTCGTTCATAAACCGTACACGCAAATCGGTTCGTTTGGCTGCCTTCATCCGATAGGTTGCCGTTTTCTTGCCTACCCAAGCTTGAAGCGGGATAAAACTCATCAGGAACGCCATGCCCAGCAATCCCGAATAGCCGATTTGGCAATATATGAAATAGCCAAGAAGGATAGCTTCCATCGGGCCCTTCCAGAGATCATGTACAAAGCACAACGCTATATCGAACTTTCCAACGTCGTTCGAGAGCAGATTGATGATTTTTCCATTTANCGCAAATCGGTTCGTTTGGCTGCCTTCATCCGATAGGTTGCCGTTTTCTTGCCTACCCAAGCTTGAAGCGGGATAAAACTCATCAGGAACGCCATGCCCAGCAATCCCGAATAGCCGATTTGGCAATATATGAAATAGCCAAGAAGGATAGCTTCCATCGGGCCCTTCCAGAGATCATGTACAAAGCACAACGCTATATCGAACTTTCCAACGTCGTTCGAGAGCAGATTGATGATTTTTCCATTTAGTCCATCACCCGCCGTGGCCGATTTAGAGAGTTTAAGTACCTACACAATGAGAAACAAACAAATACAAAACACTGTGTTATGCATCTCCAAACTCACAAATCTCGCCTACAGTAAATCTCGCTGGAGACTTGAGAACGAGAGCGGTAATCTTCAGACAAAAAAAAATATTACCTTGTTATAAATTAAGCACGATGCCCCTATGCGAAACTTCATTCCCAGTTGGAAAATGTAGAAGATGAAGGGATGAAATGAGATGACCGATAACAGCGAGCAGGCGATAACGCCTATCGCGTACAGGTACGCGTCTCGTTCACTGATGGTGTCCTGGTTTGGTGTAAAGTAGGATACCAACTCTCCTAGCAACAGCGGCTGAGCGACCCGGTTAGCTGTCTCGAATGCCGAGAACATCAGGCCCCAGAACAGGGTTTCTTTGCCATATGCTCGCCAGTAAACATGCGCAAAGCTAGCCTTGTCTGGTCCACGTTGTTCCTCCTCCGACCATAGCCGCTCGAATGTGTCAGCCAATCCGTGGCTGCTGTGCTCCGGAAGTGTGGCGTACAGTTTCTCCTCCGTAATTTCTTTCTGCTGTCCGTAGTGAAACATTTCCCGTAGCCACCAGAAGCTACGTTTCGAGAAGAAAGAGGCATTCTGCACGGGGTTACTCTGCTTCCCGGTGTTGAATGCGTTTTCGCGATTCATTCTCTGCTAGAACGGTTCGTCGTCGATCGTGATGTATAATTGTTCACTGTGAAATCTGTGCTGTGGTCAGTCATCAGCCACAAATGACCTCCCATCGAGTAGTATACGCAATACCATACAAGCGATATAATCAAACTGATTCGGTAATCGGTGCTGCACGTTTTCACGTGATCTAGAAAAAAAGAACACGAGAGTATAAGCAAAATATTAGAAGTGATAATAGAACGGAAGTTATCAATTTGCTGTCAAGCGGCATTTAAAAACTCCCTACAAATTATACTACAGAGATCAGGGTTCTGATCACACACTACGATCGTTGACGAGGTGCCCAAGAAACTGAACCAGTATAGATTTGTTAGATTACAAAAAAAAAAGTTTATTATGATCGGGAAACCAAATCTTCGTCAATCGTTGCCAATTCTTCCGTAAACTACAAAACATGATGGTAGTTTTTAAAAGAAGAAAAAGCAACAATAAAACATGTTCCACAATGGATAGTCAAATTCTAACAAACAGCACTACAAAATGGGTAATGAAAACGGTTACAGACTGTTGCCTGCATCCAGTGTATTCAATGCCGCTGACCAGACTAATCATTTCGCTCCACTGATTCCACATCCCTCATTATGTTTGACATCGAAATAGTGCGCAAGGGAAGCATTGTTGCGGCCAAATCGTTGCGAAGCGGGAACCGGTTTTTCCAGTGTAAAGCACTCTCAATTGAGTTTACCGGAGAAATGCTCAGATCTACGCCGAGGATGTTATAGATCGCAGACTTTGAAAACATATCTTTAATAACAGACCGTATTTCGTTTCGGTTAGCCTTGTTTTCCATCGCACTGTGCGCGAATTCCAACGCCATATCCTAACGGGATCTCGGTATCGACGCTTGTATGCGTCGTTTTGCCACACAGTTGAATGTTTAACTGTGGTTAGCGGGGTTTTAATCAATTGTACTAAGCATCACCGTTGTATAATCTAACAAAAGGTAAAAATTGCGTACACTAAAAATAACTTGATTTGTGGCTGAATTGGGAAGAAAATCAATGTGACCTGCTGAAACGTGCAGTGACCGTGGGCTTGATTGCGGCTTACCACTCTTTGTAAGCCATGGGAAAATGTTCAATTTGGTCCGGGTCGAAGGCCAATCATAAACAATGCTCAATCAATACATCGCAAACTTTTGGCACCGCACATAGTTAACTACCGTCTGCTCAGGAACTCGTCATAACACTCTGCACAGTACCGTCGGAAAGAATTGTATGGGGTTTTCTTGGTTGGCAGTGATTTTGTTTGCTCTCTGCCGCACACTCCTTACACTTTTATCGACTCAAAGTACCTAAACACACAACATTTATCAGGAAGGTCCGTTGAATTTATTATGGGACGCAAGTATCGCTGCCTCGATCATACACTTCCACTGAATCCGAAGTGTTCGGTATAAACACGCCCTGGCGCGTTCAATCACCCTTGATTGATCGATGGAGCGAGCAGAGCGTTTGTTTTTCTTCTCGCCTACGGGTACGCACACTCGCACGATGTTTCACTAGATAACGTTGCTTTACGGGAGTGTAGCTTTAGTTGCACACCGCGAACACTGCATTTTTTTAGTTAGCTTCTTCCGCTACAGCTCCGAACCGAAACCTACCTGCGGCAGAACCGTCCACGACCGCGGCTAGAGAATGAATGAATGGGAAACAATGAAACAATCGCACACACACGCGCGCACAAACGTACACACACAACAAGATAATGAAAAAACAGCTGTCAATGACAGTTCTCGCGCTCTCCCAATTTTCTCTGCTCTCTGTTTTTGCTGCGACCATCCAGAGCGGGTTCGCAAAATCTCACTATGAGCAATGCAGTTTCATAGCAACGGCTAAAAACGCACTTACGAGGATATGGTTGGTGCACGCCAAACATTGTTTAATGGGGCCGGTGTTGTTCAATGCATTGCACATTTGCTGTGCGGCAACGGCCGGTACGTTATCCAAGTACAGAAATACTCACCGGTACAGACACTGGAAGCAAACATAAACCGTCTTGCGCCAAGCTCTAAGTTCAACTGGAAAATATTCTCTCCAACGGCCGCGTTTGACGTATATACTACAATGTTATCTTTCCGGCGTTTGGTGCCAGCAGGTCTCCTACTGATAAGCACTACTGTTATGTTGATTTTCTACCAAGGGGGTGATGCAAACGCACGCAGAAGACAAAACTCTATTTCATAACAGAAAGTAATGTTTTGCTAAGCTAAGAACTGCAATAAACCATCCTTTACACGACAGTAACGAAACGTGCTAACAACATTGTGCAACGTTTTTCGGACGATGGCCCCATGCTTTCCCTATTTTGTGTTTCATTCACCCACTGTACAGAAAAGCCGATATTATAATATAATTAAATGAAATATTTTATCATCAACAAGATTTTAAAAGCATTGGCAAACGCATTGCTCATTGGTACAACTTGTAACATACGACTAACACTTACTTACTTTCCTGATCTTGTCTGTGTAGGGCACGTTGGCGCGAAAATCGTACGATCTTCAACACACCGAATCCACGCCTGATGAATGTATCGCTTTTGCGCGACAATAAACTGCTGCACGGCCAAGAACGGCGAGGATCACGCATGTCCGTACGGTTACCGTCTCGTCAACCCAGCATGGCCTCACTGCGACCGCATTCGCCGAATGCATCGATAGGTAAGATAGGTCTGTATATGGGAATCCGGTCCCGATGTCCCGTCCATATTCAATAATGTCTGCTTGGACGTAGTTAACGTTACTCGTTCCTGGTTCCTAGAGTCGTCGTTGCCTTATGCTCTTTTCGCTGACCCTGTCTTCTTCATCTGTCGTTTCCTGCCACTATCGAACTTTTCTTCTAACTTTGAGTCTTTTTCCACCTGTTTTATTGATTTTGTTTTATTTTACCGGTTCTTGTTATATACTAACTGTTGATCGAATTGATGATTCGTTTCAAATGTCACACTATTCGACAATGAAGATTATGATGGTTAAATGTAAATTAAAACACTGAATTACGTCAAAATTTATCAAAAATTCAACGTTGTTCAACTATAGTAAGCACCTTTTATTTCCGATCAGAGAAATTGACAATATATTGTGGGCTTTTATCAAGAACTCGTAACAGGTGATCTAGCAATTTCTTTTCAGAAGTACCAGATTGTATAACTCAAACATGTGCAATGATAATATCAGAAGCTAAACAATGAATTTATCTTTAATGGTTTTGGTTTTGACTAAATGATTCTTTCGTTCGGCATGAATGACACATTGCACAAAACGCTTACGTATATTCTAAATAACTCTAGACACTCCTATTCTGGATATTCGATCCTGGGCCTAGTCAGTCGCAGTTCAGCAATATAGTCTTAGATGTGTAACAGCATCAATAGATACTAAAAGCGACTTAGCTAGCATAATCTGAAACCGTATAGCTGTTTATATCGATATCAATTTAATACAATTCGAAATGATTCGCCACTTCGACTCTGATTGGCTAAAAAACACATAGCTCTCGATCGATTGAAAAGTACAGGACGAACATACATAAACTCGTTCTGCTCATGTTCATTCCAAATTTAAACATTCCAACAAGCTAATGCTTTGCATTCTACGAACGCTAATAGTACAACATGCTTTACATAAGAGCTTAGCAAATTTCAAACATTGAACACACACGCATATGCTTTACTTTACTCAAAAATTCGTACATTCGTATCACACTGTTGTTTCGCTCAATATTTTCTTGTTTCGTTTTTGTTTTTTTTTGTTGTTGTTATTCGTAGTTGTTCTGTTATCGTTCAGAAACATGTTGATTTGTTCGTTAGTTTGGTTCCTTTTTTTAAATCTTTCCATTTGTTCTTGCTTGTATTTTCTCTTTTTTCTTTTTTTCTCTCTCTCTCTCTCTCTCTCTCTCTTTCTCTCTCTTTTTCTCTTTCTCTCTTCATGTCTATGTTTATCTTTTCCTACCACTTTCTGTTACATCTGTACAGGCAGTCTGTATCCGCTACATGAGGTGGAAATATAAGTATAATAAAGCAAACCGTACTGTACCTGTGTGTAAGCGAGGATTTGCTATCTATGCAAATGAAACGATGTAAAATGTATAATATATGTATAAAAATCGCTAAATGCTGAAGCTTCTTCAACTCAAAATTTGCAAACACAAACACCCCCCAAACTTCTATCCCTCGTCCCACTTTTCGCAGAGACACATTCACATGGCAAAAAGAGTCAGCAGCAAGATCATGCGGCACCGACACCGGTCACAGTGCAACAAACAAAACAATAAGAGATTGGTTGCTACCTTTTGCTCAAGTAAATGCTAAACGCATTATGGACAGGAATGCGAAGGACGAACGTCATGTATCACGCTAAACACACAGCCACCGATCATTGATTGCCAGGTTATTTAATCGGATTACTTCTTCACCATGCTGATCGTGCCAGCACTTTTACCAATCATCGATGTCGGCCCTTTTTTGAAATAAGATAACGTAAAGAATCAACAGCTTTAACGCAACGCTCTATCCAGATATTAAATAAAGCAAACTGCTCACTAGTAGGTATTCAATTTGCTTTAACAGCTCTCAAGTAATGTTGCTAGAAAAAGTATCTCTATTCTAAAAATTGGAACTACACCGTCTCGTTTAGTTACGTGATCTCTTATCGTTGTAATGCATTTAGGTTTTGTTATATTAGGTTTCGTTTTAACTATTACCGTACCGAAAACGTTGCCAAATCGCTCAATTTGGTAGTTTTGTTGAATTTCGTTATTGAAACCAAAATCTCACATTTAGCTTTTGAACACTGTATCGTAAGTCACACTATTATTCGTTAGGCGAAACAAAACACAGCTTATGATTTATTTGCATGCCCAATAACGCTATCAATCATCATTTGGCAATCAACACATTTCATTTCAAAAAGTCAATAATTGGACAACCGTATCCAGCTTTCTCAGGCATGCTGTTGTCCATTGTTGTGCTATGTGTTTTTTAGTCTATCTTGACTGTTGGGAACATTTTCAGGCTACTCTCATGTACAGCAACATTCTATTCTGCGATTCGTATTCTACCTAAATTCTACTTAAAAATTATGTTCATCGGTGTGAAATTCGGGAATATGGCTCATTCTATAGAAAATAAAGTGGATTCACCGAATATGCCACTCTGAAATTCCCATTGATCATTCTCTTTTTCACTTTCTTGAAGTATGTCGTAGTACCGTTTATATTTACCATTCTGTTCTATTTAGAGAACAATAGGCCTTCTTTCTCACCAGCTACGTAATTTGTTATTCTAAAAGTTGTACTTGATGGTTCGTGTTCTACTTTATCCTAAACTATTTAAAACTATTCAATAACATATGACCATTCTTATCCTATGCCTTTTTCTGCGCACATTCCTTGTCTGCCACATCAAGCAGGCTCTCGACGAGGATCGCGCGGAAGCAGCAATGCGTCGGCAACTTCCACCAAATCCAACCGTAGCGCAACCCACCATTCAAAGGACAACGGAACTGCGCACCCGAACGAGAGTGTTACTGTCGAGATTGCGGAAATTAAGACATAAGAGCAACATTGAGCAACACGTGCAAGCAAATCGCAAACGGCAGATAAGCGCCAAAACTGTACTGGATCTGTTTTGTTCATGCACATTTTCAGTTTGCCTTTGACTGTGAAGCTTATCCCACACATTGATCGCATTGCGCAAACCACAAAAAGTGGATGTGCAATGGAGAAAGCACAGCGTATGATTTTAATACTGTACTGTGAACCATCCGGCTTCCGATAACTCACCATTCTAGGGACCATTAATCGATGCAGATGCGTTTCACGAAAGAGCCCAAAACAGTAGGAAGCACAATGAACATTTAAATGTAGTGCAACTACAGCAACAGCATACAATTGTGCACAAACCTAGCACTAGTGCACAAAGATTGAATTTTTCTTACACTAAAACTAGTCGATATTTGCTACGTGACATATTTAGCTGCTGTGAATGGGGACGAGTGAATAGCTCTGGTGGTAGTGAATGAACAAACAAGCCCCAAACAAAAATGTCCACAAAACCACAAACGAGATGATGATGATGGGAGATGAAATGATAACAGACGCACGAAGAAGAAACTGAGATTTAAATTAGGCGCATCTTTCAAAACAATTAACAGAATGGCGCACTAACTTTGCATAATATCTTTCATTTTTTTCTGTTGGTATATGGCTCACCTCACGGTGCTTCAAGTAAAATGGAAAGAACATTTAGTAAAACACAACACAAAAGGTATTACAAACTGAAACGAAAAAAAAAACAGTTCCCAACACAGAATATCTGTCTGTAGTGCACCATGTCGAATGTGCATTTTGTAGCTTTCGTTCAAAACGCGATTATGACACACACAAAAAGAAACGAGGAAATGTTGATAAAATTAACAGACAGACACATATAGAAGAAACACGTGTAGGAGGCACTACATAAGACAATCGAAGGGTGACGAAGAATGTCGAACAAATATCATGATCACGAGAGAGGGGGGAAAAGTTTGCCGTGCTACATACAAAATCATCCGTGATAAAAAAAGAGAGATACTGATAATGAAACTACTGAAATGAAATACTACTAATGATACAAGTGAACAACACACGCGAAAGACGCAAAGTAATTGCATGAGATAGCAACATAAACGAAACAAGCCGAACGACTGCTGCTGCACGCACACACTTGCTCGATGCTCGATCAACTACACAATAGATCGGTGGCAGGTTGTGTAGTGCAATGGCACGAACGTGAAATGAACCGATCTAGCGCATATGTGATCAGCCCAGCAAGGAGAAGTAGATGAACAAAACTGATAAAATGTTTGATTAGCGAACGAAATAATATTACAATATAAACATAATAGGTAAGATTGAATCAACTATTCAGCTGCATAAACAAAAAACAAAAACAAAACAAACTCTTTGAGATATAATATTTGCTCTACAAACTGGCATTTATCAAGTGTACATGTTCAAGGATCGAACATTAGTGTTGAGATTACACTACTCACCATCGAATGCTTTAAGAAAAAGGACATAAAGAAACGCTTTCTCATCCGTAGCGAAATGCGTTTCTAGAACGTGTGTAGTGGTAGAGAGTTTGGTTTTGTTTTACATCACACCATACTGATACGATCATGAACGATCCACCACATTCTCATCGCTTGTCGGTTAACTGTGGTATTTTATTTACTGAATGTGCGTTTTACTGTCGCAATAATACATTTCACATCGAATAACGCCATTGAACGCTAAACGTGCTTAGCTTTTTCGCAACACTTGAGACACCTATCTCACTTGACCTACGTGGACAGTAGGGATGCTATTAAATTTTGCAGAACAAATGGAAACTCCATGGCGATCCACCTTCAAAGGAGTGTGGAAGTCAAATCCAATTCTGTACTAGCTGCTAGCTGCGTATGGCCACGCAGAAACAATATCGGCCGGACTAGAGTGTAACCAAAAGCTAGAGACAACTACAAACCACAACTTGCATGTGATATAAACGGAACGAACGTTTGCTTAGAACTTTCGTTACGGAAGCTTAGGCTGTAGAAGCTAAAATCGTAGTCAAAATCAAATGAAAAAAAGTCGCAAAAAATGATCGAAAAAAAAAATGATTAAAAACATTGAAAAACTAAACAAAAAAAAAAACAAACAATTACACCCATATAATCCTTTCACACGAACTGATGATAAGTATCGTTCGGCAGAACGTAGCGAATTCCTATCCTTTTTAACGTTATTTTCTTAAAGCAAATACTCGTACACACAACAATACACAACAACACAATTTTACAAGCAATGCGCTGCCAAATGAAATATGAAATATATGAAAAATGCATCAAACCCAAAAAAAAAACAATAAAATCGGAAAATGTTTTAAAAATAGCATCTCTCACTACTATTATTGCCTGGATTGTTGCGATCTCCTTGGGAAGCAAACATTTATTTACATCGACACTGCTTCACACCTTACACCCCAGTCAGACGTATAATCTCTTGAATATTTTTCGTAAAATAGGGGAAGATTTTAGGAAAAATATTCAGAGTATATTCTGCGGTTTTCTTTTACTCTCCATGTCGCCACCAAACGTGCTGCAACAACATTCCCAAGGAATCGTACATGCCAAAACACAAGAAGTAAGGAATGATACAATAGAACAAACCCGTGATCGCTCTCGTAGTAAACAGATCGGGAAATTAGTTATAGGCCCGCAATACAAAATAAACAAAAAAAACGTATCCTTCCGTAATATTGAATACACCTTACCGAATAAAGTACTATATTTCCATTATAANCGGTTTTCTTTTACTCTCCATGTCGCCACCAAACGTGCTGCAACAACATTCCCAAGGAATCGTACATGCCAAAACACAAGAAGTAAGGAATGATACAATAGAACAAACCCGTGATCGCTCTCGTAGTAAACAGATCGGGAAATTAGTTATAGGCCCGCAATACAAAATAAACAAAAAAAACGTATCCTTCCGTAATATTGAATACACCTTACCGAATAAAGTACTATATTTCCATTATAACCTATCTACTAAATCGTAGCGGCATGCATGAGCTTACCGTAAAAAGAAAACAAAAAAACATTTAATATATTCAAAAGCTTTAAATGAACGAAACAAAGGCAAGTAAAAAGAACATGTACAAGCAAGCATGAAGCATCGTGAGGGATAAACGGATAAATTGATTAGAATGACCGTGTAGAACCGAATACACTATTGCAAGCCATTCTCTTACAGTAGCTGTTTTAACGGTGAAGCAATTGAGATACATCGTCCCTGTGTACTGTACAAGATGATGATTATTGGGCCAGCAATACCGGTAGTGCATGTTTCCGCATCATAGACTCTCGACAACCACAAATACGCATCATACACAGCGTGATGCTCCAAAAGCTCTTTTGCCTGCAGTCAAATCCAACCAAAATTAAAAGTAAAGGACGAAAAATAATCAAAATGTACTTGAACTCATTTTCTCGACATATACATGCATGAGAGAACATGTGAGATGTGGCGTAACTTACAATTAATAGGATGGCTTTATACAAAACAAAATATATTGAAGTATATATATATATACAAACACGTATAAGTTATACATAAACAAAATCTATCTCTTGATCTACTCTTACTGCATTTAGAAATATAAGTACCGTAGTTAAAATGAATGCGCACACTTGCATACAAAAGATGCAACAACGGTGACAAAAGGGTAATGAACAAACAAGATCGCATTCGCGAAATATAAAAGAGCATAGGCAAAACATATGTAATACAACAAAAAAAAAAAATGAAAAGAAAATAAAACAGGCTTAGAAAACCAGCACTTAAAAATAACCGTCGTAGATGGATAGATTTTGGAGGATGTTTAAATTTAACTTATATCTCAATACCACAAACGGCATCTTGCATCGCTAGGGGTTGGTAGACAGATTACATAGGTATCAGAATTTAATGCAACACATTCGGGACGAAGCAAAGGTACGAACACCACTGTAAACCAGTCGTATGTTAGTTGGATTGTCGCAAACTTTCGACTCGGCGCAGCCATAGTTTGCGTACACACTATGCAAAAAAAAAACAAGCAACAACTAAACCCATTCACAGCAGTCTGGGTCAGTTGCTGTATGAGAAAGAACGAATGCAAAAACAGACACTTGAGCTAGGGAAAACCAACAAAACGGAATGACGGTATTGTAGCAAACCAGTAGTAGTAAATAGGAGATAACCGGTAGAGTTTAGAACAGCAATCGAATAATTTGCGAGTGAAATAAACAACCGAATGTAGCAACTATGTGCTAGATAAGTAAGCAGTTCCTGAACTACGTAACTTTAGAACTAGCCAAAATGTGACCAACGGTAACAGAAGATCAACTGTAGAATTTTAACTACTGCTCGAGTTTGTCGCTTTTTTATGATCGCTGTAGGCGTATATGTGTTTTTACCTACTTTTGATGCACATCACACTGGCGTCATGCGGGTGCTAAGCATTATGGATCATTATGGCGTGTATCTGGATGGAACGGTAGCTAAAACGCCTAGTAATTTGAAATTTGGGGAAGAATTTCAAAGACTAGCTTGCGTTTTGCAGGGAACAAAAGCAACATACAACGGAAGGAAAAGGATTACGCTAGTTTCCGCATGAAACTACACACCAGCAGTGAATTCTGATTTCATGCACAGTTTGTGTAGCAGTTGTTTGTGTAGCTTTACCCAAAGGAAAAAGGAATCGTCGCTTAGTAACGTTAGTTTTCGCCTCACTGCGCTAAGTGCGCGACCATTCTTCGGACAAATCTCATTTACAACAACCAACGTAGCCAATAGTTGTTTCAGTACTATTTAGATGGATTGTAGTCGTAGAGTGATAATAGCGAGNNNNCAAATGAAGAAAAACATACATTAGTGAAATAATCATGAAACGACGACAACTGTGTACAACGCTAATTGTGTATTATTTTTGATGTTCAATTATATTCTTTTATGTAGCAAAACCAGAAACATGTAGCTTAGGCATTAGTGAGCTCAGCCAGAAATATAATGATATCGGACATTTAATCAAAATGCCTACCGTACTAGAAAGTATTTTTGGGAAACTATTTTAAAGGTGCTGCTCCTAACACCACTCGTACTGTCCTATCTCCTATTTATTATACAAGGTGTGCTATCTTTCCAAGTTGGGAATCTAACGTGAGAAGAACGATATAGAAAGCTCTCTTTTCCCGTGCTGGTTTAATTCTACTTTTCTGTGGAAACATTCGTCTGTGACAGTATGCGACACAAAAGGGCTAAGCTCGACATACGGACATTGCGACAACATTGCACAAACAACACATTTGCGTACAAACGTACATAAACTCTCTCTCCCAAACAATGTGTCCACCCAAAACCACACTTACACAAACACATGCATTAACACAGCATAAGGAAAGCGACAAATGCGTTTGTCGCCAGAAAGTTTAAGCAAACGGTTATAACTTACCACACACCACACACTGACTAGCACGACATAACACACATACACCGGCTCCCTTAATAAGCATAGGAACTGCAGTTTAAAGCTGTTCTAGGCTGAGTAAATGAAAGCAATGAAGCTAGCATGAGTGGCAAATAAAGTGCGTGCGATAATGTAATGTGAGCATCGAATTACGCTAACGGCAAAGCTGCACGGAAATGCACAGAGATGAAACAGCTGTCGCATTGTAAATCCAAACTGCACACGAATGATGACTAACATGCCCATACTTAAAAAAGAGCAAAAACTCTATTATGAACATAAAAAAAATACAAAAGAAAACACGATGAATGAAAAACCTAGCTAAGATGTATCACTTTACAGAACCTAAAATCTTTTAATGAAACTTATTTACTTTACATAAACTAACAAAACCACAAACCGAGTGTATGGTTTTAGTTGCGCCGAAAATGATGACTTACGCTACTAATGGTAAGTTCCTTACTGCTTTAAATACTTACTTAATTATCAGGTGCTATTACGATCGTTTAACGATCCGATTGGACTGGCCTAAATGTTTGTGGTTTGCCAATTGAGTTTAGCGTTCTTTGTGTTGGCACTTTACAAACAATGTCATTCTTATGATGTACCACAAAGTGTGATGTTCAACAAAGTAAATTGCACATTCGTGTGTTTTAATGTTATATGTTTATGTAGCCACATAGTCAATCTATGCTACGGTGGGGGTTGCGAATGCTATTTTGGACAGCTCCTGTCGTGTGGCACTTATGTATTTCTAGTTTCTATCACTAGTTTGTCGCAGTGTATGGCTATTTGGTAGCCAGCGTAGTTGGGCGCTTCTCAGCGTCAATGCTGTTGCCGGTGCTGGCTTTTAAGTCATTGTAGTTAAAGCTTTAGATTACTAAAAAGTCATTTAACTCATGAACATAAGCCGTGTTTTCATGATAATGTTGATCAAACAATCGATCACTTGTTACCTTCATAGTAACTCGTAATCTCTCGTAATCTCGTAGTAACATAGTAATCTCTTCTCTAGTTTATTCTTATCATCACATTTTGGTTAGTCCTAGAGATCATAAAAGTTTTTCATTTTTACTTACCAGCCAATACAGTGCCGAGCAATAGTTTCCACATTTCTTTCGTTTACTAGAATCTGATCACGTTTTGCAAATGTATTCCGTTGTAATGCACTCTATTTGTACGATTTCTTTGCTCTCCAATCTAGAAATTCATCAAACTCCTCATCATCATCGTCATCGTCGCGATCATCCTCGACGGCTGTTTGCATGGATGGGTCTGTTTTGCGAAAATGATTTGCATCACCTTCCGAACGGATTGTTCCCTTCATAGTTTTAACCTGTTCCTTCTTTTTCTCCAAATCCAACACCCGTGACCAATTGCGAATTTGTTCATCTATTTCCGCTATTTGCCGTTCGGCGGTAGATTCCTCTTGCTCTTCGCTGATTATAGCCATCGAAACGTTTGTCGCTTCCTTGATCTCTTTCTGAAACTTTTCCCACTCCTCATCGTTTGGATCCTTATACTCCTGGTTGCGAGCCTTTGCATCCATTTTGGGATCGTCAAAAAACCCTTCGGGTAGTTTTTCTTCATCTGGCGCTGACGCTGAACCACCCACATCGATTGCTGTTTCGTCTAGATCCATCGACGCGACATGCTGTTCACGGTGCTTTTCAGGCAGTTTGATGTTGACAAGATCCTTACGTATAGAGGAGGTGACGTTACTGGCATTGTTTGTCGCAGCACTATCAAAAAAGTTGTCTGGTAATTCGGACTGCGTTACTGTCGGCTGGGTCGAATTCTTCAATATTCCTTTTAGCTTTTTCATGGGCACACTTCCCACGCCAACTTGTGGATCTCCGCTCCGTTTCAAATGTGCTTCGGGCTTTTCTCTTGATTTGGAAGGGTCGTGATTTTTCTCTGCAGAAGTTTCCTTCAGCTTTTTAGCTAATTCGACGTTTTCCTTATGTTGTTTAGAGTTGAGGTGCACTTTCCAAACAGCGGCAGATCGTACCACCGACCGGCAAAGAACGCACGTTAACTGCCCTGCATCGTTGTACGTATATAGGTAAAATATCTAGTTAAGGAATAGACCTCGCGCATTGGGAAAGAATTCATGTACACTAAATGAAGCATACTTTGTATTTCGAACAGTAACATTGGAAAAGGATATTTTGCAAGTGGTGAATCGATTCGGTTCGAATCGCCGATCGGTTGTTGCTGCTGCTTCGAAGCCTTCGTTTCGCTCATTATACGTCGCAGTTCTTGCTGCGAGTATTTCTTTTTTGCCATCCTCAAAGCTGCAGACATTTTTCAAACTTTTTCACAAACCAAGAACCAGTAAAAACTATTGCTGCAACGCCGATGGGATTTTATAATCGCACTGGTGTTTATTTTGTCAACAAAGTTTGCACAGTGTCGCGCTCGTGGTTATGTGGTTTGACACATTACAGGCGTCAAAATATACCATCAAAAAAGAAAAATGGTGAAACAGCAAGATACATAGAATAAAATTATAATTTCTCAGAAAAATATAAAAGTTAAGAAGGATCTGCTCGTTGGAATAGTGAATTAACTGATTTGTGTTTAATGAATTATGAACAACAGTAAAGTTAATTTGTGCATAAAAAAATCAAACGCTCACTCCTACTATTCACCTTGTTTCAATGTTGTGACTTTTCTAGTTGTCTGTCAAAGCTGAGCTGAGGAAGTGTGGTTATCGTGTTTATAAATTAATTTCGTTCGCTTTTGCTGCCGGGAGATTTCATTACTTTAATTAGGATTTTCAAGTACTTGTGCATAACAGAACACAATGGCTGACCCCGAAGCAGTGAACGGCGTTGAAGATTCGACCGACAAAAAACAAAAAAAATCTTCCAAACACGATGGCGGTGCGGCAGATTTGGAGCGAGTGACGGATTACGCCGAAGAAAAGGAGATCACATCGCACAATTTGTGTTCCAACGTAATTTAATCCTTTGGATGGTCTCACTCCCTTGCACACCACATCTAAAACATTCGTTTTGCATTTACTTCTGTAGGCTGCAAACTTGTTTGAGGATAAACGCAACAAGGAAAATGAAGAAAAGCTCGCCATGGAACGGGAACTACAGAAAGTTCACGTGAAAAAGGAGGACATAGAACTTATTGTAAGTATTGCGCTCGAAATAGTGATTGCAATCAACCATAAGTGTATTAACAATGCATTCGAATGGTTTTAGATCCGGGAAATGGAGATTACACGTAGCAAAGCGGAGCAAACCCTGCGTGTCCATCGAGGCGATGTCGTAGCTGCGTTGGAAGCCCTTACAAACTAGAAATTTGTCACCGTCAGTGTTCCTTTGCTTTGAATGGATGGAAAAGGTAATAAATTAATCACGGAGCAACTTGAACCGTCGAAGACAGTCATTGTCTTCCTTTTATAAGATCAAGCGTAACATCCCTCATAATACTTCATAACGCTGCTTTAGAAAGCCCCAACGTACTTAGTAAAATGTACTTTTCTTTATCGTGGCTCAGGTTGGTTGGGCTAATAGTATTTCTTACATGTAGACCGTCTTATCATTGTTACTGACTAGGGGAATATCATAACACGCATCCTTGGGACGTCCATCAGTTTCATCACTACTTGGAGACTGTATGATTTGTGACGGTGAGGTGGCAATTTTGTCCGGTTCGAATCCATGATTCGTTATTCCCTGGACGCTGCTCGAACTGCGATCGTCTGTTCCATCGATAGACCGCAAAGGCTCAGTTGTGTTGGTCGAGGGAATATCGATGACGGCAATGCCACTTCCAACTGGTTCATCGGTTTGCTCTTGCGTGTAAGGGGGTGGATTTTCGGCTAAAGAAACCTGTCCAGATGGGTTAAGCGCAATAGCAACACGTGAAAAAGAACACTCCCACACACACACACACACTTGCACGCAATACCATACCGTATCACCGTCGTATGCAGGAGGCGGACCACCGATTGGCGTGGCATTGCGCTGTTCAACATTATCGGTCGATGTGCTTTGTTGACTTGTCTGTCGTTCGGTTTGTCGCTGCTGGTACTCATAATTGTGTCTCGTTTCGTATTTCGGCGGACGATCTCGTAAGCGCCTAATGACGCGCTGTTGTATCGATGATAACGATACACGGCTGGCGACTGATTGGCGGAATTCGCTCTCAAGTACTGGATTGTTGCGCCTGCAAAGAAACATTTGAAAGAGAATAGTGTTTCGGAATGGTCATTATACGTAATCGTTTTAAAACACTCGACACGTTCAATATTAGCATTGCTCACAAATAATATTGAGCG
Source organism: Anopheles rivulorum (assembly GCA_018908115.1). NCBI lineage: Eukaryota > Metazoa > Arthropoda > Insecta > Diptera > Culicidae > Anopheles > Anopheles rivulorum. Next base: position 5,891,205 of record CM032177.1, read on the forward strand.
TGCTATTTTACATTACCTTAAGCGGTTGCGAAGGGTTTTGTACAACAGGAAGCTTAGAGAAATCACACCAAGTACCATAGCGGTGGCAAGAGCTACTTGAGCAGCGGTCAAGAAAAACAAGGACTCCTGGCTGCTGCAATGATCATTAACATGAATGCACAAATTAAAGCAAAATCCAACCTTGCGATGACTGTGTTCTCACAATTTACAAGGAAAACACGCAACACGTGCTCCACACCACACTCAGGTCAATCATCATCCGATATTAAGCTAAAACCGAATCGTTATCCCATTCTTACATGCAGTTTCCATTACTGTCCAATGAACATCTATGGCAAATGCCACGATAACAGGTAAGTGCTTCGCTGATACAGCAGCCCCGGCAGTGCTGTCCTTCGCCCGGACAAGGCAAACATTCGAATGTTTCTACATTCTCAAAGTGTGGTTTACAGTCGCAGTAGCTTTCCTCCCTGCACACTTCAGTTTCCGGATGACATTCCCTTTCCCCACATAGGGTGAGGCTATCAGTCAACGCTGCGAATGAACAAAGAATACACACAATAAAAGTATTATTAATATAGTACACAGAAAAAAGGGAAACGCCACAAACACACACAGCCGATGTGTGCGCCTTTGTCATGTAAGGTAACAAATCAAACAAAAACTGCGAATGCTCACTAACCTGCGAGAAATGCGCTCGAAGTAGTTGTGCCGCCCAGTGCCGGAAGCAACCCCACACAAACAATCAGCCACAAGTATGCTACCCTGGTAGTGTCCATTCCAGAATGTTGGTAAACAACTTCAACATTTTCTGTGGTGGAGGTAAACGATTCAAAATGAAGAATGCAACATTGCGTTAGAACGTTTCGGCAGCAGAAAAACGTTACTTTCCGTGCAAATTGTTACACTTGGCAGGGTAATCTGCCGCTAGTCACAATCAAACCAATACGAGTCTCGATAAAGCCAGCACAATTGCGGCCAATTGCACCGGTATATCGATGTACTGCGTTAGCCTCTTATCATAATTACGTACTTGGTTTCCAGATTGATAGAGATAGTACACAGCCGTGCGTAATGCTGACAAGTATTACCGGTTGAAATCCAAAGAAGAGTCGGCCAGGAGTGTTAAACTTATGTACTACGTTTCACACTTAGTCCAGCTTTCTTCCCGTGATGCGTTACGAATAGGGTACAACACGGAACGAAGCAACTGACTAACTGCATAAATTCGAAATTCAAAATCAAACTCTATTTTGCTACACAACTCGCACGAAGTGAAACGACGGACTAACTGGGAAGTAATGTTTATCGAAAAACGCTAACGTTGCTATCGCCTTTCGCTGTACCCTGGTGGTGATGATGGGGCATAGTATCAATATCTTGTGTGAAGATAGTAACAGGTCGCTTATCAGTAGGTCGCTCCTTTCTTCCGCGCCTTCTGATACACTGTGGGACCAGTTCCTTCCAGCGCAGAATGTCGATAAAGTTCCAGCAACATCTGCTTCAAGCCCACGATGGGCTTAATGTCTTGGTTTTCGAGACGAAGTGTTAAAATACATAACAGGGGGAATGTTGATATTATGTTACCGCATCATACACTCGCATTTGATGAATTGTTTCTGTAGTAAGTATCTGGCCGAATTACATGGNTAGGTCGCTCCTTTCTTCCGCGCCTTCTGATACACTGTGGGACCAGTTCCTTCCAGCGCAGAATGTCGATAAAGTTCCAGCAACATCTGCTTCAAGCCCACGATGGGCTTAATGTCTTGGTTTTCGAGACGAAGTGTTAAAATACATAACAGGGGGAATGTTGATATTATGTTACCGCATCATACACTCGCATTTGATGAATTGTTTCTGTAGTAAGTATCTGGCCGAATTACATGGAAATAAATGTGTTGCTCACAACCTTATCTACCTACCCATCCCTGTTTATTAACACTATCGATGTGTCTGTTGATTTCTACACCGTACGATTAATTTGTAGATAAAAATGCAAAATGAATTGATAACCGTGATAAATTTAGAAGATTCATTCAAATTCAAATCATACTCATATCCCGTTTTCCTGAAGTCTTTTTCCGTTTTCCTGAGTTCTTTTTTTTTCAAAATAATTTTGAATCGACATTAACACGGACAATGTTTTTTTAAGATCAAGAACTGTAGCACATCGCCGTTTTCCCGCCATTTTCGTAGTATATTGCAGTGAAGCTGTATGAATTCCAGTGTAACAAGAACGTGAAAGAATTCCCTTTTAAAATCTTATTAATGTCTTATTTTAATTCAATAGAAACTTACAAACCAATACAAACAATGTAGTTTTTAGCAAAAAAAAACAAGATCTGGACCAGGGAACCGACAAAAAATGAAATCTGAACAAGTACAAAACGAACCAACAGCTTGAAATTGTGTTGCACGTTTCATGCAGATTTAAATTATTGGGATGAATGTCAAACGAAACGTCAAGCGCCGATGAGGATGGATACGTTTAGAAGGTACGGTTCACTTCGTATTTCACCAGCCCTGTGTTTCGATCGGGCCATATAGAAAAGTGCTCGGACGCGGCATATCGACATTTTCAACAACACTTGATTGATGACAAGCTTCGAAAAGATCGTCGCCCGTAACCATAGCGAAGGAAAGTATGTTTTCTCGATTCCGTGAAGTGCTGGGATAATCCATAACATACAGCATAGACTTTCCCTGCCGAAGGTTCCATCGGCCAAAGGGGATAAACGGCAAAACTTGGTGGTTCTTTAACGTTTGTTGATGAAAGTGTAATGCAAAGTACGGTGATTCGAAGAGAAAACAGTAAGATTCGCGGTATGCGTAGCGGAGTGAGGCTCTACGATGTACTTAGGTAAAGCGAGAAAGTAGTGATTTACGATCCATTCAGATTGTTTCCCGTTTGAGTCATCGATGTTTTCGTCACAACAGTTTGTAGTGAAGCGTATGTGTTACCATCTCATAGAATAGGATAATCAAACTGCGTTATTGTGCAGACTTACGATGCATACAGTAGTAGTGTGTATTCTGTGATGCTGCCGTGGAAGACAAGTGGAAAGCAATACTTGTTCAGATATGCTTTGTTTCGCTTTGAATTCCAGAGCATTGCACCGACTTTCATTAGTTTGTTCCCGTTTCCAGTGTTGTTGCCTTTGCTCTCCGTGTCGCGTTACCCCAGGTGTACGCATAGAGTAATAGACAGCCTCGGTGGTACGGACCGATCGGAAGAAGGCTGTTGCTCCGATAGAAAAATCTCTCCAAACTTTGCTCGTATTGCTATCGTAATGCTTCGGCACCTTTCTCTTTGTGGATTAGCTAGGCTAGAGAAGCAGGTGGAAGTGCACGGTCCGCCCGACCGCCACATCCGTCTCCGACGGTATAGCTATCGATATCGCGCATAGGGAACATTAATGCACTTCCAAAAGGAAGGCAGCGCGAGCGAAAGAAAGAGGGCCAGCAGTGAGATGTAGAGCAACTGAACGATGTCGCAAGACGATGGGAGAAATCGTTTGTTTTTCTTTTTCATAGTGAGAAGGCGGTGAAAACCGTGCGAAGTTCATACGCCGTGTACTAAACGAAATCCGCAATGTGCGATAGTAGTTGTGTGGTGTCGTATTACTAGGTGGCTGTGTGTGCGAAGGTTAATGTTTACCAAACAGTGCTTCCTTTACTTTTCCTGCAGTCGACCGGACAGCTGGCCGGCTGGAAGCTGGCAGCTTATATTCAGCGGTGATAATTGCTGTGAACGGTGAACTTTTCACTTGTGGAACGGTGGATACGATGAGGGAAGCGATTCAGAATGCGATGTGTGTGCGTATTGTTTTGTATTCGATGCATTCCGAAGTGTCACGTTTCTAGTGAATGCACTGTTGTACGAACCATCGTAGTATGCGTTGGTGTTGAGAGTTGCCATGGCATGTGTGAAGCGTTCTCCCCATTCATTACAATCGATCTGTTCCGATCCGTGCAATTGTATGTTATTTATATTTGGATCTCGTTTTTCATGCAGGAATGTGTGCAGAGATGAAACAAAATGTGCGTGATTTAAGTGCGTTCCAGAATCAAAACGAATTGGCCTATTGGCCAACTTGTGAGTGCTCGTAAAGTAGGCAAAATTTAACATTGTATACCGTGTCACAGAAGAAACATCGCGAGCGATCGTCGCACTCCCACACGCACCGAGTGTGTCTCGATCGCAAGATAAAAACCTACGAGGATTGATTAGTGTTTCGACTAAAGCCAGTTTTATGTGCGACGCTGAACCTGGACCGGAAAATTAATCGCTTGGCATGACAATGCTGCTCCAAACGCTGGGATATGACGCATTCTGGTTATATTCGATTTCGGCCGTTGTCATGGTCAGCATGATCACAACCATATTATCCTGTCTCTGCTGTCGGCGTAAACAAGAGATCAAGTAAGTGTGTCGTTTGATTACGCTTTCCGTTTAAGCGATTAGTGTGTCCGTGTGGTTTGCTTGTTTGTGGTTTGGTAAATGGCGTGTATGAACAGCCTAAGCATAGGGGATTCATATAGATTGATTAAATCATCACACTCATGAAATTAATTCTCCATTTCAAATCGCATCACTGTGGATTAGTATGTGGAATGTTGTGGTTTCTGTTGTAAGCAACTCAGCTTGAAGACGCCCTGGTATCATTAAGGTCATTGCAGCTTATGGTATGCTGGGATGTAGTATGCAAAAGAAGAATTATACTTCAAAAATTCCACATTTGCCTCTATCAAGTCTTCTATTCGTTGCTATATAAATAGTGCATGACATCATCATAGGCATCTGGTCATGTTTGTAACAAATAACATAGCCTATTTTATCGTAGCTTTGTTGATGTTATCGGTATTACTGTTTAAACATTATTCCTACCATCACTGACAGGTCGTAAAGAATAGTGATTCACTTAGTATTAAATACCTTAAAATCACAGATCCGCATCAAGAGTAATCAAAGCCTTTAGGTAGGGATGACGGTAGGGATTTGGGGTGGCCCGGTGGTGTATTTGACAACGGCGCTAGTCCCTAACACGACCGGACCGGGTTCAAATCCCATTCGGACCGTCCCCCCGTAGTGAGCACTGACTATGCAACTACGTGGTATCTAATAGTCTAGTAAGCCATTTGATGGCCGGCATGACCGAATAGGTCGTTACGCCAAAGAGAGAGAGAGAGAGAGGAAGGGATGACAAATCAGTGTAAGATACACATACTAAAACTCCTTACCGACACTGCTCATTAAATTGATTGGTTTCGTNTGGACCGGAAAATTAATCGCTTGGCATGACAATGCTGCTCCAAACGCTGGGATATGACGCATTCTGGTTATATTCGATTTCGGCCGTTGTCATGGTCAGCATGATCACAACCATATTATCCTGTCTCTGCTGTCGGCGTAAACAAGAGATCAAGTAAGTGTGTCGTTTGATTACGCTTTCCGTTTAAGCGATTAGTGTGTCCGTGTGGTTTGCTTGTTTGTGGTTTGGTAAATGGCGTGTATGAACAGCCTAAGCATAGGGGATTCATATAGATTGATTAAATCATCACACTCATGAAATTAATTCTCCATTTCAAATCGCATCACTGTGGATTAGTATGTGGAATGTTGTGGTTTCTGTTGTAAGCAACTCAGCTTGAAGACGCCCTGGTATCATTAAGGTCATTGCAGCTTATGGTATGCTGGGATGTAGTATGCAAAAGAAGAATTATACTTCAAAAATTCCACATTTGCCTCTATCAAGTCTTCTATTCGTTGCTATATAAATAGTGCATGACATCATCATAGGCATCTGGTCATGTTTGTAACAAATAACATAGCCTATTTTATCGTAGCTTTGTTGATGTTATCGGTATTACTGTTTAAACATTATTCCTACCATTACTGACAGGTCGTAAAGAATAGTGATTCACTTAGTATTAAATACCTTAAAATCACAGATCCGCATCAAGAGTAATCAAAGCCTTTAGGTAGGGATGACGGTAGGGATTTGGGGTGGTCCGGTGGTGTATTTGACAACGGCGCTAGTCCCTAACACGACCGGACCGGGTTCAAATCCCATTCGGACCGTCCCCCCGTAGTGAGCACTGACTATGCAACTACGTGTAACGTATCTAATAGTCTAGTAAGCCATTTGATGGCCGGCATGACCTGGTAGGTCGTTACGCCAAAGAGAGAGAGAGAGAGAGAGAGAGAGGTAGGGATGACAAATCAGTGTAAGATACACATACTAAAACTCCTTACCGACACTGCTCATTAAATTGATTGGTTTCGTTTATTGTGTGTAGTTCGAGTATTGCTTTGTTTCTTTTTCTTGTTTTTTTGTGTTTTTCTTTTCTTTATATTTCAACATTATATTTCATTGGTATAGTTTTGTACACAATTGTTTTTTCTTCTTCTTTTTTTCTTTCTTTTTCACTGTTTGATGTTTGTTATGGATGTTGTGTGCGTGTTTGTATGAAATTGTATTTGCGTGTGCTTGCATCCGACCTTACCATACGAATGGTTGGGATCACAACAAAAACATTTTTCAAAAAATCCCATACACTCAACCAAACTATTGTGGCTGCTCATCTAAACTGATATACGAACGAACGTATAGAAACGATCTTCTTGGACTAGAAGGTATGGTAAAACTTACAAATCCAGAGGACACACTGTTATCTTCGGGTTCGACCGGTGCAATCTATGCACAAGCCAGCACTGGTAATGGTGCACTCGGAACAAACACAGCAAATGCATCAAACCTACGACCAGCCAGTGTTGGTGGTGGATTTAGTTCTGATACCGAAAGCAGCAGTAAAAGGTTTGTCAATTTTACCAAATATGTTTGTCGAGCGAAACATCATAAGTATTNCTTCTTGGACTAGAAGGTATGGTAAAACTTACAAATCCAGAGGACACACTGTTATCTTCGGGTTCGACCGGTGCAATCTATGCACAAGCCAGCACTGGTAATGGTGCACTCGGAACAAACACAGCAAATGCATCAAACCTACGACCAGCCAGTGTTGGTGGTGGATTTAGTTCTGATACCGAAAGCAGCAGTAAAAGGTTTGTCAATTTTACCAAATATGTTTGTCGAGCGAAACATCATAAGTATTTGAAACATCGTCAGTAAATGGCGATAAAACTAGACGCCGGAATGGAGCCTCGCACTAAAGTAAAGTTTTTTATTCTATTATCTATTCCGCTAAAAAAACAATTGTAGAACTTCCAATGCTCCGCATCGAAGCTTGCCAGACATTCCAATCGCAGAACCGGCTGGCGATAACAATTCCGAACTGTATGCTACCGTCGGAGATAAAGTTCAGGACTTGCCACAAGGCAGGAGTCGTAAGTAAACTTTAAAATTCGGTTTTACTGCTATTTTTCTAACGTACCGCGGTGATATTTATTAGCAAAACTATTTTTTTCCTTTGGCAGCGTCGGCCAGCTTGAAAAAACAGACCAGCGTTTCGCAGCACAGTTCAATCAGCCAGGCGGATGATATAAGTTCCCCTTATGCTCGAGTCAGATCACCACCACATGCTTACGACAAATTACGTCGCATGGAACATCCGTATGCACAGGTGGTACCACCTGGATCAGCGGTTGGTAGTACTGTTTTTGAGGCAGGAACCGGCGGCCCATCCGGAACAGCGAGTCGTTCAAAGCCGCGGGACGGCGATGATGATGACGACGAAGACGATGATGACGACGAGCTAATGAGCCCCATTTCACGCCGTGAATCTGCTCAGAATATAGAAGATCGAGAAACTTCAACAGTGGTAAGGATTTGGAAATCCCAGCAAAATGTTTGGGTCAAAGGAATAACATTTATGTTTTGTTCTCTCTTTAGGATATTCCGGCTGCGTCTGCGATCGCTGGACGTGTGTCTGCTAGTCAAGATTTACCATACATGACTCCGCCAATAGTTCAACCATCATCTCAACATTTTAGTGGAGACTCTCAAGACTCCTCAAGTGAGTATGGGGTTACAGTGGTGTTTAGTTTGTTATGATATAGGCTAATGAAAATCCTTGTTTTCCTCCCACAACCAGAGGGTTACACAAGCATAAGCGTGCGGGAACCCTTGGCAAATCTACTGCCACAAAACATGCCGAACCAAACGACCGCCAAACGGAGACAGATATTGGGCGACTCGCACTACGCCACTGTGTCAGACGACTCGGATGAGATGTATGCCGCGATTGATGATCCCGGAAATCAGGGCGATCTGTACACGAGCGGGTCGGAAACTTACGCTCAAATTCAACCGCCAAATGCGTTGACTGTGTCGGTCGAAATAAATACGGGTGCATCAAGCCGACCACAACCACCGTCAGTACAGGCACTGCATGCAACCGTAAACGATGCTCTTGACTCTGGGGGTGCTTCCAATAGCAACAAAACGAATTCCGCGGCATCGAATCGACTCAGTAATCATAGCAATATGGCAGCATCAGGCGATGAGCACACGCATGGACTTCCGTCACATTTGATTCCTTCTGGAGCCTCCATCGAGGGTGGAGGTTTGAGAGCGCAAACTTTTGTCCAGCACTCGCGTCAAGCATCGTCCTCGAGCTGTACCAGTTCGGTGGGCAATTTGGGGTCACCGAAACCAGAGAAGCGACAGGCGAACAGTCCATTACCTCCAACGCCAAAAACATTAAAACACCAGACAAATAATTTCTTCAACACCTCAAATCAATCGATGATCGGGTCCGGTAATGTCGCATCATCGAGCACTACGACTGCAACCTCGGGGCGTAATTCTGTTGCTTCTGTAATCGAATGTGGCGGTGCTGGTTCGACAGCAGGCAATAGAGAAAACATTGGGAATAAGCCAGGCGCGGACGTTGACAGTACAATGCTACCGAACGGTTCTACAGTTAGTGGCAAACAAAAGAAAAGTCCGTCAAAAGATTTGGAGGGAATGTACGCTAAGGTAAGGTGTCCAACCAATATTGTTTCAAGAGATTAAAATTTCTATGCAAATTTTTGGTAAAATCTCAACCATCTGTTTCATTTATCGGTCATAGGTTATGAAAAAGAATAAACTATCGAAAGTACCATCGCAGAACTCATCCCCCGTACCACTACGGAAAGATGGCTCACTTGATGCGCAGCATCTAAAGCAACAGTTCCTGTCCGATTCCGATATGTCGCAGCTTAACGGAAGTGGATCGCTGCACGGCGGATCTCCGAATAGAAACATGATTGCAGCACAGCGTAACAGCACCGGCAATTGCCAAAACAAGGACCCCGGCTACGAAACCATACCCGGCGATAACGCAAAAGCTGGCATGGAAGCGGCACGTAAATCGGCGGATTACGCACAGATTCAAAAATTGCATCGCAACCATACTGCTGGTGGAGGGACAACAATGGCAAACGTTTTGCTAGCAAGTGGCGAGGGTAATCCACTGAGTGCAGTAATAGCGCAAGGTATTGAAAAAGTGTCTCTCGGTTCACTGGAAATATGTCACGGTATTGACGAGCATTATGAACGATCTTTTACAGCGGACACCGAACCAGGGTATGAAAGTTTACCAGACACGCGTGGAAACATCAACGACCCCGGATACGAAACGCTTAATCGGGGTTCAAATCGCACAGAATCGGACTCGGATCCAAACTATGAAATATTGCGTCCGGCTGGTAGTAAACCATCAACCACGAGTCAACCTTCAGGCGTCAGCAAGCTGAGAGGAGGCAGTGGCAGCGATACCAATCGTGACAGTGATGGTTACAGTAGCATACGTGAGACGACGAAGACAGTTAATTCAGCAGTGAAAAACGGTGCTAGAAATCGTTTAGATTTCGGAGGGCCGAGAATTGGAGGCGCCGGCACAGCGGAGGATGAAGATACCGACAGCAGTACTCCGGGGTACAGTAGTATCAAGGAGAAAGATGATTACGATCCTGGCTATAGTGTGATTTCGGAGCGAAAAAATCCCCCACCAGGACACGACTACGCAAGTATAACAGAAGAAGCAAAAAAACGCAAACCAAATATTAACAACAACCTAGAACCGGACGACGAGTCGGATATATACTCTAGCATACCTCATACCGCGTCCGGCACATTAACGTTACCTTCGCCAACGGCCGCAATCGTTATGGGAGGTTCCAGCCTGGGTGCCAGTCCACCGGGTTGCGTTGGCATAGCGGTAGAAGCTGATCGAACTAGTGCTGGTGCGGGTATGGGAACGCTGTCATCATCACCGGGATATTCCAGCATATCGGAAACACGCACAACTCCCTCTTCGACCGATGGTGATGGTGATGGTAGCACAAGCTCTCCGGACCAATTGATTGGATATAGTAAGCACAACAGCAACACCAACACCACGGTAACAACCAACAACAGCCTGAGTCGAATATCAAGCAACTACGAATCACTGACCGGCAGTGAATCGGACCCTAACTATGAATCGGTGAAATATCTCAACGTTAAGGAAAATCCTTACGAGCGACTCCACAACGAGAGTGGCATGGGAGCGGGAGGCAACGGTGGCGGCGGGATAGAGAGTGTGCCTAAATCATTAACTAATGATTCACTAACAACGGATTCTGATACGGCGACACCGACACCGGCCATGCAAACGTTAACGCAGGCAGGAATCCCGAATGCCCGCCGAGCGATGGGCAGCACACCGGATAGTGATGGAACGGCACCCGCTGTTAGTGATTATTTTCAAGTGTAACGGATTTCGCCAAGCCCGTTGTGTTCCTCAGAATGACCCATTGCGAGCGCATTCGTTGAAAAGTGATTATTTTATCTCTGACACACAGCTTCGATCTATTTATATACATATACTTTTTTAAAAAGCTTATTGTTATGATCGCTTGTTAAACTTGTGAAACGAATGTCGAATGTTTGATGCTACTTGACCGCAACATTTGCCATTGGTTGCTGCAGAGCAGAACAGGGCTTGTTTGCATTACGAAGAAAAACGATATTACTTACTCCATTTTAAGGTTCACGCAACGCAACCGTGTGTTGTGTAACATTTGTTATATGCATTGCAACTGTAACAGCTGTACAACCGTATTACAAACAATACTGTATTGTACCTGTTTTGAAGAACAACAAATGCAAGAAAACCCGCAACGCACATAGAATATGGGGAACAAGGCTGGCCGGAACATCTGTTTCCTGTGCGTGGTACTCCCATTTGATGTCTTTTATTGCGCTTTAATCTTCTTTGGTGGTCGAGATCACATTTGCATACATATTGTGTGCATTGATGTAGCTAATGCAAGCGGGAAGTGTAAGGACAAATTGAAATCTATCTCTGTACCAGCACTACATTCAAACTGTAAACCGAGGAAACATAGGTAGATAAGACAAAATGAGAACAAAAGAGCGAAAAAAAACGCAAGTTTATGCTGGACAGCATAAGAGTAAACTTTACACCGACCGACGATTATTAAATTAACATATTGGACTGATCGGGAGCAATCCCTAGTAAGTATCCCACCATATACGGACAAGAGGAATAACGATTCAAACTTCGTATGCGTATTGGAGAGAGAAACAGAGAGGAGCATCGTACTGGAGCAAGTAGTGAATCCTGGTCGTTCATGTGATTTACATATACAATTCACGAGAAGAATCTTTAGAGCATACAAAACAAAACAAAACATTACTAAGAGCGTGTATTGCCACAACAACGAACGCTGCAATGCTGCATCAGCGGCGCTTGAGCCTCCGTTAAAATTGGCTTAACGTTTTTCTCCACTTTTCATGTATCAGAACAATGTAGTCAATCTATTTTTGTTTCGTTCGAACTGCGCCTTTTGTTTATTATGTATTGGATTATAACTTTGTTTGCCTTAAAATGGCATGTCGAAATGTGCAGTTTAATTGTACATAGAATACGTGCTTCCTAATGTTCCACTGTACCTTAACATTATGCCGCTCCTAACGAAAGTATTGTTTACCAACATAAAGAACAGCTTAGATTTACTATATTTACATTTGTTTGTTTGTTTGTTTTATTTTTTAAATCCAGTCACCTGAGTTGGTATTTATGTTTATTTTTTTGTGTATTGTTTTATTATATAGTACCTCTTTTCGATCAGCAGTAATTATTATCGATTGTTAGGAATTATTGGAAAGCTTTATTTTATTTATATGTGGCTAGCTCTATTACCCTTAGCAGCATGTTTGCATAGTAATACAACTAGGAAAAAACAAGAACAACGACTCAAACAAATCGAGTGAGAAATAATCGAGCCAAACCTTACATGAACGGAATGGAGGTAGCATGCATAATCGTATTGTGTTGGTAATATTATATTTATTACTTGTTTTAGTTCGATCATCTTGGAGCCCTTACCGTTTTGCGTGTTCTGTATGCACCTTCTTCTATGTAACATTCCCATTTTTTCCAGTGGTTTAAAATGCCAATATGAAACTTTATACAATGATGTAAAACGAAAAAGATTTAACAAGGCTAACATGCGAAGAATCTAGAAGCATTGCGACGTGTTGCTGATTATACATGTAAGACATAATGAAAATACAAGAAAACATTGTTTGAACCTTAATGTGAGGAAATGAAAAGCAATTTAAAAAAATCTTATACAAAAACGTCGTTACTGAAACTGCAAAGCGAAACTTTACGAGTGACATTTATAACCATTTGAATAAGTAAGTGCGAACAACCACAAAACACGAAATTTGAAGATCTAATTAAATTGAATACTTACGGAAATGCAGATCACGTGTACCAATTCCTTTATCAACAAACTACACAGGTGAGTTAGATTTAATGTTATTCGTTGAAGTGATATTTTTTTCCATTTCTGTTTCCACTTACGATTACAATTTGTGATATTTTTAAAGACTTCACCCCAATTTTAGCTCGATCCTTCCGGTTTTCTGGCGCTTTCAGCCAGAGGAAGCTGTACTGCCTGTTGGAATTTATATAACAGAATATTTGGAATATTGCATAAGTAACTAGATACCATCAGTTTTGTATAAATTTTACTTCGTTTTCCTTCTCAACGTAGATAGTTTTGTTTTATTATTCTTCTATTCGTTTTTCACAACTTTTGTTCTACGAGGATCTTTTTGATCAATTTATATACCAAATAATGAAATGTACTCACACATGGAGAGAACAACCAAATGGCAATCATAAAATCACCATTGTCATTTGAGTTGTTACGGTTCCCATCAACTGAATGGTTCATGTCTCACATTCGTTCGAATTCTCTCTCTCTCTCTCTCTCTCTCTCTCTCTCTCTCTCTCGCTCTCTCTACCATCCCTTAGATATTGACCTGAGCATTGGAATGGCTACAGTTTCACGATGTTGCATAAACTACGACTCTCCCAAATGTGGAACTTCTTCCTCTATGAGACGATGTTGGAACAAAAACAAATTATCATCGAATGTACCGCCATGTGAATAATTAATGTTACCGGCACGCGATATACACGTGTTGTCAGTCATTTTCGCTTCAAACCCCGCATCAAACTTCCAAACGCAAATATTGATTATTTTCTCTCGCGACACTCGTACTCGCGCGAGGGAATGTTGATTCGATTAGGAGGATCGTTGGTATTGTTTCGGAAACATCCAGCACATAAACATTGACGAACCGCCGCGTTCGATACGCTTCCGTCCACTTCAAAAGCGCTTTAACACTACAGCTCGTCGTGTGTTTCTTTGGGACCGTTCGCTTGATCATCCTGGTAAAAGCAAGCGGCCGGCGTTTGCATGCGATACTCGTATTCGCACCTGTTCGGTTCTGCGACGGATAGCACTCTGGTGTCAAGTCCACACTCTAGATGAACCAACGCGGACCGTTGGGGACCGTTCCAGCAAGGTGCTCCGTTCGAGTATATCATGGCGCTGTAATCTCCCGGCCCATTCCATCTGTCCCAGGTTCCCAATCTGCAAAGAGGAGTATATAAAGCAGCAGCTTGATATGCATGGCACGATTAAATTCAGCAAGTGAGAAAAGCAAACTTACCTCGTCTCGGCCCCACCATTACGTGGCTGCTGGCTCGCCTTGTCGAACGGGCACAGCTTGTACACGTACTCGCGATCTTCAAAGTTGAAACATTCCCCATTTAGGGCGGCAAATTCTTCCTCCTTGCCATAATCTTTGTCCAATAGTTCCTTAATGCTGCGAAGTTCCTGTTCCATTTCGCGCACTTGACGATCCGCTTCCGCGTACTGATTGCGTGCTTCGTTTGCCTTGTTGATCAGATCCTGTGTGACGGGATCATACTCGATCGGTGGTTTTTCGGCACCCCGTGCCGCTTCAACTTCTCCCTCACCAACATCCTCCCCTTCGTCTTCCTCCTGCTCATCGAGCGTCTCTTCCTCCTCCTCATCACCGTTCTGTGCATGATATTCGTCATCGCCGTACGAATTATCTTTCACTGCCGGATCGTTGGGTTCACTGCCCTCCAGGTCGTATCCTTCGGCGTTCTGCAGTTCCGCTTCTTCAGTTTCTTCCAGCACCTCCTCCCCGCCATGCTCTTCGTTCGGTGGTTTGAATAGCCCGGAATCCATCATAAGGAATGGCTTGATGCGCGGCCAGCACAGTGTTACAAACGTTTCAAAATCTACCTGATCCCGTTCGTCAAGGAAAAAGCGTGCTTCATCTTCCGTTACCGCACCGTCTCGATTGCGATCGAACACGATCCGCGTTTGCAGTTCGACTAGTTCGAGCAATTGATTCTGATTCGAATCGTACTTTCGGAATGTTTCTTCGGCTTCATCCCGATTGTTCACTGCTTCGGCTTCTTCTTTCAACTTTTTCGCTTCCTCCTCGCGGTCGCGATATACCTTTAGCGCCGCATTTTCCAACTCTTCCGCTTCACCTTTCAGCGCCGCTTTTTCCTGCTTTAGTGCTTCAGCCTCCGCACGGTTTTTGTCGAGATCGGCCAACCGGGCACGCTGTTCATCCTTTAGGGCTCGCCCCCGTTGGCTCATTTCAAGCCGAAGTTGGTTACCCGTCTTCAGCATCTCGCTGCGCTGCTTCTCACGCATTCGATCCTCTTTGCCAAGCTCACTGCACGTGTTAATGCAGCTGGCGTGTGAAGCATACTCATCGGATGCATCGCAGCAATCACAGATCCCATCATTCACCCTCGAGCTTGGGATGCTTAGAGGTTTGTAGCCGGCATTAGTGCAGTGAAAAGAACCGCCCGGGCATGCAGCCGTGCCCGGCTCGTCGCTACCGTCTTCACAATCGCAGTAATCGTCATTGATACGTTCCCGATGTATCACCCTTTTCCCATCGAGACATACAAACTGACCGCTGCCAGCACGATCCTCATATAGGCTGGCGTGCGAGATAGAAACGCCTCGCGGACGGGGTAGTTCGGTGAGTACCAGTATGCAGAAATTACAAATCGTTGCTAACAACAGCAACCAGGCACCGCTACGCTGTTTGGGGAACATTTTTATTCCTAAAACTTTCTTACTTACTATGCCAGTTCACCACCTGCAATGGAAAAGCCATAAGATATCACACCAAATTGACCGATCGTTTGCTTACTTGTCCCAAGCGGAAAGGAAAATCCGGCTCGTTGTACAAAAAAAATATTTCACCCTGAACTTTTCCGTGAACAAGTTGGAAATAGCCGTATCGTCCCTTTTCTGTCACTTTGACAGCAATGGCTTTTCATCGATTACAGTAGCTCTGAGACGAACACTCGATTTGAACGAAGCGTGTGCTTAGCGTTGGAAGGGACACGCGTAAATTAAACTTTTGATTTTGATTATCATGCAACATGTATATTACGATTGAAAATATTTCCCTTCAATAAAAAGAAGTATTATTCGAATAGGAGTGTTTATGCAGTTGGTCTTGGTCCCCTTCATTCTTAATAATAATAATGTTTAACACAACAGTTTACAGAGGACGAAACAATAAAATTCTCTAACACACAGTGATAATTGAGAAGATAACTATTGTTATGTTTTCAACATAGGATAACAAAATCATACCATTTATTCATTACCGATCTTGCCAATGTGCTCTGATGTGTTTGCACAGAGAAGTAAAATGTACACCTTGCACGTTCGAATTGCCACACAATGTAGAACATAAAGAACGCAGAAGGTACAGCGATGAAAGCTCTACCCGTATGGTCTACCGTTTACTTACCGCCGAACCCGCTCATTAGATTGCCCAGACCGCCTGCACCTTGCTGTAACTGTCGCATCATGTTTTGCAAACCATTCATACCGCCCATCTGTTGGAACATGCGAGGATCGATCATCTTTGCCATCTGTTGATTTAGTTTGGCCATTTGTGTGGGGTTTACGTTTTTCGTCATATCGCCACTCTTGAACAATCCCTTAATACCGCCCATCTTCTTGATAACTGCCGCAAATTTCGTGTACTGCGATATCAGATCGCGTACTTCGCGCTCCATAACACCCGATCCTTGAGCGACCCGCGTAACACGTGTCGGCTGTTTGCTGAACAGCTTCGCACCATCCTTGTTATCGAGCTCCCCGTCCGACATCGAGTCCATCATAGTCATGAGGCGCTTGATTCGTGCCATCGATTCCTGCTCGCCACCCTTCGTCATAAAATCTTGCGAAAACCCGGGTATCATTCCCTGCAAAAGGTCAAATATGAGAGCTAGTACAATGTGAGCAATGTTCAACGATTAAGCACGACGTACCATGATCTGCGAGAACGGGCCCATCTTCATGATGTTTTGGAACTGCTCATACATGTCTCGAATAGTGAATTGACCATGTTTGATCTTATCGATAAGCTCCTCGTTGTCGTCCAGCTTTAGTTCGTTAACCTTGTCAATCAAACCTTCAATATCGCCCATACCGAGCAGTTTGCTGATGAAGGGTTTCGTCTTAAATGGTTCCAAATCGTCTATGTGCTCGCCAGTACCGATAAAGATGATGGGTGAATTTGTCGCTGCCACTCTGCAAAGGATAAGAACAATGAAGTCGTTTCCGTACGATGCATACATGAACCAACACTTACGCCGACAGTGCACCACCTCCCTTGGCGTGTCCGTCTAGCTTCGTAATAATGACCGATCCAATGTCCACCTTCTCTTTGAACGCTTTCGCCTGAGCCTCACAAGCTTGCCCAATCGTGGCATCCATGACGAAGATAATGTTATCCGGGTTGACCGCGTTGGCTACAGCCAACATTTCCTCGAAAAGCGATTCCTCCTGCTTGTGCCGACCGCTCGTATCGACGATGATAAACTCGAAACCTTCCTTTTTAAACATTTCCACTCCATCCTGTGCGATTGTGACCGGATCGACCTCCGTGTAACTACCATAGAACGGGATACGCGCCTTTGTGGCATTTTGCTTAATTTGGTCGTACGCACCAGCGCGAAACGTATCCGCACACACGAGGCACGATTTCCAGTTCTTCTTTTGATAATGGTACGCCAACTTTGTACACGTTGTCGTTTTGCCGGAACCCTGCAAGCCTACGAACATGATCACGTTCGGGCGTCCTTTGATCGGTTGGTAAGGTTTCACACCGGGATCAACCAGCTTGACAAGCTCCTTGAACACGGCCGACTGAATCATACGACGCTTGTTCAAACCACCGGCCATTTCGTCAAAGTCGATCACAGATCGTACATTTTCCCGCAGCTTCTTCACCAGCCGAATGTTGACGTCCGCTTCGAGCAGTGCCGTGCAGATTTCCTTCAGCATCGAATCTAACACCTCCTCGTTTATGATCGTCGCCTTGCTTAGCGAATGCAGCGCATTCGTAATCTTGCGACCTAAGTCGGCTAAAACCATCTTGATGAATTATTACTGTACAACGCCTCTTGATCGTAAGGGTTGAAAGATTGTCTACCAAACACTCGAAGGGCCAACTCACGCGAGACTCTCACGTTTTTTTCTATGGCAACACGAAACACTGTAAAATTCAGTGTGTTGCAACTAGTTCATGTTCGTGTGAGTTTCCGCGATCTTAGCTGCGTGCACTAAAGCCACTAAAAACGTTGTAAAAGTTCGTATATTGCACAAATTTTGGGATTGCGATGATACGCAAATGGTTAGTAGAAAAATATTTGTTTGGAAGAGCTGCGTTGTGCCAGCAGGACAACATTCAGCCAGCTGTCATTGCGCTGTCATCGATGTGAAGGAGGCCATGCCATAGCGACTGACATTCGACCATATTAATTTCCTCACTGACAAGTGTGGCTCATCGAGAAATTGAAATAAAATAAACGTTATGCTAAAAACCAACGCGAATGATTTCTAGTAAGGCTAATGCCCACAGGTAAGTAAAAGATAAGGCGAATATCTTGTCTGCGAACAATTTATGCAGATATTGGTTCATTTCCTGGAGACTATCAGCATTTCTTACCATCGAATATTAACGATACTTTCAGTAAATGTATTTACTCATAAACAGAACACAACACATTCAAACAACGATGCATATTTATTTCATATTTATCTTAACTTCTTTAAGTACATTGATATAAGCAAAGATCGTAGAGTAAACCTTCAGCAGAAACTACTTCGTCGCAGATACACCGTGTATTGTTTTGTTCACGAGTTTTGTTGTTTTATATGTTAAGATAATGTACACTCCCTTCTGTACATTTGTTGTGCCCTACTATTTAAAAAAAAAACGGAAGATTGCCACTAGTATGGTCTTGCGGCTGTTCTATCTCCGTTTCCTTTTAAAGCACTGAAATCAATCTTAGAGATTCGTATTTAAAGATTTTAGTAGAAAAATGAACATCCCAAGTGTGGGTACACGTATCGGTTCTATCAAGTACCACTTTTCTTAAGTAAAATTTCAAAGAAACATGATTTCTTTATCCGTTTTGTTGGCACTACCGCTAGAAGCAGTCTTAGTATCGTCCTGTGTTTTCATTTCCGTTTGGTGATTAAATCCTGTTTGCAGCGGGAGGTCATGTAAGCGTAATGATACTCAGCACTCCAGTAACTAGTAGCTTAGTGACTAACGCTTTTGTCTTCGATGCTTGTCTGCATTTCGGAAAATTCTCGTTCCCGTTTGCGATCGTGATGGCAGTCGACAAAGGCTGCATTGAAGAGTATTTGGCAGCCACGCTCGATCCAATGCATGATCACGTTTTTCGTTTGTTTGTTGCTACGCCATACGATACACACGTAGTACACAGGTACGCCGGATAAGGTAATTGCAAGTCCAACAAGCAGATTGAAAGGTTCGGTAAACGATGGTAACAGCACCAATCCCAAACAGCAGACGAGGAAAATTATTGGCAGGGCCAAATTTACTTTAATCGGTCGTGGCATGTTGGGCCTGGAAAAAGGGAAAAACGATGCTAGTTTATTGATAATGTTCGCATATTACTTGGTGCGCTACATGTCATACTTTGAAATCCTTAACCATAGCAAACCGGCGATACTGGCAGCAACGGAAAGCCAAAGGATTTGACTAAAATAGTTGATGAGTACAAATACGTTGGCGGATAGCAGCATTATGATCGAAGTGATGCAGGTGAATATAAGTGCCGGTATTGGTGTTTGTCGGTCAACATGAACGAGCGAAAACCAAGCTGGTAAATGTCCTTCCTGAGCGCCAGTGGAGAACAAGCGGGCCGAAGTGAACAAAATGCCATTAACGCCACCGAAGGTACTGAGAGCGACGAAGATCGGTATCAACCAGGCGACCGAACCAAACATACGATTACCGAACGAAACGGCTACGGCAATCGAGGCCAACATTTCTTGTCTCGATACCACCGCAAAGTATGCCATGTTGACGAAAACGTAAATACCGGTGACCATGGGCATCGCGATCCATATCGCCCGCGGAAGGTTTCTGATCAGGACGAGAGAGTGGAAAAAAGAGCAAACGTATTACGATCAATTTTCCGAACAATACCTGATTTAAGCTTCTCTTTACTTACTTGTACGGATTTTCCAGCTCTTCCGTAACAAAGTTCAGATAATTCCATCCACCAAAGGCGAACAGTCCGGAGTAGAAAGCGTAAGCAAGGCTGGACAGTGCATAATCTCCTTCCCATGGATTCTGGAAGTTGTCGAGCGACTCCGTTGCCATAAAGTACATGCCGGCCAGAATGATGGACACGAGGGCGGTTAGTTTGGCGATGGTAAATACATCCTGTATCTTCATTGCCCATTTCGTTGAAATGCAGTTGATGGCCGTTAGGAAGCAGAGACATACAGCCGCCAAGAGTCGGACCGCATTCTCCGGTGCTTCACAGTCTTCGAAAAACGGTCTGACCGCGTACTGTGCGAAGGTGAGTGCGACAATTGCCTGAAACAAAAATTCATTAAACAAACGTAAGTGTACAGTAAAATTCATCGTTTTGCAATCGAAATACCAAATGTTTCATTTAGTTACACTGACAAAAATAGCATTCAACAGACATCAGATATCATTCAATTTCTAAACCATTTTCTGAAAAATAAATACGGTGTTATTATAGCATGCCCTTCAATAGAGCAATGTTATGGGGTCGAATTATTATTAATTAATACGCGCCAGAGCGTTAGTTTACGCGTCAACAGTGACAAAAAAACGTTTGCAAAACCTGTTGCTGAATACATTTGTATGTTCGTACCTGTTGCATATTCAAATGCCTCCGTTTCTCTTGGTAAGAATTCCGATGGGTTTGGTATTGACAATGTAACGGTTGTTGTTATTGTATATATTTACTACATTCGACGACATTTACTCAATTAACCACAACACACCATTTTTTTTTAGTGTTAGTAAGCGTGATGGAAACGCACTTTCACTTTCGCTAAGAATGTTTTGGAGAATTTGTTGGCATTTTCTTTAAGATTTGTTTGTTTATTTTTGGTGAAATATCTTTTTTCTACTTGTCTACAATAATTTTACAACATAACAACATATAACAAAAACGATCAAAATTGAAAGAGGAAGTGAAAATAGTACAAAAGGCACATTTAACATACTTCAAATCAGTTGAAATCATTTTAGTTTGTTAAAAGAAGCAGCTTTTAAAAAGCAGCGTTTTACGTATGAAATGCCATACGCAGGGATATAATGGCTTGATGGAAAAATAAATACGCTCACATAAGTTTGTGATGTAGTGAAGACGGTAAAGCAAACATCAACAAACATGCGCGCTCAGTTTATAAGTGTTTGAATCTCGGCTGAGACAACCGTACCTCCATTACTCAAAGGAGCTTTTGCTTCTTCTACAATCTCAAGAGATCTTCTAGCTTTTGTTTACTTTACTTTTCTTTCCCCCTGCTGTTGTAGTTTAGTATCGCATACACTAGAAACAACTAAGCGACTCCCTTAATTACATTCGACTATGGGAACAATTCC
The DNA here is from genome assembly GCA_018908115.1 of Anopheles rivulorum. Lineage (NCBI taxonomy): Eukaryota > Metazoa > Arthropoda > Insecta > Diptera > Culicidae > Anopheles > Anopheles rivulorum. The sequence continues at coordinate 5,912,504 of CM032177.1, forward strand.
AGTACAAGGAGCAAAAAGAACAATTGAATTGCAAAATGATCTTGTGCCATTTCCGCGTTTTAGGAACAAGTACTTTGTTTGGCTCTTATCACACAATACAAAAGAAAGGTATACTACCACATTACATCATCCAAAACCAACCAATATCGAACCCACCATGTAAGACAGCTAAGTAAATTTAATTTATCACAAAATTAAAAAAAAAAACAATACCAAAACAACGCACAGTGCGCCACGTAAACTGCATCGCGGTCGCGTTCGCAGTACGATTGTTCCGGTATGCGCATAAGGGTTGCACGATCATGTTCTTTAAACTTGTACCTTGATAACGAATGTAATCATAGCGACATGATCTTTCGATAAAAGGACATCTTTTTTAAAAGTATAACCAAAAAGTTCGGTCATAGATAAGATAAGCAGGGTTGGAACGGAGAGCAATGGTGGCAATGGTTTACCAATTTGCGGCTACATGCAGTAATCGAAAATTGGGCACTCCAAGGTATTCGGGGAACTTTGTTGGGCTAGTACCGGCTGCCAACTCAACTTTATACAGTGTGCCAAAGCATTGGGCGCAACGCATAGCCAGTGTGTGGTGACTATTAGCGCGTTGAGTTGAGTACGGGATACATACCAGGCGCGATGGTTAGTTCGGTGGTGGCGAAACTCTTTGCTCTTTCCCTTAGCTGGTGGCTGTTTTGCTCTGCGTGGCCAAATGTGCGGGGCGAATATTTCTCCTCTGTCGAGCAGATGCGGCAATTACTAAAGCTCGAACAGTCACTGCTGGACAGTCTCGATCGCTACATAAAGCTACATGAGCAAAAGATCGAGTTCCTTCACCGACAGCGCGATTTGTTTGGGAAGGAATTGAAGGAAGGATTAAAAAAGGAAGTAGAATACGCATCAAATCCGGTCAGTGCCTTCCTGCTGGTGAACCGGCTTGTCACCGACTGGGAACGTATTCGGGTGTTTATGGACATGGACGTCGGTGCAAAGTTACAAAACAACACCGAAATGCCCACTAGTGACGATGTGGTCGGAGTGGCAGAGGGATTGGCCAGGTTGCAGGATATGTATCAGCTCGACACCAAAGATATGGCAAGCGGTAAGCTGCTCGGTCGGAAGATTGGCCGCCAGCTGAAAACGGCCGAATGCTACGAAATCGGAAACAAGCTAACGATCGCGACCAACTATCGGTACGCGGTGAGCTGGCTTCGGGAAGCGTTACGCTTGTGGACGACGGAAAGTCCTGGCGTAAGCAAGGTGGAGGTCATGAACGCTCTTTCCTACGCCCTTTCCCAGCAGGGCGAGTACGAGGAGGCGCTCGAGTTTACCAAGAAAGTGCTCAAACTCCAACCGGACAACCAGCGTGCGCTGAAAAGCAAGGAACCGCTGGAACAGTGGATCGAGTACAAGAAAGAGCACGGTTTGCCACCGCCAGTACCGGATGCACAATACCCAGACTATGCCAGCTTGTGTCGCGGTGACTATCAACGGTCTACCAAGGAGTTGGCCAAATTACGCTGCCGGTACGAACATACTCGGACACCATTTCTACGTATCGCACCGTTCAAGTTGGAAGAGCTCAGTCACGATCCCTTTATCGTGGTGTACCACGAGGTGCTCTACGACAAGGAGATCACCACACTGCTCGATATTGTCAAGCCACTGTTGCATCGTTCGATGGTAGGTGATGATGTGCAGAAGAAGGTGTCCAAAACGCGCACCAGCAGCAATGGGTGGCTCGATGACGTGATGCATCCATACGTACGTGTCATCAGCCGGCGAACAGAAGATATGACCGATCTAGCCATGTCGGCGGCCGAACAGCTGCAGGTCGGCAATTATGGTGTTGGTGGCCACTATCTGCCCCATCATGACTATGCTGTGCCGGAAGAGGGCAAGGAAGCTTATCCAGCAGTTGGCAAAGGAAATCGAATTGCTACCGTGATGTATTATGTGCGTCGGATATCGGCATGTTTTTGTTTTTTGAAAAAAAGGAACGTTTGTGAACATTTTCCCTCCTTTCAGCTAAGTGACGTGGCCATCGGTGGGGCGACTGTGTTCCCCGAGCTCGGTGTCGGCGTTTTCCCGCGCAAAGGATCGGCAATATTTTGGTACAACTTGCACGCGAATGGAACGATCGATTCACGCACCCTGCACGGTGCCTGTCCAGTTTTCGTTGGTTCCAAATGGGGTAAGTCGATGCGCGCTTGCTCATCACGACGAAGCACAGCTATTGATGAAAGTGGCATTCGCAATGCAATAATATATTTCCAGTTGCTAACAAATGGATTCATGAGTACGGACAGGAGTTCCGACGACCTTGCCAAACGGACCAAAAAGCCTAGAGCGAAACGGGAAGATCGTATCATCCGGCGTGGCGGATTGATGAGTTCCGTCCATCATTAAAACCTTTGCGATACGTCTTTCCAATTATGTGGCATGTCCAACTGTTATCACAGCCGATAACAGAGACTTTGCTGCCGACTGGCATCAGATTGTACGATAAACTGCACGGAACTACAAATAAAGACCGACAAACACACTTCCCAGTCCCATATGTGACCCTTATTGTTTTGTTTTATATTTTCCACTCCACCGTTTGACGAATGTCGTGGTAGGACAAGAAAAAATGAGTTCAAGTACGTAGAACATATCTTTGCCGGTACCGACAAGACGCGCTGCGGCAAAGAATGCGTCATAACAAAGCGTAAGCCGAAAAAAAAGTTACTATTTTGATGACATAACGACCGACGACGTTTACTTCCTTCCCGTGAACATACACTTTCCTTAACCGACCGGTGCGGTGGTAAGGCGTTAATGGTCGACCTACAACAGACTCTGATAAGCGCGATGGTTAAGTTTTAAAATAGTATTTCATATTTTAAAATTACCATCCATGGACTTGCAGTTGACGTTATCTTGTGTGTTGGCCGAAGTGGGGGTTTTACCTTGGGCGTCACGGAGACACATTTTTCCATTATAAATAGCAACAGGCAATGTGCGAGCACAAATCAACCAATAAGTCTATCTGGTCTTCGATGGTGTTGTTATCCAAACGGGGAAGCAAATCCTGTTTCGGCTAAGTAGAGAGCATTGTGCACAGTACTGGCTGGTGAACGGTGGTTTGCGGTATATTTTCTAGCTGACTGACTGACTGACTGACTTATGTTTCAGCTCACGTTGTGTAACACGAGCTACAAGCGCTAACAAGAACTTCAAAAGACCTTGAGCTGTTAAACGTATGTGTTTTTTTCTTTTCACTTAAGTATATTTTTTATTTGCAACAAAAGTTTGAGAAAAAGAAGCCCAACAGGCCAGGCCCTACCGCCCATTGCGAGTTATGGAACAAAATGGAGCAAAATAGTTACTTACTCTCGAATTGATCAATTAATAGTCCATCCACGATTGTGCCCTTTCCAGCGTCGATGACAAGATTGCTCTTGAAGCGATTTGCTGTCTACATGCTTTATTACTTCAATTAATTTGCTTCTTTGATATAATAATGCCGAGAAACACGGTTACAAAAACCGTATCGTGCTAAACGAACGGTGGCCACATGATAAAGCAAATAACGAGCATTAAATTGGCCGTCCCTTTTGTTTTGTAGCATGGAAAGTTCATTCATTTTACACTTACATGCGGTACTAAATATACAGGCCAAACGGCCAAATATTCGCTACTACATCATGCACAAGCAAAATGGACTGTAGTTATAAAGTATTATTCACGCTAGAATTGAAAAAAAGAAGCTACGATAAAGCAACAACAGTCTCAATCAATTCAATCTGTAATTCAATTGAAAGCAAGAAAGAGAGAACTTTCCAATCAAGAAGTGGCTTTTCACTTTGTTTGTCCAACTTGCTTGAGCATTGATTGATGCCAGAGAAGCCGACAGACTTTTGCTTGAGGGAGACTATATGCTTTGGCAGCAGTAGCACTTGATTGGAAGTTCATGGCCATTCGATGCTCCAAACACACATACAAACAGTTAGCAGCGAGATCTTTTCCACAGAGCAACACCCGTCATTCGGCATTGAGCGAAAGGAAAACGTAGAGATGCGGTAGGATTTCACCATTCCCTGTGGTGGTGTGTAATCGCAATCGGAAAAAAGGGAAAACCGATTCATTGACCACAGCTTTTGCACAGGGCACACCCTGTGCAAGAGAATGGTTAGAATAGTTTCCATTGCAGGAAGATGTGGATTAACCACCGGAACACAGTTGCGATGTCATCTTAAGATGGCTACGAACGAACTGGGGTGTATCATCCGGAGGCGATGAATAATTAATCTTTGCCACCGTGTTGCGATACGGTTTCGAATGGAACAGGAGAGAACGGGCGACCGTAGCTTCATGATGGATTGCAAAAATTGCTATCTCTTATCACAATTCTTAATCGTCCACGGGAAAAGACGGAGCATCATTAAATCTTCACCAAAACTTTCAAAGGGAGTTTTTTTTTCTCGTTTTTTTTCGGTAAATGTAGTAGATTGCGAGAGACGAAAGCGGATTGTGGCTGTAGTTTATAACGAATGAAAAGCTATATGTTAAGGGAGCATTCTTTTCGCGAGAATTTAAATGTCCCACCGTGTAATACGGGTCAGCGTGTGCAGTCGCCGTAGAGCAAAGTTGGAATGTGGGCCACAATGGTTTAAGAATAAAACAAACACGAGCCAACCCTTGTTATGGTGGTTTGAGTACCTGTGTAGTTGGGCGTATAATAAGCAGTGCCATCCAGAGACGTAGAAATCCAACAAGTGGTCCGAAAGCGACCAGCAGATACGCGTAGTCTCCACCGGAGCGCGTGATGCATGTTCCGAGCTCTGCATAGCAAAGGGCACCAAGCGTCGACAGGATACCGCTCAGCGTCCAGATGACCAGGGAAGAACCGACTGACCTGGAAAGGGAACGAGGAAAATACAGAAGCGAGCTTTAAAACCAATACACTCTGTGCAGAGCCAGGAATGAGCGTGTGTACAAGAACGATGCTGGTATTACAATGGAAAGGAATGAAAATGGAATTCAGTTTTATCGTTTGAGGCGTAGATTTATGTGAAGTGGAACCGGTTTTTTTTCGCCTGTGGCCATCTTCAAAGGGAATCAAAAACAACAAGAATAAAATGGAAGGTAAAATACAGAGGGCACGTAATCACACGGGTTTACACTTGTTTCAGAAGATTCTCCAAACATCGAATGACGAGGCCAAGCCTGGTAAAGTTCATTCGTATCGTTCCGTTGCGATGGTTACCGATCGAGAGAGCATTGCTTTGGCGCTGTGCTTTTCGTTACGCCCGCGTTCAGCTATCTACCGGTTAAATAATTTCATTTTATTTCCGTTTGTCGAACATTCCTTTTCGTTTCAGTATTAAAACACATATACACACACACACACACACACACAGGCAGATACGGCTATTCTTTCCTTCGTTTTAAATTGTAAGGTATTTGAAATGTTTTACCAGCATGAAACCATTAGTCAACAATAAGGTATTGGTTTAAGGTAATGTTTTGTAGAAATGTGATTCTCTATGCAAATTATCAAAAAGATGGGAGCAAATTTTAGCCAAAGTAGACAAACAAAAACCACGCAAAGCATTAAGTTACCTGGTAAACACAAATACTCCGGTAGGCGATATGAAGATACCAGAACCGATAATTGTTCCCACGATAATGCCAACTCCATTGATTAGTGTGATTTTGCGTTTCAGCACAACTTTATCACATCCCTCGTTGTTGCCGATGGCTGCCACTGCTTCCGACGCCTGTGAGGCTGTGTTTTTAGCAGTCATTGCTTGTTTTTTTTTTTTTGTTGCTATTCCAATTCGTTATTATTTCACTAATTCATGACAACAAAACACCTAACTCGAATATTGTTCTGTCTCGTTTCGAACTATTCACTACACAATTGGAGCAAAAAAAGACAAATAAATTAGTTAAATTGTCCTCACTGCACGTACGAAACCATCCGAGTTCTCCTGCCCGGCAGAAGTTTTCAAAACGGCAAACGACAGACACAGAACAACACGCAACCACCACTTGTGGAATGTGCTGTAGAATTAGAGGATATGTCTTCGCGAAACTTTGCAATCGATACTGCCAGTCTGTCTCTGTGCACTCTCGAGTACGAAAGCAATCGTAGCAATCTGCGGGAACCGGTAGCCGGTAAGCCGTAAAACAAAATAAATTTCCAGCTCACTATATGTGGCTCGGGACCGGAAATGATTTCATTCGCCTCAACACAGGTACGCACTATATCGACACAGGTTCGGTTGAAGCCAAGTTACGCTAGAAGCAATAAAAGTCGCACCTGCGAATGGAGGGCACACAACGAACGTATTTTGGTGAGCGACACTTTATCACTGGCCAGTTGTTATCGCTGACCGTTTTGTGGCGGTAGAAAGCATCCGGAAAAGTAACAGCGTGGAACGACCTCGTATAGGATTGTTGTAGTTCCACCATCCGATTTTCCGACCAAAGTGTTCTTGCACGAGGAAAAACACGCGTTGTTCGGTACAACATCACTTCGCACTTCTCGTGCTCTCAAATCCCGGTTCATCTCTCGACAGCTCTCTTTCCTTATATGCTTGTCTCGTTTCCGCTTGTACCATGCTGCGGTTGCTATGTTTGATGCCCTTTCTCGTTTCACTATTACCACGCAGTAATGTTGTTGCGCGCCGAATCACGCTGTTACTAGTAATCGGAGAATGACGCAAATTTTGTATCTACTTGCACGTTGGAACGACGCCGGCCCACAGCACATGCTCGCTCACACCCACGTCTTCCATCTAACTCACACTACTACACGCATTAGGCTTGTACGGTATGCGTATCGCACAAAGTGCTACCGGCTTGTACGCACAATTAAAGGTTGACTCTATTATAAACAAATCAACGCACTACAGTTCTGGTCGAACTATCCCATTTAAGAACGCGTAACTCGTGTACATTCATAAAACTGTATTGTTTTCTTGGCACAGTTTCGAACAGATGATGGTATGCGCGTTTTATTGTTTTTGATTGCTTGCTATATTCAGCCAATTTTTTCGAAAAAAAAAAATAAATCACTTGCTCTGGGGTGTTCACATTTAGACCGTTCGTCAACAGAAATGTACCATTTACGGTAATAAATAAAGTATTATCGACGATTCCGTCGTAATTCACTGTTCGTGCCTTTTTGCGTTGGTCATTTATGCATCCAGACCGCACAAACTTTCGTTTGTACGATGAACAATTATTGTTTTTCGAGACACAGAACAAACACAACGCGTTACCAACTCACCAGCCAGCGAGTACAATCAGGTAAACAAGCAGCCGAAGCAAGTTTGAATTGAAACGTCAATAAAAGAGCGGAGCTGATAGCTTCCAAAAGGAACGTTGAAGAACGGATGTTCCGTACAGTGCAAATCAGCAGAGTATGTGAATATAAAAACAATTAATTTATTGTGCTTATTTCAGTTTCGAAACATAGTGCCGCATTTACGTTTAGAACCAATTATAGATTTTTAAGTTCAAGTGCAAACAACTCTAAATGATATTTTTTCTCTCGAAAGTGCTGCTTTGATGCTTTTCACCTTTATTCCAGTTTGTCAACTATTCTGTAAAAAAATTAATAAATAAACCGGATATGGGTAAAAGATTTTTGTAGTCCCCCCCCAAAGGTGTCGCTGCTACCCTGGGCAAACATTGCACACTGGTAGGTCTACTGGTCATACGATGGTAAAAAAAATAAAATGTAAGGGATTTATTTACATTTGCATTTATGTTTTCCTAGTTGTTTGTTTAACATTGTATTTTAATTAAAACTGTGCATGATTGTATTAAAAATATTTTTTTATGTTTATGATTATTAGAGGAGTGTAAAGTAATACTTTTATTATATTGAAAATATTTAAACAACTAAAAAAGCAAATAATAAATAATTTTAATTCTTTAAAACCATTTAAACAACAAACATGGATTAAGATCACTATGAATAATTAGTTTTAATTAGTTTAAGATAGTAAATTTTTTTTACGCCGTTATATTAATAGCTTTGAGTTTTTTTTATTTTTAAAAGCATTTTCATAACCTCAATATGTTAAATATTAAATCCTAAGTTCCAATTTAAATATATATAAACAAATTTTACTTTCTCATATTCAGTTTCTATTTAAATATCATTTTAAATCATAAGCGATCAAAAGAAACAATATTAAAATTAAATAACATTTTATTAAATTTTGACATATTGCATGACCGCACCCTTTGACCTATGTGCAGCATCTGTCCATGGTGGCTGCGAGCGCTTTGAGGGGGGGACTACAAAAATCTTTTACCTCTTTTACCTTTAATCTTATCTGTTTTGAAGTGTAAAATTGATAATGTAATTGTATTTTAATCTTTGGAGTGTGTGTCGGCCACTACTGACCAACCTACGAGTGTTCCCGCATGGATAAGTTTGAATAGCTTCTACTTTATTAGAGGTTTCGTTTGATATACGAATACAGAATTCAACAAACAGTCTGCCTAAGGTAGAGTTATTACAATTATCCAGTTCTTCATTCTGAAACAGATTTTTGTTGTTATAATTTTGTTCTTGAAATTCTGGCTATTTCTGCACCTATTCTCTGTCAGGAAATGAATAAGACAATTTGTTTAAAATTTGCTTCAGCACGGATTTATTTTCACATCTTTGTAGTCATCAATTATTGTCCATAATCTGTTATCATTGAGAGAAATGAGAGAATTCATTTATACTCCACTGTTTTCACGAACCCAGTCGCGAACAACGGCCACACGCGAGTACACTCCAGGATATCCAGCCTGAGCACATCCGTAGCCCCACGAAACGACACCAACCAGCTTTCCGTCAGCGACCAGAGGACCGCCAGAGTCTCCCTGGCAAGCGTCCTTTCCACCCTGCTGGTATCCGGCGCACAGCATACNGCATCGCGGAAAATCCCAAAATCTGTCATTGGTTATCGTGACCAGCGAGCTGAGGGGGAAATAATATGGCAGGACTTTGGAATATTGGTCCGCCCGCTGTGAATGTGTGCGTAGAGTCAAATTGGCATAAGGAAAACTCCGACCAAAGTTACCGGGCTTTGGAAAGGCACTGAAACGAAAGGCGTAAGATCCTTCTCGTGGCAGATCTGGGGTATTTTTGGAAGTAGCAACCGTACAAAGTGAAGGTGAAGAAGGAACGAGGTGAAGAAGCAAAGCATGGCGGTGATAGATAAATTCAATTTCTTTTCACCACTTCCGGAAGCGGGAGAGCGGCGCTTATAGTGTAGGACATTTTTGTTGGTTTTTACACTTGAATTTCGTTATAGGCACTGGGGAAGCGATTCGAAGCTATGTAAAACAACTTTTAGCGACCCATACCGTGGGTCACCCTTCGGGTGAAGGGAAGATTAATGGACTATCAATCGAATATTGACGATACTTGGACGGTTGCCAGACAGAAGAAAACCCCCTTAACCCGAACGTAACCGGGCGAAAGGATGTTTTGGTTAGTTGCACAGTTGTTCAGGAACTGTGCGTGTAATATTCCGGTCACGTGAAACTGCTTTATTGCATACTCCACACTAAGCAGTGAGTTTAACACACATTTTTCTCTTTGTTGTTTTGTCATAGATATTCTGCAACTGTGTTGTAATGCGTTGTTAGAAAATGTTCTTAAATATTCCCAACGTATTGGAGGTCAAATGTTTGATTAAGTTATAACTAAAAAAGTTTAAGTTTGTTGTCTCTTGAATTGCCAAATAAAAATAATTATGTTTGCAAAATACTTCCCACATCATTTTGCTACGAACGAGAAAAAAGATCGATCATCGGGACACGGGAGTTGGGAATTGGTTTTGAGCAGCACATTCGTTTGAACTTTCTGTCGACGAACTATCTGCGCACACCCTCATGGGAAATAATCAGCCACATTTCATTTTTGTCAAGCAAACCTCCGAAGACCCAAAAGCAGCAAACTAATTCTTAAAGTATGACCCGGTTTCGTCGTTGAACCTGCCGGACGTAATGAACGTTAGTGGATTCTCGATTCTCGGAGATGAGCAAACGAAGTTAGTTAGTTTCAGGTAGTTTTGTATGATGCGAATAATGATGATGATGATGATGATGATGCCTGTAAGGCACTGGCAGATGACACTAATAACATCAGTGAAAGTATTCGCCATAAACTCCATAGCCTTCATTTATCGTACGAATGTCCTCATAGTTATTCGGCGGAAAGTTTGAAGTGAAATGTTATGAATTGTTCTTCGAACGTAATAAAGTGCTTTTCCCGAGTTATCAAAATGTGATTATTGGTTTGTATAATTATGTGCTGTATATTGTCAACAGAAATGAGATAAGTTTTGCTGGGTTATTGCTTTTACGCATATAGTTCTGTTCACATGCTTTGCGTTAGAAGCGAGAGTGTAATAATCTTGGAAAGGATACTTAGAATTTGAACGTTTAATATATGTACATCCATTAGCATCAATACACCGTATGTTTGGAAGATGTGACAGTAATATTAGCAAATTTTGCATGTGCGAGGGAACAACATATCCATTGTTTCTCTTTTGTTTGCACTACAGCATCAAGCTTTTCTAGTAAATAGTTAATCCTGCGTACTAAGATACTAACCCGATCTCACCTCTACCCAAATATCCATTAAGTATGTCCAAATCATCAAACTAAGTAACAGCAGCGTCGAGTTATTTATTTATTATTTATTTATAATTAAGGATGACGGTTTAGCGCCGTATTGTCATACGTCGAGTTATTTGTTGTAAAAGAAAAAAGAAAAATAAAGCAGAGCCATCCTGCCTTAAGTATCTGCTGCTGACTACAGAGTAGGATAGGACTTTGGAGTCATAATATATTCAATGGTGGCCCACTCTCCTTAACCATATTTGCACCCTTATTGTGTATAGAACATGAGACTTGAAGCAACATTCTTCAAGTTATTCTTCAAGTGTCATGGCCGACACTGCATATGCGGACGAATGAAACAGCTTACAAATTCGAGACAGATCATCGAAGGTTAAGTAAAGACAGGCATTCAAAGCAGACTTTAGTGGAGGCTCCACTAGAACTACTAGAAAATGAATACGAAACTCCACAAGTAAAAACTGGAAAGATCGAAACGTTGATCTACCATCGGTGCCCAAATAATATTCCAATCATGTCTGCGCATATTAACATCGGACAAATGTGACACTATCTTAGAAGGAGCATTAGTTCAATAGGAGATAGTTGGTGATTAGAAACCAACTTCACAGTGTTCCTGGTTTATCCTTGGGATGAACGGAAAGATGGGGATTTGGTCAGATAACAGCCACAAGTCTTCTCCCGATGTTCTCAGTGTTTTAATAAATTATAAAACGATCAGTTCAACGGGTAGTTAGAGGCTCCGTTCGGCCATGCGACGGCTCAAGAATAGCACCAGACATAGACGGAGTAGCAGCTGAACTAATAGCTTATAGAAATATTACTGAGTTATTGGAAAGCGTCTTCCATTTCAATGCCTTATGATAGAAATTGTAGTATTATCTACCTCTGTTGCGAACTTTCGGAGTATTGTATTACTTTTAACAACTTAGCTAATGATGAAGCGTTCAAAATTTATTACTGTTTGTTTCTTCTGTTCGCAACTGGAAAAAATAAGGGCCCGGTCGCAGAATGCAAGCCTTTTTATCCTTGTTGACGGTGGCGCCCTCTTGTGTCAACAGCTCCGAACTCCTATCCTGCGTGATCGGCAGATTGTGTCAAAACTTTGACAACCTCATATATCTTCTTTCGTATCGATGGATGAGTAAGAATTAAGCCGAAATTCTATGGAAAATTTAACGAAAAAGGTCTTACGAAAAAGGATACACATCGTGGAAATAATGTGCACTAACAAAGATGTATGGTTCACCGTCAATGAGGTCGTTCGAGGTATCACGACTCAACTTCTGCAGCGTGCCATACGTGATGACCGTCAGCGTGATCAACAGCTTCGCTCAGCTGTAGCGGATGTAGGAGCGCAGCAATTATTGGACTTGCCTCTTCAAGTGTTTCAAGTGTGAATCAGTTTCAATCCTTGCATACTTGGATTCCTTCACTCCTCCTCAAGCTGCAACGATTGAAGTCCCATCTTCTTCCGACAGGTTTCCAATTTTACTTTCGACAACGGTTTTGTCAACGCGTCAGCGATCATACATTCAGTAGGGCAGTACTGAACTTTGATAACGTTGTTGCTTGCCAAGTCTCGAATGAAATTAAACCGAGTGTCGATATGTTTTGTTCTTCAACTTCCTGCTTCGGCTCGCAACATCGCCATGCAGCTCTGATTATCTTCACGGATAACGATCGGTTCACTGGTGTCTTCGTCAATATCTTTCATTAATTTTCGTAACCATAGCAGTTCGCGACAGGCCTCCGCTAAGGCGACATATTCCGCCTCAGTCGACGAAAGGGTCACGCACTGCTGCTTCCGAGCAGCCCACGAAATCGGTCCACCTAAATGGAAAATGAATCCCGAGTTCGATTTTCGGTCTTGATGATCTCCGGACGGATGATCTCCAATCAGCATCAACGTACGCTTCAAGTTTTCCGGCTTCACCAAGTTTCAATTTCATCTCTGCAGTCGAATTTAAGTAACGCAAAGTTCGTTTGGCCTCCGTCCAGTCTGCTTGGCAAGGGTTGTTTACCTTGCGACCCAGGATGGACGCACTGATTGCAATATCAGGCCGTGTGTTGACCGCAACGTACAGCAAAGCACCCACCAAGCTTTGGAAATCGTCCTTCCTAGGCTTTGGTTCCTCCTCCTTTTGCTGTAACTTCTGGTAACCTGGATCCATCGGGATACGTGATGGTCTTGCATCTGCTTGTCCGAACCTTGCAGCAATTCTATTATACGAATGTAATTGGCTTGATCCAACAGAAACTGTCCATTTTGTTCTCGTTCGATTCTAATTCCGAGATAGTTTCTAACATCGCCCAGGTTGGTTATCTTGAAATCAGGGTTCTTTCGATTATTTCATATTCTGTACCGTCCGGGCAGGCAACAAGCATGTCATCTACATACAACAGTATGAATGACCGACGACCACGCTTCTTCTTAACAAAAAGACAAGGATCTGCTTCCGAGGGATGATACCCTAAACTACGAAGCACCTCGGTGATTGTTTGGTTCCATACTCGTCCTGCTTGCTTCAATCCATATAAACTCTTTTTCAGCAGACAAACGTTATTCTTCGCACCAATTTCGAATCCAGTCGGTTGTTTCATGTAGATCGTTTCGGACAGATCTCCGTACAAGTAAGCCGACTTCACATCCACATGTTTCACAATCAACTTTGTTCTAGCGGCGATTGATAACAGCGTGCGAAAGGTGGTCTGCTTCGCGACAGGGGCAAAAACTTCGTCATAGTCCGCTCCATATACTTGGCTGAATCCTTTTGCGACAAGTCTTGCCTTGTATTGGACTATTTTTCCGTCGCCGTCCATCTTCCTTTTATATACCCATTTACTGCCCACAGCTTTGCGATCCTTGGGCAAGGAAACGATTTTCCATGTGGTATTTTCGTGCAAAGATTTGATCTCATCCTCCATTGCACGCTTCCACAAGTCTCGATCGGGGCAACTCATTGCTTCTTCATATGTACGGGGCTCGTAATACTCCTGGGTGACTAAAATCCTTTTACTCTTTGATTTTCTTACCATTCCAGTTGTTTCTCGGAAACGCTGAGGTGGTACACCCTTTGTGCTACGGGATGATCGTCTAACCGTTAGCTCGTCAGCTACTCTTTCGACTGTGTGCCTATCATCACCGTTATCTTCGTTTGAAGTATCGTACATACTGGAATCCGTATTCATTAGCTCCTCCTCAACCATCGTTTCATCGGCACTGTCTTCTTCAGATCCATCGGCATCATTAACAGAATCGTCATCGAATTGTCGATCATCGCCAAACTCGTACTCAATGATTTGAGGATTCCCTTTTTTTGAACGATTGGACATCTCATGTTCCTCCATTTCGATAAATTTCGCATCCCGACTGAGAGT